>JAVUPR010000359.1:625000-1225000 GCA_036785695.1 Gentiana straminea | reverse complement strand
ATACCTCCCCAAATCCATCACAATACTTTGCCCCTCTCTTCTCATCTCCTCCCCATTTCTTCCATTTCTCCTCTTCTTCCATCTCCTTTCTTCTCTTTTCTTGTTTTTATCATTTTGGGCCCATTTATATATATATATATATATATATATATATATATATATATATATATATATATATATATATATATATATATATATATATATATATATATATATATGTTTTTATATATATATATAAATAAAGTAGTTATAGTATCGTTGTAATGGTGGAATAATTATCGAAGATTGTTGATTTCGAAGCTTGGTTATGCTCTATCCGGTGGAAACAACCCCGATTCAACAGTTGTAATCAGTAATATATTCTAATGTTATTATGTTTATTATTTCTATCTATTTATATATATATATATATATATATTAGTATTAGTAATATTAGCCAAAATGTGTAATTGAACTATTTTAATCTTTTTGGTAAAATGGATGATTGACTATGTTAAAAATGATTAAAATTGAATATGATGAATCTTTTTCTACTTGAGCTTAATGAAACGTTAATATTGACATAGCTAATCAATATAAACGTAATCGTAACCTATTGACGAACTAAACGGTGAAGTTAGGATATGAGAAAAAAAGGTAGAAAAACCGGAGGGTAAAAATGGCCGAGTGAAAACGTGACAACGGAATCCTATTTCCTACCCGGGGGCGATTTGTTTTGAGAGAAACAAATCTTATTAAAATTGTGCTCAAGATCTTATTACGTTAATTTACCCGTTCGATCGAGATCCTTGACATTGACCGCATGACAAAACGGAGTACCCAATCTTTTGGATGACATTGGACGAGTTGATGAGACATATGACGATTTCGTACGCTCGTGTGAGAGGAACCGCTTGAGCCGAGTGAGTGCACCGTTTCACATAAATTACACCTTGAAAAAGGAAGATCTGTCTCATCTATTAACTAAAAAGGGATCATGGTTCAATAACATTATCTTGGCTAGTTTCTATATATTATATTAGTATTTATATTATATATATCTATATATCTATCTATATATTTATTTACTGTTTTACTAACATCTAACTCTAACAATCTAACCCTATAAAAGGTAAAAACTGCGACTTAGATCGAGTTAATAATAGCTTCTTGGTGTTTAACCACACTTTGAATTAGATTTTCATTTCCCTGAGGATACGACCTGACTCACCAGACTAGAACTACAATTTGACCCGGTACACTGCCGGTAAGGATTGTATAGCCTAGAAAACGTCCGTCATTAATAAAACTGAATGACACGGATCATGATGTGGATGCGTAGCATGGAAAATTACATTAAATGTGATCTTTACATGTCTATTTCCAACTGGTCCACCGTAAACTTTAGCGAGATCAAACCATATATCGAGATCAAAGTGTGAAATAACCGAAAGTTTAGTTTCTACAGAAACTACTGTAACTTTAACTTTAAGCTTAACCTTAAACTGAAAAAACTGAAAAACGTGTCTATATCGAAACAAACATTATCAGTTACAAACTGCCACAAAACCTGAGCATCCTCAATTGACATGACACCCATATGAGCAATATGCTCAAGAACATTTTGGGTGGTTGTCCCTTAGTGAGTGGATCCACAATAACGATGTTTGTCATGATAACTTCTATAGACACCCTTCCACTTTGAACTCTATGTTTAACAACTAGGAACCATATATCAATGTTCTCAAACATTGATGAACTCCCGTTGTTATTGGGATAAAACATTGCGGAATTATTATCAAAATAATCCTTGGTGGTCCTTATAAGATCAAATTCGCACCCGTGAAATATATATTTCCCCATCCATATCCCATCACTAGTAGCTTCAAATACCCGAATTTCGTCTTCAATGTCAAAGAATCTTGAAGTGTCTGCTTAGCACTTTTTTAGAAAAAGCAACTTCTTGTGACAAAATGAATACATAACCTTATATGGATTTAAATGTATCTTTACATCCAACAAAATCAGTATACCGAATGATCTCTAACCGATCAAACTCATTTTATGTGAGCATTATTTATTTTGTTTCTTGTAAATATTTAAAACATAATTGGCTGCGACCAAATGACCCTTTCCAGGATCTTTATGAATCTGCTCAACCTGACTGAAATGTGCGCAATAGCCTGACACGTACAAACCTAAGAACACATTAGACTGCTAACAAACGAATCAAAATGAATCTCATGTATTTCCTCATACTTTAAATCATTAGAAAAGGCACAATTTGAGATTGAACTTGTCTCCCTTACAGGGGTACCTTGTGGTTTACAATTCAGCATGTCGAATCTCTTAAGAAAACTTTATCGATATAGTTTGTTTGTAATGATCCAATAATACCTGAGGAATAATCCCGATATACATGGATCTCGAAATTGAACTAGCATCACCTAAATCTTTCAACTCAAAACTGAATGAGAGAAGTGATTTAGTTTCACGCCCAAAATCTATATCTTTAGTGGCAAACAATATATCATTAACATATTAAATCAAGAATATAAACCTAACCCCACTGAACTTATGGTAGATATATTCATCAATAGAATTTGAATCAGAACCAAACGAGACAATGATTTGATGAAATCTAACGTACTGTTGACAGAAAAACCGGTTGAGCCCATAGATGAATTTCTTTAGTTTGCAAACTATATTCTTTGCGTCACCAAATGCAAAGTTTTCTGGAGGCACCAAATCAATGTTTCATCAATGTCACCACTAAGAACTATTGTCTTTACATCCATCAAATGTAACTCATAATCCATATGAGCAAATAAAGTCATAATTATCCTGAAAGAGCCTTTCAAAGAAACCAAAGAGAAAGCCTTTTATAATCAATGCTTCCTTATGAGTAAATCCTTTGGTGACAAGACACACCTTGTATCTTTCTACATTACCGTATGAATCCCTCTTGGTCCTAAATATCCATTTACAACCAATGGGTTTCTATCATCTGACAATGGTAGAAGATTTCAAATGTCATTGTCCTTCATGGACTTTCTCTCATTTTGCATAACCTTAATCCACTTATGAGAGTTGGAGCTTTCCATGTCTTGAGGAACGGTAACCGGATCGTCCTCCATAATGCCAGAATCCTTATGCTCAAGAGGTAAACAATTTAATCATCATGAATTGTTGACCTTATCTCTCTAATGGAGTGTCTTAGTTGTGGTGCCAGTGATTTGTCATGTGGTACCTTTTACGCTCATGTTGCTCCTGTATAGGTTCTTGAGGATGTTGAGGTTGCCTAATTGAAAGATCAAGAATATTGTCATAAACCGTATCTAGCAATAGTACACATCCCATTTGGAAAAAACAAATTGTTACCAACTGCCACTGTACGAAGAGTCATGGTAGACTCTTCTTTAAAGACAATATTACATACATTATCTTCCCTCCAAACTCAATGTCCTCAAGGAACTTTGATGTTCCCGTCTCAAGAAAAAAAACTGAAAGTAGGATCATAGAACTCAAGCCCCCAAATTATTTGAAATACCTTATAAAATAATAGTTAACCTATCATGAATCCAAATTTATTTCCTTTGGCATGTAAGGCCTAACCTTAGTTGGACAACCTCCAATACGAAGACACTGATTTTCGGGTTTGCACCCAGACTAAAAAATTTATATGGAGTTTTGGTTAGTGGGTATTCAATTTGGTGTGTAAGCTGCAAACTTTAATTTTCACAATAACATGCATCTCATTATTTGACAACCTTGGTTCTAAAGTTCTTGATTGCCTTTTTGGTTTCTTCTGGGAATTTAGAAATTTCCAAAAGATTTTTGCTAGGATAAATCATCCTAACTAATCCATAAGAGAACTCTTCATATACCATTTCTGGATCGGCGCCTTCAATAAAATTGAACCGACTGATTAATTCGCTGTCCATAGTAAAGAAATTTTCTTTAATAAAATGTTCTTCGTCTGCCGCTCTTGCATGTTGAAAGCAAAAAGATAATCCTTCAAAATCAAGATCAATGACAGTTTTCTTTTCAGTTTTGACAGGGACTGAAATTCTCCCTAAAGAAACCAAATTATTAGGCTTCCTTTTTAAGATTTCCTTGAAGGTGGTGACCTTTAAGAAATCTGCATTAGACATTAATTTTGGCGGAGGTGTCATACATTCCTTAGCATAGATTTCACCAGCAACCTTTGCTTCTAGAAGCGTATTGAAACTCTTATGTCTTACGCCAGAAATTCCTTTTGTTACATTTTCTGCAACTTCCCATGTTGTGTATATACCTGCGTGAGGACCATTATAAACAACATAAAATTTATTACTGAAAGTCGGCATTGGAATTGCCTTATCAGTTTGTACTGAAGTTTGATTTTCAGTTTTATCAAGACCTAAAATGTCCTGAGTGTTTGGCCTAAAACCGGAGATCAAATATGTAGGTTTAACCAATTTAGATGTTTGTACATCTTTTTCCAAGATGCTAGTAATCAACGGATTTGATGATTCTTTACCGATTGCCTTTTGCATCGGAATAGTTAACAGTTCGTTACTATTGCTAGTGCAAGGACTGTTAATATCCTTTTGTGGTTTACTTGATACCCGTTCAAGTAAACTAATGCGATATCTTAGAACCTTTAGCTCTAAATCCATCATTTTTTCTTGCAGCTTTAGCTTCTGCAATTCTTCCATAGTTGAAAGTCCTGTAAGGACAATTTGTCCCTAGGGTTTTACCCCTTTTTTTCTCCCAACGGAGATTCTTCTGATTTTAACTTGTAAATTCACGAGTTAAGAAATCAGCAAATATATTTTTGTTACCTGGGATATGTTCTATATCAAAACAATATCTTGATAGCCACATTTTCCATCTTACAAGTCTACCTTGTTTATTATCACCTTTTAAATTGGTATTTAAAAAGTATGTAAAGTTTTTGTTATCCGTCTTAATTAATAACTTAATAGGAGTAAGATAAGCACTAAACTTTTTAATGACTCAAATTACTGCTAAGTATTCCTTTTCATTGCTATGATAATTTCTTTCAGCATTTTTAAAGCTTCCAGAAGTATATCTATATATTAACTCTAAATCAGAGTTTTTTGCTTTGAGGATTCCTCCCCAATATTCATCTAATGCATCGGTTTCAATGATCAGCTTATCATCTGGTAATGGATGATATAGCTTTGGAAAGCTGGTTAAATTCTTTTTAACCTTTTTTACATAGGTTGTATCAACCTCTGTCCAGTCCCAAAGAACATTGTTTCTAAGTTTAACCTGTAAAGGTTTTCTAATTTCAGCAAGTTTAGGGATATAACTTTCTGCATAAGTTAAAATTCCTAAAAATCTCTGTAATTGTTTTTTGTCTTCAATCTTATCTGGAAACTTATGAATATGTTCCGGTATATGATTCTGAGGACGATGCTGACCTTGATTAATTTCTAATCCAAGGAAATTAATCTTTGTCTTAAAGAGCTGTGTCTTTTTTATAGAAAGAATTATTCCTAATTTGATACAAACCGAATCTCGTAGGATCGTTGATTAAATTACAACAAACGATTCAACTTTGAAAAGTATATTTTTATGGCCTTTTGAATATATATAACGAAAATAACAAAAGGATATGTAAATACTCCATCTCAGAATATTTACTACGGTGATCCCATCTCAGGAACACCAACCAATTACCCCGTCTCGGGATAATAAACTATATAGGAAAATAAAGGATACGACCTAATCACTATTGGCGCCAACTTGGGCTAATTTGGGCCTGATTATTACTTCATAACATAATTAAAAGCCCAATGCAAATTAAAATAAATAAATAAAATAGTCCATAAAAACTGAATATAGGCGCCCCATGTGTGGGCTTTTATTGTTGGATCTTCCTCTTGAATTGGGCTACATCATAATTCTTCACATTTTTTAAGTACCATTGCGACGTGTAAATAGTGTTCTTTTTCTGTGTTACTAATAGACTCCAACAATGATTCTTGGGCAATTGATATTGCTAAAGAAAAGAAAATGTTTGGATCTAAAGAAGCTCCTACCATTAAGGGAACTAGATTCCGGATTGGAGAATCTTCTGCTAGAAGAAGTTTTAGTCTAGCCCCTAAAATTACTAGAGATAATATCTCTAATAAAGGATCAGAATCTATGCGAAGATCTGATACTGATCTACTAATCTCCATCTCAGAGAGAGTAGATAAAGCCACTGATACGCTTAAACAACTTTGTGGATAAAATGGACAACAAAGAAGACGTTTGGGTTCTTAAGAAGAAACCCATGTGTTACCAAACACTTTGGGCTAACAAAAGAATTAAACTTCTTAGTAAAAGAAGTAGATTCCAGAAAGATATCTTTTTAAGAGAGATATCTGGAAAACCTTTAAACATATCATAATCTTTAAAGCAAGCATTTTATTGGGAATCAAAAGATAGATTCAAATTAAATGAATAAAGATTCAATCTTTAAGAAATAAAAAATTCTTAAGGAAACAAAACCTTTAAGAAAAAGGCATATTCAGGTACCAGTAACCTTGAGTACCATAGGAATCGAAAGACTTATTTTTCATGAAAAAGAGTTTCGATTCTCACAAACAAAAATGGATTTCATGAAGAAATATATTTAAGAGAAATTTCTGGTACTAAGAAATTATCTAAATCATAAAATGAGTGTTGTCAATATTGAAAAAATGTTAGAACAACTCATAAATGAGAATAAACTCATCCTAACACAACTAGATGATATTCAAAAAAAATTAGCAAAAAACGCTATTCAAAATACTCTGGAAGTACAATCAATAGCAGCGAAAATAATAAAAGAAGTAAAAGCGAAAATTGATAAATTTTCCTGTGTGACACTAGAGACAACTACAACTTCTACATCTATTTTCCCAGAAGATGGAAAATATAGCTATCCCAATTATAACGTGGGAAATAAAGAACTTGGTTCAAGTAGCAATCCAAATGCTCTAAATGGCCTTTTGGATTAAATGAGTCTAAGTGAAAAATTAGAAGCTTACTTCTGGGATAATCTTGAAAAAGATAATTTTATCTTAGATGGAAAGAACACTTCACCATTAGATGAAGTTGTTAAGCTAATGACACTAGACGAGTCAGAAATCGAAAGAGAAATGGAAACAAGACTAGAATTAAGTAGAATTCTCGGTATTGAGACCATTTATATGAACCAGGAAGATAAATCCGAAGTTTCTGAGAATGATCCATTAGAAACTCTCAGAACAGGAACTTCTGGCACAAGGGAAGAACCCTCTAAGAAAAGAAAAGGGTATGAAAAGACTAGTTTCACTAATTATCCAAAGATTACAGGAGAATCTAAGGATACTGGAATCTCTGTTCTTAACATAGATTGTAAAGAGAACAGAAAAGAGCTCATAGATAAATGGGCTACAGAATTAAGTCTGATAATCCAGACAAATAGAGAAGCATATGGAACTACCAAAAGTGTACTTCTCTTAATTGAACATAAAACCGCTGGAATAGTCCAATCATTTGTTAAAACAACAAAATGGGATTTTTCTCCAGAAAGTATATTTGAAGGTATCATCGATAGCTTCTACACTATGTTTTTAGGAATCAACTATACCAGTGATAAAGCAAATGAGATTCTTAAACAACAAGAAAAGGCTAGAGATCGCCTCATTAAATTACAATTATGTGATATCTGTGAATTATCAGCATTCACCTGCGATTTTGAAAATAATCATTATAAACTCCCACAAACTAATTTTGGAGGATTTATAAGGCAATATTTGACAAAAATCCCTATTGTAGGAGAGAAATCTCTTCGGAGATTTGAAGCAGAAGCTTTAGGAATAAATCTACACAGTCTTGGATTTGCGATAAAGATCGTTAGAGAAGAAATCACAAAAATCAGTGATCTCTCCAAACAACAAAAGAAATTGAAGAAATTCAATAAAAGATGTTGTAAAGACGATTTGGAAGCATTTACGGAATATGGATGTACCCAAAATGTTTATTCTAAGAACAAATTTAGAAAACAAAAATACTATAAGAATAAATATTCTTATAAAAAGAAAAATAAACGGTTAAAACCCGGAAAATACTTTAAGCCATGTCAAAAGAATATTGACAAAAAGCATGAAAATGCTAACAAAAGAAAATTTTCCCAAAGGGTAAAAAGAATTGTAGATGTTGGATCTGCAATATTGAGGATCATTATGCAAATGAATGCCCCAATAAACAACAATACCCTCATAAGGTAAAACTTATTGAAGAAATTGTTGAAATAGGTTTTGAACCTATAGAAGATATATACGAAACTTTGGAAGAAGTTTATATCTTTGAAGAAAACTCTGAGTATTCATCAAATGAATACGATACAGAGAATTCAGAATAATTTAAACATTCAGGAGAATTCCTGGAATGATGAAGAAATAGTAATGTCTGGAAACATTACTAATCCAAATTCTATTTATATCAAAGGACAATTAAAATTCTCTGGATATAAATAGATAAATTTACATTGTTATGTAGATACATGAGCTAGTTTATGCCTAGCATCCAAGTTCGTCATACCAAGCGAACATTGGGAAAATGCCCCAAATGTTCTTAAAGTAACAATTGCAAATGGTGAGAAACTAAATATTTCCAAAGTCTATAAAAATCTAAACATTAAGATTGCCGGAGAAATATTTCACATACCCACCATATACCAACAAGAAAATGGTATGAACATTATCCTTGGTAATAACTTCTGTCAATTGTATGAACCTTTCACACAATTTACAGATCGAATTATTTTTACTTTAAATAATCACCCGGTGATTATTGGTAAAATACGAAAAGCTATTATCATGGCACAAAATGGGTTTTTAGAATCTATGAAAAAGAATTCAAAGATTCCAAAACCAGCGTCTATCAATATCAGTCCTGACAAAATCACCTTTCTTGAAGTGGGGAGGACAACGAGATAGAATGATTAGAACATATATCTGAACAAGAATTTAATCAAGAGAATGAAAAATTCAAAAAGATTCAAATCCTGTTAGAAAAAGTTTGTGGTGAAAATCCTATAGACCTTAAAAATTCTAGCCATTGGATGACAATACCATAAAACTCATAGATCCAAAGACAATAGTCAAGGTTAAACCCATGATCTATAGTCCATTGATAGAGAAGAATTTGGCAAACAAATTCAAGAATTGTTAGACTTAAAAATAATTAAGCCTAGTAAATCACCTCATATGTCTCCAGCATTTCTAGTGGAAAATAATGCTGAGAGAAGAGAGAAAAAAAGAGAATGGTTTTCAACTATAAAGCTATTAACATAGCAACTATAGGTGATAGTCATAATCTCCCAAATAAAGATGAACTTCTTAACCTTAATAAGAGGAAAGAAAATCTTTAGTAGTTTCGATTGCAAATCAGGTTTCTGGCAAGTATTGTTAGACGATGAATCGCAATTATTAACTGCGTTTACATGTCCACAAGGACATTATCAATGGAATGTTTACGTTTCGGGTTAAAACAAGCACCATATATATTTCAAATACATATGCAAAATGCATTCAGGTCTTTTGAAAAATTCTTATGTGTTTACATAGATGATATACTCGTCTTTAGTAAACATAAAAAGAGCACTATTTGCACGTCACAATGGTACTTAAAAAATGTGAAGAATTAAGAATAATTCTTTCTTTAAAAAAGACACAGCTCTTTAAGACAAAGATTAATTTCCTTGGATTAGAAAATTGATCAAGGTCAGGATCGTCCTCAGAATCATATACTGGAATATATTCATAAGTTTCCAGATAAGATTGAAGATAAAAAACAATTACAGAGGAATTTAGGAATTTTAACTTATGCAGAAAGTTATATCCCTAAACTTGCTGAAATTAGAAAACCATTACAGGTTAAACTTAGAAACAATGTTCTTTGGGACTGAACAGAGGTTGATACAACCTATGTAAAAAAGGTTAAAAAGAATTTAACCAGCTTTCCAAAGCTATATCATCATTTACCAGATGATAATCTAATCATTGAAACTGATGCATCAGATGAATATTCGGGAGGAATCCTCAAAGTAAAAAACTCTAATTTAGAGTTAATTTGTAGATATACTTCTGGAAACTTTACAAATGATGAAAGAAATTATCATAGCAATGAAAAGGAATACTTAGCGGTAATTCGAGTCATTAAAAATTTTAGTGCTTATCTTACTCCTATTAAGTTCTTAATTAGGACGGATAACAAAAACTTTACATACTTTTTAAATACCAATTTAAAAGGTGATAATAAACAAGGTAGACTTGTATGATGGCAAATATGGCTATCAAGATATTGTTTTGATATAGAACATATCCCATGTAACAAAAATATATTTGCTAATTTCTTAACTCGTGAATTTACTGGTTAAAATCAGAAGAATCTCCGTTGGGAGAACAAAAAGGTAAACCCAGGGACTAATTGTCCTTACAGGACTTCAAATTATGGAAGAATTGCAGAAGCTAAAGCTGCAAGAAAAAATGATGGATTTAGAGCTAAAGGTTCTAAGATATCGCATTAGTTTACTTGAACGGGTATCAAGTGAACCACAAAAGGATATTAACAGTCCTTGCACTTGCAATAGTAGAGAACTGTTAACTATTCCGATGCAAACGGAAATCGGTAAAGAATCATCAAATCCGTTGATTCCTAGCATCTTGGAAAAAGATGTAAAAGATGTACAAACACCTAAATTGGTTAAACCTACAGATTTGATCTCCGGTTTTAGGCCAAACACTCAGGACATTTTAGGTCTTGATAAAACTGAAAATCAAACTTCAATACAAACTGATAAGGCAATTCCAATGCCGACTTTCAGTAATAAATTTTATGTTGTTTATAATGGTCCTCACGCAGGTATATACACAACATGGGAAGTTGCAGAAAAGGCAACAAAAGGAATTTCTGGCGTAAGGCATAAGAGTTTCAATACGCTTCTAGAAGCAAAGGTTGCTGGTGAAATCTATGCTAAGGAACGTATGACACCTCCGCCAAAATTAATGTCTTATGCCGATTTCTTAAAGGTCACCACCATCAAGGAAATCTTAAAATGGAAGCCTAATAATTTAGTTTCTTTAGGGAGAAATTTCAGTCCCTGTCAAAACTGAAAAGAAAATTGTCATTGATCTTGATTTTGAAGTATTATCTTTTTGCTTTCAACATGCAAGAGCGGCAGACGAAGAACATTTTATTAAAGAAAAGTTCTTTACTACGGACAACGAATTAATTAGTCTGTTCAATTTTATTGAAGGTGCCGATCCAGAAATGGTATATGAAGCGTTCTCTTATGGATTAGTTAGGATGATTTATCCTAGCAAAAATCTTTTGGAAATTTCTAAATTATAAGAAGAAATCAAAAAGGCAATCAAGAACTTTAGAACCAAGGTTGTCAAAGAAGTAGATCGTGCCATAATTCTAAAAATATATAGTAGCCTGTCAGAATGGAATGATGGAATGACTCAGAGAAGATATCATTTCAATGAAATAGGAATCTCCAGAGAAGAAACCATCTATAGACCCTCAAAAGTCATGGAAAACAGTTTCTCTCACTATGATATTGAACACATCAATATTACTAGATTCAAAATCATTATTGATAAAATTCTCAAAATCAATGATGATTCAAAAACAAAAGTAAATTATCAAAACTCCCATACTTTGATGATTTCAAAAACTTACAAGAAATTGCAATAATAAGATACAGAAAAAGTTCTTCAATACGAAAAATTGTTCAAAAATGGACAAATAATGAGATGGCACCAAGACAAAACTTGCCAAATGCTTCTTCAAACTTTTGATAAATTCAAAGTGGAATACAGATGTAAAAGATGCTCTGGTTCCCACCACTCAAAGGAAAAGACAACTTTTCCAAAAGCAGACAAAGAAGGAACCCACCACTCACAAGAATTATCATGTGAAGACAAGGCATCCTCCTCATCATATACCGACTAGCTTTAATAATTAAAGTTAGTGGAATGTAAAACGTCATGCATGACGTTTATTGTAATAAGATCCTTCTTCCTTGATCTATAAAAGGAGAAGTTCATTTTCATTTGAAGATATCTTGTTTTTAGCATAGCATTTTCACAATCCCCTCTTCCAGCTTTCAATAATGTTTTGTGAGTAAACCTCCATTGTGAGGATTTAGATTGTTAGTTTGTAATGTTTGTTTAAATATTTCCATATTGTATGTTTGAGGATTATTATAATAAATAAAGATTTCAAGCTTTTTCTACCATTTTTATCTTTCCTGAGATTATTCTGAGAACCTGAAGTGACTGGAGCAACACTGGAGAGTACCTCCAGCAGGAGGCCATATGGAAAGTGCCATAGTTGTTGTCATTGGTGCTGAATAATCCAACTTTGAAAGGTATTATTTTCATAAATCTATATTATAATATCAAGCATACGATAAACATATACTTTAAACATTACTTACTACATCTATTTCCTTACAAATTTTAAACTTTGAAACACCCCTTTTCCACCGTCCATTTAAATAATCCGCAATATAAACTCCAAACGCATGTTTCAAAACTTGGTATCAAAGCCTTGTTAGGTTAATTTGTAGATATACTTCTGGAAGCTTTAAAAATACTGAAAGAAATTATCATAGCAATGAAAAGAATACTTTGCAGTAATTCGAGTCATTAAAAAGTTTAGTGCTTATTTTACTCCTATTAAGTTCTTAGTTAGGACGGATAAAAAAACTTTACGTACTTTTTAAATACCAATTTAAAAGGTGATAATAAACAAGGTAGACTTGTAAGATGGCAAATATGGCTATCAAGATATTGTTTTGATATAGAACATATCCCGGGTAACAAAAATATATTTGCTGATTTCTTAACTCATGAATTTACAGTTTAAAATCAGAAGAATCTCCGTTGGGAGAAAAAAGGGGTAAAACCCAGGGACTAATTGTCTTTATAGGACTTCCAACTATGGAAGAATTGCAGAAGCTAAAGCTGAAGAAAAAATGATGGATTTAGAGCTAAAGGTTCAAAGATATCGCATTAGTTTACTTGAACGGGTATCAAGTGATCCATAAAAGGATATTAACAGTCCTTGCACTAGTAATAGTAGCAAACTGTTAACTATTCCGATGCAAACGGCAATCAGTAAAGAATCATCAAATCCGTTGATTCCTAGCATCTTGGAAAAATATGTACAAACATCTAAATTGGTTAAACCTACAGATTTGATATCCGGTTTTAGGCCTAACACTCAGGACATTTTAGGTCTTGATAAAACTGAAAATCAAACTTCAGTACAAAATGATAAGGCAATTCCAATGCCGACTTTCAGTAATAAATTTTATGTTGTTTATAATGGTCCTCACGCAAGTATATACACAACATAGAAAGTTGCAGAAAAGGCAACAAAAGGAATTTCTGGCGTAAGGCATAAGAGTTTCAATACGCTTCTAGAAGCAAAGGTTGCTGGTGAAATCTATGCTAAGGAACATATGACACCTCTCCCAAAATTAATGTCTAATGAAGATTTCTTAAAGGTCACCACCTTCAAGGAAATCTTAAAAAAAAAAGCCTAATTATTTGGTTTCTTTAGGGAGAATTTTAGTCCCTGTCAAAACTGAAAAGAAAACTATCATTGATCTTTATTTTGAATGATTATCTTTTTGCTTTCAACATGCAAGAGCGGCAGAAGAAGAACATTTTATTAAAGAAAAGTTCTTTACTACGGACAGCGAATTAATCAGTCTGTTCAATTTTATTGAAGGCGCCGAACCAGAAATGGTATATGAAGCGTTCTCTTATGGATTAGTTTGAATGATTTATCCTAGCAAAAATTTTTGGAAATTTCTAAATTCCCAAAAGAAATAAAAATGGCAATCAATCAACTTTAAAACCAAGTTTGTCAAAGAAGCAGATCGTGCCATATTTCTAAAAATATATAGCAACCTTGCCAAAATGGAATGATGGAATGACTCAGTTACCATATCATTTCATTGAAATAGGAATCTCCAGTGAAGAAACCAGCTATAGTCCCTCAAAACTCATGGAAACCAGTTTCTCTCACTTGATATTGAACACATCAATTACTAGATTCAAAATCAATATTGATAAAATTCACAAAATCAATGATGATTCAAAAATAAAAGTAAATTATCAAAACTCCCATACTTTGATGATTTCAAAAACTTACAAGAAATTGTAAGAAGAAGATACAGAAAAAGTTCTTCAATACGAATAATTGTTAAAAAATGGACAAATAATGAGTTGGCACCAAGACAAAACTTGCCAAATGCTTCGTCAAACTTTTGATAAAGCCAAAGTGGAATACAGCTGTAAAAGATGCTCTAGTTCCCACCACTCAAAGGAAAAGGCAACTTTTCCAAAAGCAGACAAAGAAGGAACCCACCACTCATAAGAATTATCATGTGAAGACAAGGCATCCTCCTCATCATATACCGATTAGCTTTAATAATTAAAGTTAGTGGAAACCAAAACAGAAAGAACTTAAATTTATTTTCTCAGCAAGCATGACACTACAAGAAATCTTTCATTGTGTACCTACCTACTGGCATAAGAAATACTCAATATCCTTATGTTGTCCTTTTGCCCCTAGTGTTGAAAACAACAGCTTACCGTAACAATATAGTTTGCGGATAACGTTTTAGTTGCCCAAAAACCCTTTCTCGTATGCGTATGAAACAGTGACGTTATGGGTACATTGTTTTGAATATTGATGTTGAAAACGTATGATTATGTGAATAAGAATTATGTTTGTAGAATATTATTGGCCACAAATGGCTTCAATATGGGCACATGAATGATACTCTTTCAATCTTCTGGAACAAAACACGTCTAAAATTGTCCAGCACAAAGCAGACTACGGCAAGGTGACCTCTTGACTTGATAAAATTTATCACTGTTTATAATAATTTTTCCACCCTCTTCATTCATCCATTCAACACATATTTAAACATCTCAAGAGGTAGCCCTAGTTCTTGTATAATTCTCCAAATGCCTTTAAGACAATATAGCCAAAACAAACATAAATAATAATAATATGTGCCGTAATACCCCCCTCAAGTTGGAGCATGGAGGTCTCGAACGCCCAACTTGTAACGCCCCCAGACCCCGGGCCTGTAGCGCTAAATGAGTCATAAATGTCCGGTCAACTGCTTAGACCGCCGTCCTCGCTTGGTCTAAAAGAGCTAACCCGAGTTGACAAGACCTTTATGTCTCACACTTATATGGGGGTGAGCATTCACTTAATTTACCGATGTGGGATATCACATTCTCCCCCCTTATAAGGGGACCGGCGTCCTCGCCGGGGACGGCCAAGACTTGTCCCGGATCGTCCCTACCGAGGTAACTAGAGGCCATCCTTACACCGTCTTCTTGTACGGTGCAGCGCATAGTTCCGTCTGATAGTCGGCTCTGATAACTGTGACGCCCCGTTCCGGATACCGAGTACTTATCCGTCAAGAACGCCCGGCATGCATATATTAACTTTTAAAAATTCAAAAATTAATATATACATAAGCCTCGTAACAATCAATCAGAGTAAAAGCGGAATAAATAAGGACTAAAGATTACTCGGAATAGAAAGTCCAACGACAATAAAAAAAGATCAACAAGTCCCAAAATCTACGTCTAAGAAACTGAAACGACAAACAACGAAATAAATGTTGTTTACTTATTACATCCCAATGAACGGAATAGGTACTAGAAATCGCCTCCCAAAACTGTTTAAAATAAAAGCATAAAAGAATGAATAATCATCCACTTGAGCCTAAGCCTCAGCTCCGTCATTACCGTCGTCGTATCCGTACTCATCGTCGTCCTGATGATCACCTTCTCGGGGTGGGGACAAATAAAAGAGAAGGGGTAAGTACTTACGTACTTAGCAAAGGGTAGAAGAAACGGCTACATACAACATATAAATAGATACATATCGCATAAACAAATAAATTCTACAAACTCTACCACATAGGTTGTATTGAGATCTCTCTCACCCTCTACCAGATCACATAGTATAACCTCGCACAAATAAAGTTTGTTACACCAATATCAGAGGACACTGTGCATGGTGAGAATGCACCGAGACATATTAAGCACCTCTCAAGGGGCATGGACTTAGGTCTCCATGTGGGAAGTTGCACGTTGTCCCTTGACACATAACTCAAAAGGGTTGCAAGGTTCCCATGCTTCGATTTAGAAACGTGCCTTACCAATGATATTGACGTTTTAGCTTTTAGACAACCACATATGTATTTACGAGTTAAGTACTAACCACCTGGTTCATTCACATAAAAAGGCTTCTTACGGACATCTAGTCCTAGACATCTAGTTACACTACCTAGCACGTTGTAAAAGGATCAATGACTACTAAGTCAATGTCCCACAAGGCCTAAACAAAGCCTTCCGGTGCTCCCACCTTCTCCCCGCAGAGGGTCTCAGTTGTGGTGCGATTTGATACCAAGGCTACCGGAAGTCGATGTTAGACATTGTAAAATAACATATAATGTCCCACAAAGACACGCATACCAACCCAATAATACATTGAATAATATTTAGATACATAAATATCACCGTTTATTTTATCACTACTTTATTATTTTTATTATTAATATTTATTTATCGTTTTACGTCCCGAAACGAATCAAGATAGCAGATGTAGTGTAGTTTACTTGGAGACTACTGCATAGCCTTTATTAGTTTTTTTTTTGTTTAATACTATAGCCTTTGGATAGCAACGGGACCAAAAATATTACATACCGTATCCCCGTTTTGTTCCCTTCGACGACATCATACTAGTACTTACAAAGTACTTTAACATGAACTTTAATAAATAGTAAAGCAACGGGAACCAAAAGAAAAATCGAAATAACACGACAAGAAGGATATTAAAGCACGGTTGAACACCAACCATCCGTTTAAGAACACCACCTTACCTTTTAGCAATTTGATAGCAGTTCTAAAAGCAAAATTGACAGCAAAAGAGACGAATCCTTCGATTCCAACTCCTACGATCAACCTACGATTCAATAACGGTGTTCTACGGTTAACACAATAACTATTGCTACCAAAGCTCAGATTTTTCTCAAGAACAAACGGATCTATAATTAGGGTTAGAAAGGAAAACTTACCGAAAAAAGAACGGTTGGTATCGAAACGATCACCTACTCGCGGTGATCAATTTCTTCTACTATGATCTGCACCGAAGATCAACCGTTAACCCCGAATTTGAAAAACAGTGTCCGAACTTTTCTTTCTTTTTTCTTTCTCGTCGAATGCTTCTCCAATTTTTTTTCTTTCAGAAATTTTGCCGTGTAAATAATGAATGAATTGGGTGGTAATTTCCTTTAATACCCACTAAATAAAATTCCTTAATTAATAATTAATTATTTCCTTTAATTAATTCTTTTAGGTTAATATAAAATAGGAAAATAATAATTAAATTCCCATTTTACATTTATACCCTTCTTAAATTTTCGGGATATTACATCCCTTCCCCCTTAAGAAAAGTTTCGTCCTCGAAACTGAACATACCTGGGAGTTGCTTGAAGTCTGGAACCTCGTCGATCATGTCATCCTCTTTCTCCCATGTTGCCTCTTCGGGTGTATGATTACTCCATTGAACCAATACTAGTTGCACATCTTCACCCTTGACTTGCTTCACTTTCCGGTCTAAGACTCGAACTGGTGCTTCTTCATAGGTAAGGTTCTCTTCAACCATCTCAAGGTCAATGTTTGCCTCGGTGTCAATCTCCGTCAAACATTTCTTGAGCATTGACACATGAAACACATTGTGGACCCTTGACGATGATTCTGGCAACTCCAAACGATAAGCTAACGGTCCTACTTTAGCTAGAATCGCAAACGGTCCTACATATCTTGGGCTCAACTTGCCCTTCTGCCCAAACCGTCACACTCCTCTCATCGGTGATGCTTTGAGGTACACTCTATCACCGACCTCGAACTCCAGCGGTCTCCTTCTCACGTCTGCCCAACTCTTCTGCCTGTCTTGAGCCACTTTCAGATTCCGACGAACTACCTCGATCTTCTCTTTAGCCTGTTGTACCAACTCTGGCCCGGTTATCTGTTTTTCCCCAACTTCATCCCAAAATACTGGTGTTCTGCATTTTCTTCCATATAGAGCCTCAAACGGTGGCATCTTGATGCTTGCGTGGTAGCTATTATTGTATGCAAACTCTGCCACTGGGAGGTACTCATCCCATGAGCCTCCTACCTCTAAGGCACATGCTCTCAACATGTCCTCGAGAGTCTGAATCGTCCTTTCCGACTGCCCGTCTGTTTGGGGATGAAACGCCGTACTCAGATCCAACTTAGTCCCGAACTGTTTCTGAAGACCCATCCAAAACCTGCTAACAAAACGACTATCCCGGTCCGACACGATAGAAACTGGAACCCCGTGGAGCTTCACTATGTTGCTAATGTACAAGTCTGCTAGTTTCTTCAACGACATGTTCTCCTTAACTGGCAAAAAGTGCGCTGACTTAGTCAATCGATCCACAATCACCCAAATCTTATCGTATCCCGTCTTGGTCTTCGGCAAACCACTAATGAAATCCATTGTGATCTTTTCCCATTTCCACTCGGGAATCTCTAAAGGCCTGAGTAACCCTGCTGGTCTCTTATGCTCTGCCTTCACCCTCTGACATGTGTCACATCTTGCCACGAAGTCAGCTATCTCTGCTTTCATAGAAGGCCACCAATAGTAGTTCTTCAGCTCCCTGTACATCTTAGTTGCCCCTGGATGAACCGCAAAGGCTACTTTGTGGGCTTCATTCAATACACTCTTCTTCAGATCTCCGACATTAGGCACACAAAGCCGACTCCGAAACCAAACGTTGCCATCTGCATCTAACTCATACCCGCTGTCCGGTTTTGTCCTAGCCACTCGTTTGTAGTCAACTATCACTGGGTCATCATCTTGCTTCTTCATGATCTCATCAACGAGCTCAGACCTTGCAATCAACGGTGCAACATACTGCACTTGTTCTTGTGGTCCCAAATCCTGGACACTTAGTCTCTCAAACTGACCTGCAACTTCTGTCACTTCAAGAAGTGCACTAACTGGTCTCCTGCTTAAGGCATCTGCTACTACATTTGCCTTTCCCGGATGATACTGTATTTCTAAATCATAGTCCTTAACATACTCCAACCAACGCCTCTGTCTCATGTTCAGCTGTTGCTGCTTAAAGAAGTACTTAAGGCTATGATGATCCGTGAAAACTCGTGCTTTTACTCCATATAGATAGTGTCTCCAAGTCTTCAAGGCGAACACAACGGCAGCTAGCTCTAAGTCATGCGTAGGGTAGTTCTTCTCATGTGGTCTTAACTGTCTCGAAGCATACGCAATAACTTTTCCATTCTGCATCAGAACACAACCAAGCCCTTGACCTGAAGCATCCGTATACACATCATAATTATCGAATACCTCGGGTAGGGTCAACACTGGTGCAGTAGTCAACCTTTCCTTAAGCGTCTGAAAAGCATCCTCACATTCTTGACTCCACTCGTATCTTACACTTTTCTGGGTAAGCCGCGTGAGAGGTGAAGCAATCCTCGAAAAATCCTTAACAAAGCGTCTGTAGTATCCTGCCAATCCCAAGAAACTTCGTATTTCTGAGACTGTAGACGGCCTAGGCCACTTAGTTACTGCCTCGATTTTTGCTGGATCAACCTTAACTCCTTCTCCTGAAATGACGTGGCCTAAAAAGTTCACTTGGTTCAACCAAAACTCGCACTTACTGAGCTTACCATAAAGTCTGTTTTCTCGAAGCGTCTGCAATACTATCCTTAGATGGTCCTCGTGCTCATATTCATCCCTTGAGTAGATCAAAATGTCATCAATGAACACTATTACGAACTTATCTAGATATGGCATGAAGATCCTTTGCATAAGGTCCATAAATGCGAGGGTGCATTCGTAAGACCGAATGGCATGACTATGAACTCATAATGCCCATACCTAGTCTTTGAAAGCCGTCTTTGGGATATCCTTTTCATTAACTTTTAACGATGGTAACCCGACCTCAAGTCTATCTTAGAAAAGACCTTCTTCCCTTGAAGTTGATTAAACAGGTCATCTATCCTCGGAAGTGGATACTTATTCTTGATGGTCAGCTTATTCAACTCTCTGTAGTCGATACACATCCTCATACTAACATCCTTCTTCTTCACGAACAAAACTGGAGCTCCCCAAGGTGACGTACTAGGTCTGATTATCTTCTTCTCTAACATGTCTGCCAACTGTTCCTTCAACTCTACTAACTCGGCTGGAGCCATCCTGTATGGTGCCTTAGCTACTGGTTTTGCCCCGGGAACTAGGTCTATAGTGAAGTCAATCACTCTATCTGGCATATCTCCTGGTAACTCTTCAGGAAACACATCTGGATATGCTCTTACTATCGGAATATCTTTAAGTTCTGGGCACTCCTTAGCCGTATCTACTGTGAAGAACAAAAGTGCATCACAACCTTCCTGTACTGCCTTAGCCGCTCTAAGGGCTGAAATGATGGGATAGCGTCTCACCTTAGAGTACCTAGCGTTTCCTTGGTACATGATAGAGGTCTTCCCTGGTTCCTTGAAGGTCACCTTCTTGTCCTTACAATCCAAGTGCACGTGGTTCTCTGACAACCAGTCTATACCCAAGATTACATCAAATCCTGAAAAGTCCAGAACTACCAAGTCCGACTCGCACTTGTATTTACCGACTTGAATCTTACAACGAGGGATCGTCTTGTCAACCTTAGAAGTTCCTCCTAATGGTGTCATTATCGAAAGAGGCTTTCTTAACTTCCCAAAAGGCATCCTAAGTTGCTCAGCTACTTTTACTGACACGAACGTGTTTGATGCGCCGGTGTCAAATAAAGCAGATACAGGTAAACCTCCTACTAGTATAGAACCTAGCAAGTATGTAAACGAGTATTTCAAACAACAAGAGAATATCTCAAACAAGTAAAAGGATCTCAACCAAAAGAAGGGAAAAAAAACACTTAAGGTACCTGTCACGACCCCGTCATCAGTATCATAAACAACAGCATCTATAGAAAACACTCTACTAGAACCAGTAGCCTTGCCCTTCCCCACAGGGGGTCTAGATGTTACTGGTGCTGCACCTTGATTGTCCTTTCTCTGGGGACATTCTCTGGCCAAGTGTGTGGTGCTACCACAAATGAAACAAGCTCCCGTGCCTAGACGACACTCTCCTGCATGTGACCTGCTACACTTGGGGCACTTGGGTGGCGGTGCCCTGCCCGGGACTGGTGCAGCTCTCCTCGGTCTCTGGGCCGGTCCTTGCCTGTATCCCTGACTGGCAACGAAAGGCCTCTTGATCACTTTCTCTGTAGACTTTGCATTATGCTCCTCGATCTCAAGACACGTGTTCAGCAGTTTCTTCATAGTCTTCGGCTTCTTGCCCACTAACCGATCCATGATGTCCTTGGACAAACCCTGTGTGAACCGTGATACTCTGCTCGCCTCTGTGGCCATAGCTGTAGGCACGTACTTTCCCAACTCGTGAAAGCGCTCTTGATATTGCATGATGGATAAACCCTCCTGACGGAGTTTATAGAACTCTCTCTCCTTTGCTGACCTCTGTGCGGTCGGGAAAAACTCATCCATAAACTCGGCCTTAAACTCATCCCAGTCGTTGATCTTACCCCGTGTGTTCTCGATCATATCTGCCCATTCTTGGGCTGCCCCGGTCAACAGTGAACTCGCCAAGTTGGCCCATTTATCTCTGGATATTCTCATTTGGCCAAAATTCCTCTCTACCGTCCTCAACCAACCATCTGCCCCGGTAGTAACTGTCCTCCCATCAAAGTGTGCTATACCCGCTTTCTTGACGTCCATGAAACGTCTAACTTCCTCACGCTCCTCGTCAGTAGAAAGGGTAAGGGCTTGGGGTGTAGGTTGTAGGTTAAGCCCTCTAGGTGTAGGATAAGGCTGAGACACTGGTGGTGGTGCTAGTGGAGTGGCCTGTGTTATTTGTAGTTGGGCTCCTGGCTGATGTGGTGGTACATATGGTCCTGGTGCTGTGTATGGCATAGATAACTGGGGATAAGAAATCTGTGGAGGATATGTAGTTTGTGTAGGGTAGCCATATGGTGGTGGTGGATAGTATTGAGGTTGCTGGGGTTAGTACTGGGACATTTGTGGGTAGTATTGTGGCTGTGGTGGGTAGTGTTGTGGTGGTTGGGGGTACATCTGATAGAAGGATGGGACAACAGACGGCTGTGGGGTGTAGCTTAAGGGTGGATAAAAAGTGGGGTGTGACATGTGAGTTGACGGGTGTGTGGACATGATGGTGGCTGCGTAAAGGGATGTGGGGGGTGGAGGTGGTAAGGAGATGGTAATCTCACCTATAGTGACGGTCGTAGTGGTAACTGCTGATGAAAGCAACGTGGTTGCACCTCCTGATGTAGCAGCATTAACCAAAAGGGCATTCTCCCCTGAATTCTGTCCCGCTACGTCTTCATCATCACTGTCTTCCCACTGTTCTACGCTTACCTGTTCCAAACCCTCCGTAATAACAGCACCCTGGCTTACATGCAGTCCCTCTGTAACAGTGACACTTTGACTCGTCTGCAAAGCCCCTGTACCAACGACACCCTGACTTGTCTGACCTCCGGACATAGTACTAGTGCTCCTTGTAACCTTCTTACCCATCTGTCAAGAAGAAAAGGATCAGCTAAGCTGCTATAGTAACTTATAAAAATTCATCTTAAACTACGAACTTAGACGTAAGATAGGAACTTTTTCTCTGATACCAACTGTGACGCCCCGTTCCGGATACCGAGTACTTATCCGTCAAGAACGCCCGGCATGCATATATTAACTTTTAAAAATTCAAAAATTAATATATACATAAGCCTCGTAACAATCAATCAGAGTAAAAGCGGAATAAATAAGGACTAAATATTACTCGGAATAGAAAGTCCAACGACAATAAAAAAAGATCAACAAGTCCCAAAATCTACGTCTAAGAAACTGAAACGACAAACAACGAAATAAATGTTGTTTACTTATTACATCCCAATGAACGGAATAGGTACTAGAAATCGCCTCCCAAAACTGTTTAAAATAAAAGCATAAAAGAATGAATAATCATCCACTTGAGCCTAAGCCTCAGCCTCGGCTCCGTCATTACCGTCGTCGTATCCGTACTCATCGTCGTCCCGATGATCACCTTCTCGGGGTGGGGACAAATAAAAGAGAAGGGGTAAGTACTTACGTACTTAGCAAAGGGTAGAAGAAACGGCTACATACAACATATAAATAGATACATATCGCATAAACAAATAAATTCTACAAACTCTACCACATAGGTTGTATTGAGATCTCTCTCACCCTCTACCGGATCACATAGTATAACCTCGCACAAATAAAGTTTGTTACACCAATATCGAGGACACCGTGCATGGTGAGAATGCACCGAGACATATTAAGCACCTCTCAAGGGGCATGGACTTAGGTCTCCATGTGGGAAGTTGCACGTTGTCCCTTGACACATAACTCAAAAGGGTTGCAAGGTTCCCATGCTTCGATTTAGAAACGTGCCTTACCAATGATATTGACGTTTTAGCTTTTAGACAACCACATATGTATTTACGAGTTAAGTACTAACCACCTGGTTCATTCACATAAAAAGGCTTCTTACGGACATCTAGTCCTAGACATCTAGTTACACTACCTAGCACGTTGTAAAAGGATCAATGACTACTAAGTCAATGTCCCACAAGGCCTAAACAAAGCCTTCCGGTGCTCCCACCTTCTCCCCGCAGAGGGTCTCAGTTGTGGTGCGATTTGATACCAAGGCTACCGGAAGTCGATGTTAGACATTGTAAAATAACATATAATGTCCCACAAAGACACGCATACCAACCCAATAATACATTGAATAATATTTAGATACATAAATATCACTTGTTTATTTTATCACTACTTGTTATTTTTATTATTAATATTTATTTATCGTTTTACGTCCCGAAACGAATCAAGATAGCGAGATGTAGTGTAGTTTACTTGGAGACTACCTGCATAGCCTTTATTAGTTTTTTTTTTTGTTTAATACTATAGCCTTTGGATAGCAATCGGGACCAAAAATATTACATACTTGTATCCCCGTTTTGTTCCCTTCGACGACATCATACTAGTACTTACAAAGTACTTTAACATGAACTTTAATAAATAGTAAAGCAACGGGAACCAAAAGAAAAATCGAAATAACACGACGGTAAGGATATTAAAGCACGGTTGAACACCAACTATCCGTTTAAGAACACCACCTTACCTTTTAGCAATTTGATAGCAGTTCTAAAAGCAAAATTGACAGCAAAAGAGACGAATCCTTCGATTCCAACTCCTACGATCAACCTACGATTCAATAACGGTGTTCTACGGTTAACACAATAACTATTGCTACCAAAGCTCAGATTTTTCTCAAGAACAAACGGATCTATAATTAGGGTTAGAAAGGAAAACTTACCGAAAAAAGAACGGTTGGTATCGAAACGATCACCTACTCGCGGTGATCAATTTCTTCTACTATGATCTGCACCGAAGATCAACCGTTAACCCCGAATTTGAAAAACAGTGTCCGAACTTTTCTTTCTTTTTTCTTTCTCGTCGAATGCTTCTCCAATTTTTTTTCTTTCAGAAATTTTGCCGTGTAAATAATGAATGAATTGGGTGGTAATTTCCTTAAATACCCACTAAATAAAATTCCTTAATTAATAATTAATTATTTCCTTTAATTAATTCTTTTAGGTTAATATAAAATAGGAAAATAATAATTAAATTCCTATTTTACATTTATACCCTTCTTAAATTTTCGGGATATTACACAACTTGCGTAATAAAAATACAAATTGTTGTTTCCCAAAAGCTTTGGTAAAGATATCCACCAGTTGAGACCCTGTAGGGACGTAGGTCGGAGAGATAAGGCCAGTTGTAACCGCATCACGAACAAAGTGACAGTCGGCTTCAATGTGTTTCGTCCGCTCATGGAACACCGGATTTTGAGTAATATACAAAGCCGACTGGCTATCACAGTGAAGAGAAATCCTAGTAGGAATAATGACCCCCAAATCAGAAAGAAGCTGGCTAAGCCATTTCAACTCATAAGTGATCGAAGACATAGAGCGGTATTATGCTTCAGCCGAGGAGCGAGATACCGTAGCATGTTTCTTCGTCTTCCACGACATGGAGAAGTGCCAAATAATACAAACAAACCGATTAAGGACCGGCGAGTAATGGGGCAACTCGTCCAATCCGAGTCGTACCAACCTTCTATCCGCAGCGGGCTATTTGCTCGTAAAAGGATCCCCTGACTTGGGCTTTTCTTCAAATACCGCACAACCCGCAAGGCGACGTTCCAATGGTCAATCCTCGGGGCTTGTATAAACTGTGATAAAATATGAACCGAGTACGCCAATTCTGGACGTGTAACACCAAGATACCTCAGCCGTCTTACCAAATGACGATATTTGCCCGGGTCATCAAGTAAAGGACTCTGAGTAACTACAAGCTGATGGTTCTGTTCCATAGGAAAGTCCGCAAGTCGGGCCCCCATTAAACCCGCCTCTATAATGATATACAGCGTATACTTCCGTTGTGATAAGAAAATACCAGTGGGATTACGAGAAACTTCCAATCCGAGAAAGTACTTCAAGCGTCCTAAATCTTTCATCTTGAACGGCCCCCCAAATAATTCTTAAAGAGCTGTAAGGCGGTAGTGTCGTTACCGCCGCTAGACCAAGTGATCTGATTAAGGCTTCAGGGGATTTCATGGAACCGTCTCGACGTTGTCTTCCTCGATCCTTTTTTTTTTTTTTTCAATAACCTGGCTCTGATACCATGATAAAGATCAAGCGCTTACCGTTGTACTAAAACCAATTGGTGTTAATAAATGTGCTACTTTATTTCCTTATCATTTAAGAGTGTGGTCAATCTGTTCCAACACCCCCTCAAGTGTTGGCAATATGTCCAACACTTGCAGAATTTTTTTTCAAGAGTGTAGACTATCTCTCCCAACACCCCTCTCAAGTGTGAGCAATTTGTCCCAACACTTGCATAATTTTTTTAGATAATATAATGTTCAACTAGGGTTCGATCTTGTGACCTCTGACTCTGATACTATGTTAAATATTTAACATTGTTTAGAATAATTTTTCCATCATCTTCATTCATCCATTCAACACATATTTATACATTTCAAGAGGTAGCCCTAGTTTTTGTATAATTTCACAATCACCCTTAATGACAATATAGCCAAAATAAACATAAATAATAATAATATGTGCCGTATTATGACTACATATCCATTTGTTCAATACATGAAGCTTCTTAGCAAACGCTTTGACCATGTGGTTGGAAAAGGTGAGTGCAGACCACTTAAGGTGTCTAAATTCGGGTCACTTGTTTCCCATATATTTACTAGCTGATTTGCTCGTATTTAGGGAAGCCAAGAAACGACAAGCAAGAATCATAGCGAGGAATTTTCATACATTTTGTAATTGGTCAAGCGAGAAGCTTAGTCTTCACAAGGAAAAAACCAAACAAAAAAAAAAACAGAATACACAATCAAGCATTGCAGACCAAGTGGTACGCTCTTTGGGCACGACGCGTGTCAATAGTTTAGAGAAATGTCTTGGTATGTAATTTCTCATGAAAGGGTTTTGAGGAAAAACTTTCGGTTTCCAGATGGATAAGGTTAAGGCCAAATTTACTTCATGTAAGGCAAAACATTTTTTGATGTGGCTAGGAACATTCTTGTGTAAACTTGTCTAATCTATGCTTCATGCGTATGAAACGCAAACATTTTAGATTTTATATGAGATACTTGATGACCTAGAAATTACTAGTAAATTTCATCAATGTGAAATGAATTATAGTCGGAGATTACACCTTATAGCCTAATAGACTATTTTCCAACGTAAAAGTTAAGATGACCGTCCGTCTATCCGACTATCCATATTGTCTAATGTTGAAACACATATGAGAAACTTGCTGTTTAAAAGAGATAAAACAGAAGCAATGCAATCATAAAGTATGGCGAAAATGATAAAACACAGAAACAAAGAGAACACAGTGATTTAACATGGTTTCCGACGTTGTGCCGACTACTCCACGGATAAAAAATGAGATATATTATTATGCACAAAGTTACAAGATATTTCTCACAAAGTGAAAGACACACTCTTGAAATACACACTCTTGCATTGATTACAACATTGGTATTTATAGGCACAAATCCCAAACCCTAACCGCCAAAGATCTTTGTCGGAATTGTCATAAATATCCCAGATGTGGACCCTAGCTCCTGCTGTTGTCCACCAGATGAAACTCATCTCAAAACTAACTTTCCCAGACTTGTAACCAACTGCTCAGATGTAGAATTCAACTATACTCAGCAAAACTCGGCAGACCAAGACTGACTGTTGACTTCAGAAGAAACTCAGTTGCACTTCATCAAACTGACTTTCACAGAACTGAATATACTTAACAGAACTGACCATCATTCTCAGTCTCAGTTTCTCAGATTAGTTCCACCAGTTTATTCATCAGTTTAGAGATCATGTCACCAGAACTGACAAATCTCTACCTTGACTTGAACTCTCATTCACAGTCAATCAGATTACATAACCAGATGTACTTGTACCAAATGCATTCGTCAATGCCAGGATGTATAATACTAGACTTCTCCTCAGAATCGACTCAGTTGATCTGCCATCAACTGAGTATCCAGATTTCAGTTTATAAGCTTTGAATATCCAGCAAAATCCGAGACACAATTGAAACTTGCTATGCTGAACTGGTTTAGTGAACATATCAGCAGAATTATCCTTGGTGCTGATCCTCTTCACTACAACCCTTTTCTCATTTCTCAGAAAATGATACCTCACATCAATATGCTTGGTTCTCTCATGATGAACATGATCTTTAGCTAGACAAATTGCACTCAAACTGTCACAATAGATTTCAGTTTGATCTTGATGTATCCCCAAATCACTGACTAGTCCCTTCAACCAGATACCCTCCTTGGCTGCTTCAGTAAGAGCCATGTACTCAACTTCAGTAGTTGATAAAGCCACTGATGCCTAAAGAGTTGCTTTCCAGCTGACAACTGAATTCCCAATGTGAAAACATAACTAGTCATTGATTTTCTACTGTCCACATCACCTGCATAATCAGCATCACAGTATCATGTGATCACTTCTTGAGTATCACCTCCATAAATGAGACCGACATAAGCTGTACCTCTAAGGTACCTGGACATTCTTTTCATAGCTTTCCAGTGTTCCTTTCTAGGTTGAGCCATAAACACTACCATAAGATGACAACACCGATTATGAAGCAAAAGCTCCAAATGAGCATAGGAGTATCTATTGGCTTATCGACAAAATCTTCTCGGCCTAAGTGCACACTATGGCATACATCAGACTGCCAATTGTTATTCCTCCTTGATCCATGCCTCGCACAACAATTATTCCTTCCTTTTTTTACTTGAAGATCCATTTGCAAGTAACAACTCTCCTATCAGCTATATGTTTAACTAGATCCCAAGTCTGATTCTTCAGTAATGACTCCATTTCATCTCCCATGACAAACGTGCCTTATACTTAACTCCTTCCCGCCTCGCAAAGCCATTAAGTGCTTCAATACATGTCATTTCATCTCCCATGACAGCAAGCCATTAAGTGCTTCAATACATGTCACTGCTTCCTTGTAAGTGGAAGGTTCAAAACCATCCACTTCTTCTACAACTTGAAGTGCGTATCCAACTATATCATCAAACCCATACCTCCTGGGAGGTACCCCAACAATTGATCTTCTAGCACTGTTGACAACTATACTCTGCTGACCCATGTTCTCAGTTTGACGCTCAACTGACATTTGCTCAGCTGGATGGCTTGGATTCAGTTCTAGTTCAGTAACCAGATCAGATAAAAACTAACTTGGATCAGTTGATTGTTGCATTCCAACTGACTCCACCTGAAGCTCCACCTTACTGTCAGTTTTCTCAGTTTCGGCACTGGTTTCAATTTCAGTTATCCTTCCCACTAATGAATTGAGCATAGGATTTTCATCAAAAACTATATCTTTGCTGAGAATAAATTTGTTTTCTGCTGAAGACCAAATTCTATAACCCTTAACTCCATCACCATACCCCACAAACACTCATTTTTTGGCTCTTGGTTCCAGTTTCCCTTCACTGACATGATAATAGATTGTGCTTCCAAATACCCTTTGAACTGAGTAGTCAGCAGGCTTTCCTGACCACATCTCAACTGGTGTTTTGAGACTGATCCCTGTGTGAGAACTCCTATTGATTAAGTAGCAGGTTGTGCTTACAGTCTCTGCCCAAAATCTCCTTGACAAACCAGCATGAGAGAGCATACATCTTGCTCTCTCCAGAAGAGTTTGATTCATTCTCTTAGCTACACCATTTTTCCGAGGAGTATTCCTGACTGTATGATGTCTGGCAATACCCTCGGTTTTACAAAATGTATCAAACTCAGTCCAGTATAATTCTAGTCCATTATCTGTATGAAGCCTTTTAATCTTCTTCCCCAACTGATTTTCAACTAGAGCATTCCATTGCATGAAGCTTTTAAATGCCTCACTTTTGTGTTTCATGAGCACCACCCATGCCACCCTTGAATAGTCATCAATAAAGGATAGAAAATATATGTGACCACCCAATGACTCCACCTTTGATGGCCCCCATCAATCAGAATGAATGTAATCAAGTGATGACTTTGTGTTGTGTACCCCTTTTGAGAACTTGTTCCTATGAAGTTTCCCAAACACACAATGCTCACAAAAGTCTAGATGCTTGACCTTACATTCCCCAAGAAGATCTTTTTGAGAAAGAACATGCATCCCCTTTTCACCCATATGACCAAGTCTCATATGCCACAGTTTTGTAAGCTGTGACCGATGAATCTCAGCAGATGCCACAGCAGCAGAACCAGAAACAACTGACCCTTGTAATATATACAGAGTCCTTTTTTTGACACCTTTGAGAACCAAAACTGAATTCTTATAGACACTCAACACACCACTTTCCCCCTTAAAATTGAATCCCCTGCTGTCTAACGAACTGAGAGATACCAAGTTATTGGTCATTTGTGGAACATGTCTAACTTCACTCAGTTTACAGAATCTTCCATCCTCTGTCCTCAACTGAACTGATCCAATCGCAACTACCTTGCAGACCTTGCTGTTTGCCATAGATATATGACCACCATCTATCTACTGATAACTTGAGAACCACTCTCTGTGAGGGAAAATATGAAAGGATGCCCTTGAGTCCATAATACCACACATCAGTTTGATGTGCTGACTCTCCTGCCACTAGAACTATATCCTCATCTGAGTCATGCTCAGCTGCTACAACAGCTGTGCTAGAACTGTTCTCATGCTATTTCTTCCTCTTTGGACAATTGGACTGAAGGATGTAGGAGCTCAGATCTGTACAAAATAGATCTTTGCGCAGCGGATGGATCACGATCTATAAACTACATATCATAAATAAAGGATCTAAACTTCCTACAAGGGGGTTTAGATCTACTTACCAATAGTTGGATGAGTAGCCACAATCTTCGAACGTGTTCTCCAAACGGCGGTTGGTGGACACCGATCCTTGGAATTGAAACCTCCTTGATATGCATCATGAAAAACTACAAGTTTTTCTTCAACCAGAAACCCAAGACAAGAAACAAGTTTTTCTCTCTATTTTATGTGTGTATGTCAAAATTTTTTTATCTCTCATATGTATTGGAAGAACTCTCTTTATATAGGAGAGTAAATCCTTGGCCTCCAAGTTTCTAATTAATTAAATAAATAATTGAAAAGAAATCACAATAAAAGATAATTTCATTTATAAAAGATTGTGATTAATCAATCAATCAATTACAAATCAATTATCTTTTATTAATTAATACTTACCAAGTAAATAATTAATCACACAAAAAAATCAATTCTTGCATTTTATGAGAGGGAGGCGCCACACCTTAGGGTCTTAGGCTCACAGAAAATGTCTTTTATGTGTTTTATATTATTTAGCCCAACTAAATAATATTTTATCAATTAATTGGCCCAGCCAATTAATTATCACTGAGGCCCAATAACAAAAAAATACTCGTATTATAGGAGCCACGTTGGGGACCATGGACTTATAACCAATAGCTCCAATAAATTAAGTAAAATATTCATCGAACAGAATATTCACACTTAAATTATTAATTCCGGGATTACGCCACCATAAACCCGAAACTGAACTCTACCAATTATAGATATATACTTACACTCAACCCATCGAGTAAATAAGCGTCCATTGATATAATCACTACAAATGGACTAACCCTCCATAGACTATCCATTCTGAGTGGGAAGTCTCCGTAAACCCGATTCAGAATATCTTATCCTTATTTACCATTAACCCCCTAGTGATCAATTAGTTCACATATAGTCTAAATATGAACTCGGCCGATCGATCATTTTCTTAGGGCTAACAAATAAGAGGACTGTCTCTTTACTTCCCGCAGGAAGGAATGGATTCCATGTCTATGAAAACTAGAACTACTTACTCATCAGGGAATAGTGCCAACAAGAAGTGACATGGATCACATATCAAAGTGATCCGTAACTAACACATCAAACACTACCCCGAGACAAGCAGAACCCTGTGATCACTTCAGGATTAAGGTCAATCCATATATGATCATCTAATGATTTAGTAAGATTTCTTGATTACGGATTTATATCAAGAAATACAGATTAAATCGGTCTAGTCCTATATGAATGCCATCATATATAAATGCCCCAATAGGTACCCTCTACCGGCAGTCCGGATAAGACTATCACACCTAAGGTGTTCTAGGTGCATTACTGGTGTTTTAATCATTAGACCCTAAACTCTGATTAAGTTCACCACGGACTAACAGTTTAAGTATATCACCACTAAGTCAATCCTCACGTGTAAAGCATACACTGAGTTAAGTGGTTACATACTGATATACTTAGGGTTTGCAGCAGTGTATTACTTACAAACACAAAGCAAGTAATGAGATAAATTCTGTCATTCATTATCTAAAAACAATTACACAAATTGTCTTTCGGGCACCACACCTAACATGGACTTCCAATGTCCCTGCTCCTTACAATAATTGCAAACATCGGTGGATTTAGGGCTTTTGGACCTTGTCTTCTTGGAATTTTTTTTTCCTAGACTGACCATGCTCTTTTCCACTGCTGCAACTGACTAATAGTCCAGCAGCCTGATTGTCTGCCCAAGCTGTCTTATGTCTCAGCTCCCTGGCATGTAAAGCGACCTTACATCCTCTAAAGCAACTGTATCCTTCCCACTATGAAGGACTGCACAAATTTCCCATAAGAAGCTGGTAATGAAACCAGCAAAATCAAAGAAGCATCTTCATCCTCAATCTTAACATCAATATTCCTAAGATCAAGTAATATTGTGTTCAACACTCACTTATGATCTAATGAAAAAGTTTCAAATTCTTGAGTAGTCTACTTCCCTTTGAATGATCCCCTTAATTTTAAAAATTGCCTATAATCAATATGATCTTTCAGCTGAGCCCCCTCATGCATCCTCGAATAGTCTCTGCTTCAACAGGAACTTGTTGGTCAATGACTTAGTCATATATAGGCTTTCAAGCTTTAGCCATAACTTGGAAGAGGTGTCTTCCTCAGCAACTTCTTTGATAACATCATCAGACAATCATAACATGATGGTTGAATGTGCTTTCTTCTCCAGACTGGCATAATCTGCGGAACTGGCACCCCTTTATTAGATAAAGGAGTCCACAATCCTTGTTGCTTTAACAAGGCCCGCATCTTGATTTGCCACAAACTGAAAATTTTGTTACCTGTAAATTTATCAATCTTTACATTTATTGCTGACATCCCTCTAATTAAAAAACAAACCTTTGATCACAAAATCCTAGCACCGGTCACCGGTCTTGGTGAAGATCAACTATGTTCAACCTGCAACTCTCTGAATCTTGAACCTGACGCTCTGATACCACTTTGTTGAAACACAGATGAGAAGCTTGCAGTTTAAGAAAGATAAAATAGAAGCAATGCAATCATAAAGTATGGCGAAAATGATAAAACACAGAAACAAAGAGACCATATTGATTTAACGTGGTTTCCAGCGTTGTGTTGTACTCCACGGACAGAAAAAGAAGATATATTATTATGCACAAAGTTACAAGGTATTTATCACAAAGTGAAAGACACACTCTTGCATTGATTACAACATTGGTATTTATATGCACAAATCCCAAACCCTAACCGCCAAAGATCTTTGTCGGAATTGTCATAAATACCCCAGATGTGGACCCCAGCTCCAGCTGTTATCCACTAGATGAAACTCAACTCAAAACTGACTTTCCTTGAATTGTAACCAACTGCTCAGATGTAGAACTCAGCTGTACTCAGTAAAACACAGCAAACCAAAATGGACTGCTGACTTTAGAAGAAACTCAGTTGCACTTCATCAAACTTACTTTCAAAGAACTGAATATAGTTAACTCAACTGACCATCATTTTCAGTCTCAGTTTCTCAGATTAGTTCCACCAGTTTATTCATCAGTTTAGAGATCAAGTCACCAGAACTGACATCTAATATTTCAATGCTAGCAAAGTTGGCATGTGTTTCACTTATCCATAGAGATGCACTTTGGTTGCGAGTGTACACTATATTATGGCTCTCATCTTGTGCAACCAAAGGGGTCATATTTCTACACCTAAAAGAGCAGGTGTAATCAGCCAGTTTTATATTTGATGGGCAATAATATATTACGAGGGATGGTTTGTGAAACCAGAATTATACATCTTCTGGCAGATATGAAGTGCATGTTGGGTATGAGAAAGAGGCGACATGTGAAGAGGAAATAGCATGATGGCATATTTGAACACACAAAGGCCAATTATATCTAAAGAGGGTCTCGATTTGGGATAGATGTCGATTATGTGGAGCCGTGAAGGACTTTGTCTTGCATGCCCTTCGTGATTATGGCCGGGCCACCTTCATCTGGTCTTAATTAGTTGATAGTTTATGGTTACACCATTATAAGAGCATGCATATGTTAGTAATATAATCCGCAACGGAAGCGATTTAAGGATCTAGATCTATAATTTACATATAATAAAATAACTAGATCTACTCTATAAGGGGGTTGTAGAACATACCTCTTGGATCTCAAAATCCAAGTAGAAGAACCGCAATAGGAAGAACAAAAGATGGTGTGAAGAGCACCACGATCTTTCGCACGTGTGATCCGAGCAACTCCCGGTGGAAGGAAATCCTCATCTCGAATCCTCCCGATATGCTACCCGGAAAACCTCCAAGATTTTCCATCTTTCTTCCCCTTGGCCGAATTTTATCTTCTTCTCTCTAAGAGATAGAAGTCTAAAATTGTAGTGTATGTATGAGTTGGGAAAAGCCTCTTTATATAGGAGAGCTTTCCTTGTCCTCCAAGGATTTTATTTTACAAATAAATAAATCCAAATAAATAAAAGATAATCCTAGAATATTCTAAAACAAATCTAGAATAATCTTTATCTTTATTTTTTTACCATAAAATATTTATCTAATAAATATTTTGTACACATGTCTTATTAATCCAAAAGAAAACTAATTTCTTGTTCCCTAAGACACCTCTTGGCCGAAAATTATCATTGTGACCTAGTCACTATGATTTTCGGCCATACACACCAAATTGGGCCAAGATTATGAAAAATGTCTTTTTCACATATTTAATTATTTAGCCCAACTAATTTAATAGTCCACTAAACAATTAATTCACATATCATTTTAATTAAATTCAAATAAGAACTAAATTAATATTATTAGAATTCGACGTCCGAGAATAGCTATGCTATATTGGCGGCACGTCGGGGACCATGGACTAATAATCAACGGCTCTGATAAATCAAATAAATAATTTTCTTATGAACAGAATAATTATATTCGATAAACCAATCACAGGAATATGCCACCATAATCCCGTGACTGCACTCCTCCGATTATGAGATTATATTTATCGCCTCACGAGAATGATAATAAGCGTCCATTGATATAATCATTACATATGGATTAATCCTCCATAGACTGTTCATTCTAAATCGGGAAGTTACCGTTAACCTTTTTTAGAACCTCTTATCCTTATTTACCATTAACCCCCTAGTGATCAATTAATTCATACAACTCACTAGTAGCTAATCAGTGTAATATGAACTCGTACGATCGATTAGTTTCTAGGATTAACAAATAAGGGAACTGTCTATCTACTTCCATAAATGGAAGGAATGGATTCCGTATCTGTGATAACACAGACTACTCACTCAATCTAGTACAATGCCAAGATGGGGTAATTCAGATCAAAGACTCAGTGTAATCCTTAACCGTCAAGTCAAACCTCATACTGGTTCAAGCAATTGACTGTGATCACCTCAGGATTAAGATATATCCATAAATATGACCATCGATTGATTCGATAAGACTTCTCGATTACGGGATTATATCGTGAACTCTAATCAAATCGGTCCAGCCCTATATGATATATCTATCATATATAAATGCCCCACTAAGTTCTCTTAACCGAAAGTCCGGATAAGACAATCACACCTATTGTGATCTGGGCGCATTAATAGCACGTTAAAGGAGAGACCCGATACTCTCGATTAACTTCACTACAGGCTAATTGTATTTTAAGTACATCTTCACTAACTCAATCCTCCCGTGTATATCCCATACACTGAGTTAAGTGATTACATAAACGATGTACTTTAAGGTTTTCTGTAGTGTAAATACTATTGTCACATCGGTGAATATGAGAATAATAAATATGAATAATAATATCATTTCATTCATTAAATAAAACAATTACAAAATTTTCTTTCGGGCATTACACCTAACAGCATACTCACATGGCTTGGCTCGACGCAAATTTGTGCAATAATTGTGTATCAGACAACATACATGTTACATGTAAGCTATACCTACCTCTGAGGTTTGACTAATGACATGGGTTGACATTTGTTGTTCGACACATGGAGAATTGACCAGGATTCTAGAAAACTTGACGCATTCTTCAAATTAAAGACATAGCCCTTCTAAGCTTATGGGTCACACCAACCTAGAAAGGCCCTGCCACAACTTAAGGCTCAATGCTTGAAATAAGTGTAAGACCTGATTAGGTCTATTAGATAACCATATTGGGTGAGTTGACAATATCCAACCACTTCCGTTAACAAATACTTTCAAACTTTATCTCAACAGAAATTGTGCAATGCTTAAATCCACAATGCACGTGATTAACCCACAACATCACACTTCATGATGGATCTTATTGTTGTAGCATAAAGAAAATTTTTATAAGTAGTATCTTCCAACTTTGTCTTACGGCTAATGTCCTAACATAGAAAGATCCCAAGAATACTGGCCAAGAGCCTTTCTCGACCCGATCCATGCTAAACTCTTTTAGCATCTCATCTATACATGTAAACCGTGATAATTAACCCGTATCTAGATCTTTCACTATTGATCCCTATCTCCAAAGAATAAGAACCGCCGTATGTCATACACATTATACTCAGAAAACCACTATGCTCCTACAAACCTTCTTGCACACAAGACTCATCTTTGTTTTGATCAAATCAAACTCCTTTGATCATCAAGATAAAGATTCAAGAGATACTTGTTTAAGTCCATGAATGGATCTTGTAAGCTCACATATTATCTTAGCGTCTTCATACATCAAACCTTTAGGGTGATATCCTCTGTCCTATCTTATACACCTATAACAAGCATAATCTATATAGATTCAGGCACAACTGGTAGCATGAAGATTTCCACAAGGTATACACCAAGTAACCTTTTTCCATCAACTTAGCTTCACTGGTAATCATACCATTCATGTCAGTCTTTCAAAAAGACTCATCACACCTTTCAAGGACATTCCACTCGGGTTAGACTAACATGTTCATAACCAAGTTGCTAAACATGAAATCTATTTCAGATGTCATAGTTTAAAGCCATCTCTTTAACTAGCCTTTTAAGTATTTATTGATAAGTCGCGAGATCTTTATTCTCCCAGATGAACACACCAGTGACCTTTTTCAGGAATATGCGATCTTTAGACTCGCAGAATACTTGTGTACACTGAGCAGTCTTGTACACCTCATCGCCATATGGTGTCTGCTTCTGTTAAAATGGTTGAACATCCTTTATGGTTCTTAAACTACTTTTGATATCTTATTTCACTCCTACTGTTTCTTTTGAAATATATACTCCCTCTAAAAGACAACATGTTTGAAAACAAACAAATTTGCTCCACAATTTAGTAAAATCGTATTCATTAGACTTGCTAAGGTACTACACAAAGTCGCATATGTCACACTAGGCTCCAGAACTTTTTGACATAGCCTGCTTCCCAATAGCATGACAAGCTCAAACCATCGGTTACTATAGACTTGTTGTCATCACCTTACATGTTTTATATGCAATTTATCCAACCAATTTCATGGAACATGGTTAAGTTTATATTTCAGAATCAGGGCACCTTCCTTAAACATGTAAGGGATACATGCATGTCTTATACCATATATTTACCTCATAAAGTGCAGCTTCCATTTTAAAAACACAATCTAATTGGTTATCTAGAAATGATATCCTTTGCAGGGAGAATCTTATTCATTTCTAGACAACTCTTAAACACCCTTTAGACATCGATCATTTCAATCTAGTTGAAGATTAATTTCTAGTTGCTCATCAATCTCATATTGTACTTGTTTGAACTCTTCAAACATTCCAAGTAGCAGTCCTCTGAGGATTCCGACGGTTCGTGTGGAATACCGCTAAAGGCCGATCACGTAGGCGGCTCCGTGCTTGATTCATCAACCATCAAAAAACAAGATGATCTGTTCGATCATTCTCGTATGATTCTTTGTCTACTTCTTTTATGTTGTAATTGTTTTACGAAGTTGTTCCTCAGATTAAAAATATAAAAAAAATTGAATTCTAATGCGCCACACGATTGATTTCATTGCACCAAAATGCTCACATATGTAATTTTCCCTTTGTGTTTCATAATCTTGACCAGGCGACTAAATCATGTTAAGTAAAGAAATTTGAGGACGCTATATTTCAAACAAGGGCATATAAATCGGCGGGTCCTGATGGTTTACCACCTTTATTACAAGAAATATTGGCCGACAATTGGTGTTTCTGTGATCAATTTCATTAAGCATGTTTTTAGTGAAGGCACTTTCCTTGATTCGATGAATGATACGGTTCTCCCCCTTATACCAAAAGTTGACCAACCAGAATGTCATTCACAATTCTAACTCATCGCGTTATTTAAAGTTGCAATTAAGTTGATTCCCAATTGGTGGAGCTCATCATGCACTGTATATCTTCAATATGACTATCTGACTTATGGAGTGGAGAGCACATAAATTCATTTCAACCACTATGAGCCATTCGACAAGGTGACCTTTTAGCCTTATACCTCTTTGATCTATGTATGGAGGTTTTGAGCAATAATATAAATGAAGTTGTGGACTCTGGATTATGGCACCCAGTCAAACTGAACTAGGGAGGGCATCATATCTCACGTATCATCTTCTTGGATGACCTGGTTTTAATTGGTGAAAGGTCTATCTAGCAAGCGAAAATTATAGACACAATCCTTGATGATTTTTGGAAATGTTCGGGACAAAAAATTAGCGTGCAAAAGAGTTTTCTACACTTCTAAAACGAGGCAACACAAAACTTGGTGGCTAGTAATTTATGCATGACGCATACAGACATCCAGAGATGTATTTAGAGGTCCCTTTACTCCATGGTAGGGTGACTAAAACAACTTATGGTCACCTTGTCAACAAGACACACAAAAAGTTGACTACTTGGAAGATGAACTCTCTTTCCAATACGGGTAGATCTATTATTATCAAGGCCTCTTTGTCTTCTACATCACACTACACTATGCAAACCACATATCTACCTGAGGGAACCCACACACGAAATTGATAAAATGGGAAGGTCTTTATTTGAGGAGATGAAACGGTTGATGAAGGCTTCACTCTATTTCATTGGGGTTTGTGTAAGCCGGAGACTCAAAGAGGATTGGGGTTTTTTAATCCATCCAAGATGAATATTGCTATGTTAGGGATGCTTGCATGGAGTTTAGTAACAACTCTCAAATGACGTGGGCTAAAGTTGTAAGAGATTAATACGGAGACCCAAGCAATAAACCTAAGGCAAATTCTTCACGGACATTGAAAGATTTATGTGGTTCATGGAGGAAACTCCAAGAACATCCCGAGAGAGATAATGATTGTAAACGATGGAGCCCTACGAGCAACATAAAGTACACCATATCATCCGGTCATGAAGCCCTACACATTAACCATGTTGAGGTTGTAAGGAAATCATGCCAGGTAGGCGCAGCGGATAACAAAAAAATTGATGTCCTTCTACCAATGATTGACTTCATTTAAACAACAAACAATAAGAAATTAGATTAAAGAATTCAAAATAGAATTGATCTATTAAAAGATTGACGCTTTATCTACGGTTGATGGTCCAAGCACCGAGCCATCCAAGTTTCTGGCCTCTAGCAGTAATCCACACGAACCTCCTCCGGAATCCTTGCTAGGATTGCTATTGGAAAAACTTGGTTGCTAGACCAACTTTTTATTCCTCTCAAACTCCAAAGAATAGATCCCAACCATTTTATACTAAAATAATTCTCTTGTACCTCTCTAAAATATTGCTAGAATATTTTGATACAAATGAGCTTGACACTCCTTCCCTTATATAAGGATAAGTGGCGCCCCAATAATCCAAGAATGCCCGGGACAAGACTCTTCAATTGAGTAGGGAGAAATAAAACATTTTTTCTTAATACAAACAAGCAATTATGGAAATTATCTTCCTTAATTGATGTATCTCTTAATTAATATATTCTTCCATTAACTAAATTTCACAATATATGTGTATCATATACACAATAAAATTGGCGCCATATATGTCCTAAAATAGACATTATGGAAATATAATTAATATATATATATATATAAATATAAATATATATATATTATATTATTATTTATTCATAATAAATAAAATACCACAATATTAATTTGTCATAATAACACTATATAGTTAGGATAAATTATTCCTCGTTTAGGTTATCACTATGATTTCATTTTAATTCCAGATAAAGTCCATGTGTGTGTGATTCGATAGGTTTCCGAATATGTTGGCCGTAAGTATAAAGTACATTTACCAAAATGCTCTTCACACTTAACGATCATGATCATCGTCTAGCAACACGTCATGACCCCCAATCATTCGAAAGAGTCAAGTACTATGACTACAACATTTCATGTGAAACGGTTACCGTGTAAATAGAATTCTATCGTTGTTCTAATATCCATACAGTCGTATCTCGAGTGTCAAACATTAAGGACCGTATCTTATACTATTGATGTCCTATTTTCTCGAAGTAACACAACTTCCGATTTGCAAAGACTTTCGAAAATAAGACATTTCTTATAAGAAGACCCTTTTGGATATTTACTCCTACCATTTGGAAACGCGATTTTTGGCCGAGCAACATAAATCCTACGCGTGTCTCAATATCATACCCAATCACTACCGCCTGATCTCCCCGTGATTAGGGAAAACCTTAATAGCGTCAAAGCATGACAATCCACACCATGATGTTATGAAGACTCCGGTCTAAGGATAATTACACAACCATCACATAGTGTGACACTTAATAAAGTAAGTGGGTCTGTCTAATGTATGCATTCACTAATACACATCCACGTACAGTCCAAGTGTCTTTACACTTCAATAGACAAGATCTATCCATATCTTTATAAGATAGAAGACATATAATACGTGCTAGTCCAACCGACCTATTAATGTCCCATTTAAAGCACATATGACTAGAGACATTTAAGTATCAAAACTTTCAAAGTGAGTTGAGATCTCATCAACAATGATCACTATCATGGTTTCTCTATCACAATTTGACACTAAGACATTATCATATATACAATATCAAAATTTATTCGTTACACGAATGATGTGCCTAAACCGTAATGCAGCCCGCGGATCCTTAATCGGGTCTGTCTGGCCGCCACAAAGGTGGACAAGGCCTTCGGCCACCGAGTCTGGCCAAGTTGAGGCCATGGAACATCTGACCCGCTCCCAGCTTTCTGATAAGCCTGATGCGGCGCCAAGAAAAGCTAAGCGGCCGGCCCGTCAATCCCTTAGGCCTTTAAGTCCGCAAGTGACCCGAGCCTACAATATTAAAAAGAAAAGCTATGATCCAAGAGTGACAAGACAAAAACTCAACAAATAGCCAAGTGTCACAGGTCCGCCCCATCTCGTCCCGATTGATAGCTATTAGTTTAGTTGGCACCGCATTATACTTAGTTGTATCTAATTTTCATTAGTTAAACCCTAATTTGTAGTTTGCCTATATATAGAGGCTCAATGTAACATTTTAGATAAATTCATTAATACAAAACACATGCAAACTCTTCCAAAGTTATCTTCTCTCTAGCTTTCACTACTTGACAACAACCGCATTTTCTTCACCACCGTTGTGTACCACCGGCAAACACCATTTTCATAGAAAGATATCCACCACAAATCCACCGTTAAACACACCGTGATAATTTTGACATTATCAGTTGGCTCCGTTACAGGGAAAGATCAAGCTTTTTCGGCCTCTCAAGTGTACGGATCCGCCGCAAAATCTTTCTTTTACGGCGGCGCTGCAAGGATCTTCATCATCTTCACTAGTCTTTGAGGTTTCACATCAGTTTCTTCATCAAAAGCTCACAGCTCACACCGAATCATCAAGAAATCTCTGTCATAACATCAAGCAAAAGGTAAACTCCACCGGTCTTGTACAAAATCCACGAGTTAGCGCATGAATCATCGCCTCTCTCATTGAGTTTTTGTCCAAGAACTCGTCGGGGTCGTGTTCTTCGTCTTTCTTTTCAGAGTTTTCGCTTTTCAGTGAGGTTGTAGTCCTTTTGAGCTTTACATTAGTGTGCGTGAGCAAGAATACGTGATATAGTGAGTTTGCACTTGAGAAATTGTCACTTTCAATATATTCCCTTTAAGTTTTTCATTAAAAAGCTTGCTGGAGCTCTCTTCATTGTTCTTTAGCTCACTTTTCTGATAGAAGACTTGTACTTCGAACGGTTCTCAGCAGGTTTATTGAGGTTGTGCGTGTGTTTCGAGGAGAAAAACACACAGTCCCAAGAGTTTGCATTTGAATCATCACCAGTCTCTTTGGATTTTTTGGATTTCCTGCCATCGCCTCACCGAAGACGTCCTTTTTGACAAAATCCCCAGCACGCTGCCTGTAGATCAGACAGTACGAGTTTGTTGGGTGTCAGGAATACAGACAGTTGGTTGGTTGTCAGGGTACCTTTTTGTCAGTTAGTGGGACCAACACGTTGAGATAGTACTATGGCAAGTAGCAGAGATAAGCAATTGGTAACACAAACCACAGCTAGGGGAACCACACAGAATCAGCCACGTGGTGAGCACGTAGAGGAAACACTTGAGAATCAAACTGCGGATTGGGACCGATCCCAGCAAGAAGAGAGGCCAAAGGTCATCGATGCCCGGGGCATCATAACTCAAAAGACTAAGTCAAGAGAGGCCGTTGCGGCCACAGTAAAGGTCTGCACCGGACATGCTCGTGAAAAGGCGGCTATTTGAACATCGAAGCCGCAGCGGAGTATGAGGTGATTCCAAAATAGATACCAAGATTTCAGGAGGACCCTAAAGTAAATGCGGCAAAGGCATACGCTGAGTACGTGCAAAATATGTGTTTAACCAACGTCCGTCTAGCCACACTGGGCCAACCTCTCATGCGATCTTACATCAACTCACACTAGCTGTTGACGCCGATACTGGAAACCCGCCTACAAGTCACCACATTCGGTTTGAATATATTGAATTTGAAGAGAGCATCCATTCCTCAAGGGGACAGTGCCATAAGAAAGGTCCTGATAAAAGCGAGGAGAGGAGATCCGCTTTGCACCAATTGGGAAATACTAAAAAAAGATCAGCTTTACAATGCCTAGGTCCCAATCATCCAGAAAGGAACGTTGTGCCAAGAAGAGAGGGACAAGAATATCAGGATGCTCGCCAAATCATAAGAGAAAGGTGGGGTGAGCAAGAAAAAGAGTCTCGGTACCGTGCGAACTCTGAGCATATGTCCAGGCGCCCCATGAATCCTATTGTGCATGATAGAATAGAGCGGATGCAAAGGGAAATAGAGGATCTTAACAGTTGAGGCCCACTGAGATGGACAAACAAACCTTGGGGATCAATGTGCTTTCCAATAATATAATGAAATCAATGCCAGTGGAAAACATCCATTACCTGAGCTACAATTATTATCAAGGCACAGCCTGCCCTTATGACTGGTTCACATCTTTTGAAAGCCGCATCATACTGGCGGCGCCAAATAAGTCCGTATGGTGCGTAGCCGTTGTAGGCAGTATGCAGGACCGAGCGGCGTCATGCATCCGCAACCTTCCAAAGGGATCGATTCAAAGCTGGGAAGATTTGAGAGGTAATTTCTTGTGACTTGTCAGAGTCTCGAGTCGGCAGGCAGGCCAAAGAAGACGATTATGGACTTGTATGATATCCGCCAAAGGGAGGGAGAGTCGAGCCGGAGTTACTATGACATATTCATGAAGGTGTACGATCAGACAAAGAACATTCCGGACAACGACGTTGTCACATGCTTCCTCACTGGGATAACCAAGGGCCCAATGAAGATTGACTTTGCCCTACACCCTACGGACGGCCTACAAGATCTGTTAGACAAGGCTATAATACATGGGATCACCAAAGTGGTGCTCTCACCCTCGGGAAAGAACATAGTGAAGAGCGATCACAATCAGCCTAAAGAGGATCACATGGAGGACCGCAAGGAAAATCACGGTAAAAGCCAGAATCAGGACCGAGAAGTGAGAAAGCTAGTGAAGTTCAATGAAAAATAATTCACCCCGCTTATTACCAAGCCAACCCAAATCTTATACGAAAAATCCATGAATAGCTCCCAAAGTCAAGACCTATGAAGCCCGATCCAAAGAATTTTGACGAGTCAAAATACTGCGACTATCACACGGATCATGGTCATATAAATGATGAATGCATCACATTGAGGAAAGCAATTGAAAAGTTGTTTAAGGAAGGAGCTGCAAACAGGTATAAGAGGGACGGCGGTGGAGCCTCAAATAGAGAAAATCGAGAACCCCTCCGGTGTCAGAAGGAAGTTCAAGATATCCACGAGGATTTTTCGAGCAATAATCAGCTGAAGTCACAGATAAATTTGTTGAATACTCGAGGTTATGAGAAGCCAATTGTGTTGGGTAAATCTAAGAAGGGCGTTACGTTCACGAGAAGTGAACTGGCCAATACGCAAGGCACCATGGAAGTTCCCTATGTTCATAAAGTCGAGATAAAAGAGAATGGGATCAATCGAGTCCTGGTAGACACAGCTGCGGGCAGAGACATCATCTATCTCAATTGTTTGAAGCTGATTGGATATGGAGAGGCTAGACTAAAGCCTTATCTGGGAACACTGGCGGGATTTTCAAACAATAAGGTACGAGTCAAAGGCACGATCGATCTTGATATTACCATCGGCGACTACGAACCTTGCAGGATTTAGAAGGTAAATTTTTGTGTTGTTGACCTTCCTTCCTGTTATAATGTGATTCTAGGAATCCATGCCATGAGAAAATTCCAAATGGTCATTTTTGTACCACACCAAAGAGTCAAATTTGTAGGTCCCAGAAAAGGGTTAAAATATAGTCGAGGGGGGGGTGAATGACTATATTTGGAGTTCAAAAACTTTTCTTGATGAAAAGCCTTTGTGCAGCGGAAAATTAAAACCCTTACTAATAGTTGTTTCAAAGTAATTATTCAATCACACACAAGGAAATTAATGTGCTGTAAGTAAATGCAGAAAGTAAATGAACACAAAAACTTATAGTGGTTTAGGGTGATGTAATCCCTTAATCCACTCTTCTCCTGTGATGATTGGAGGAATTCACTATTGTCTTTCACCAATACAATAGTATGATTGTCCTTTCTATAGACTATCACTCCCTGGACATAAAATCTTCAGTGGATCAGTCTTCCACACACTGCTCATTGGGAACAAATCACCATAAATGTGCAACTCCTTATCAAAATAATTGATTCAATTGCTTGATCAAACATATCCTTAAAGTTGCTGTGAATTCAAGATTCACAAAGTTGATCAATACTCATACTAAATGTATCTTTTCTGCTTTGAATTCTGAGTACGATTTTCTGGAAGTAGCTTTTAAGAACAATTAGAAGGTTTGTGAAATTAACAGAGTTACTTAGAATTCTTGATTATCAAAATCGTTGTTTCTCTCTCTCTCTTTTTGTCTGTCAATGCCTTATATTTATAGCCGTAAATTCCTTGATTTTGAATTTCTTGTCCATTGTCTATTTAATACTCAGAATCATCCTTGATTTAGTCCTCTTTGATTTCAGTGATTCAGATTTTCATTAAACGTTCCTCACAAGATCCTTCCTTGATTGATTCTGCATTAATTGCTTGATCTTCCATATTTTCCACGTTTTGATTAAGTGCTGACAGCGTGCTTAACTCTGCTACCTTTTCTTTACTTCACCGGCTGAGTGATTTTTCACTTGAATGCTTCCTTAGTTACTTCACCGGTCAAGTGACTACTTTACTTGGTTGCTTGATATTTACTTTGATGTTGCTTTGTTTATCAGCCAATAGACATATACTTCATTGATCCTTAATTTGTGTGAGATCAGTGTACACCATATTATAGAAAATTTAAGTTTCATCACTTGTAATATATCTTAGACTTAACCAAGGTCATCACAGACTTCCTTGGTTGTAAGTCAGTGCATAGGTCGTCACTTCATTGTGCTGGCCCCTTGGCTGTCTTCACTGAGCTGGTCCTTTATCTTTATTGAGATGGCCTACCAATCTAGTACAGTGTTTGTCTCACTGAACTTATACATTTATCAGACTTCTAAGTAAAGCCTATACAAATATTTCTAACTTATATCAACTTATTTCAGGCTTCCTATAACAGCTAGTATGACAATCATCAAAACAATAAAATGTTCCTAACAATTTCCCCCTTTTTGATGTTGCCAAAACCCTCATAGGCCTGAATATAAGTAAACACATTTTCATATAATAAATAAGAATAAAACTCAGAAATTTTATTCATCCATAAAGGTTCATAATTCAAAATTATTACAATGTGTTCGGACATTTCAGCCACTCATTGTCCTCCTTGTGCCTTTATTTTTAGAGCCTCCAGACGCCACTCCTTGTCGTTGTTGTGCCTTTAGAGCCTCCAGACCTTCTTTCAAGCTTAATGCTTTCCTCCTTTTTGGCAGCATCAAGCTATTCCACAATTTGTTTGTTGCTGAAGGCACAAATAGTATGCAATCTAAAGTTTCAGAAGCGTCATTCAGATTGCTTTCCATTTGATGAATCATTTTTCTTCATGCTCATTTACTTTGTCTGCCATGGGGGTGAGTGCTTCTACTGTTTCATAAGCATTATGCTTGATTAAAAGTGTCTGTTTGTTGATGACATCAAGCTGCTTCTCCATGTATGTAGAAATTGCTTCAAATCTATTTTCCGGGATGTGCCGTTATCCCAGATTGTAGCTTGTAGATCTCTAAGACATATTGTCTCATTCTCAAGATCATTATCATAGAGTCCACTATGTTATGTTGAGTAGATGGTGGACTGTCTGTCATTCTCCCTTGCTATGTGCTGGGATTGCTTCTATCAACTGGTGGAACTGGGTTGGTATCAGCCGGTGCAATGCCGCAGCTGGTCCACTGTGCTGCTTTTGCTTTTTGTCTGCACTATGCTGTACATCCTCAAGGATTGTCGGGGTGTCTTCATCTCCACCATTGTCATCATCATCATCATCATTATCAACATCCTAGTCATCACTATTTTGACCATCTTCATGGCTATCATGATGGTCATCATCGTTTCCAGCTTCTTTGCCAGAGTGTTGTAATTTGGTTGTTGCATATGCAATTAGCTGTCATAGCTTTATGTTGTCAATTAGGCCAACTAAGCTTGTGATTCCCAAGAATGAGAAGAACCACTTCTCCTCTTCAAGCATTCTGTCTAGGTTGAATAATTGGACTTGTGTGTCACCCAAATTTCCAAGCCAGGTACTCTGAAATCCTTTCATTTATATACTCTTGCAGGGATCTCTTCCACATTTTCTTTATTTGCATTTCCTCCTCCAGTTCCTTGTTCTTCTTCTTCTTCTTCTACAGTTCCTTGTTGTTCTTCTTCATCACTGATTACCATAGGTGTGTCATCATGAGTTTTCATATTTCTCTGCTAGGTTTCTCTTGTTTGAGATCTTGTCCTTCTTCTGTACCCAAAGTACTTCTTTCAGGTTGCTTTCTTTTTTTGTCCTGATCAGGTATGTACTCATTTTGCTTGCTTCACATAGGTGAAAATCCCTTTTGCATTATACAGGCTGTGTAAGTGAATTGGTTTTACCATCATACAATCCAACAAGTACTGAAGGGGAATTCCATAGGATTTTTTCTTCTAGAAAATACCGGGTTTTGCCAAACCCTTTTCCTCACCCTTGGTTTCTATTACGAAATCTATGCGGGAACGCATCGGAATTTAAAATTCATTTCCTATTAACCCAAGATCGACTTCGTAAAGCAACATGCATAAAAGAAGTAGACAAAAGAATACCTTGGTTGATCCAATTGGATCGACACTTTGTCTACGGTTGTAGTTTTTGCACGAAGCCGCCCAAACATTCGGCATCTATCGTTGATTCACACGAACATCCCGCCGGAATCCCATCATGGATTGCTACCATAAAAACTCGGTTGCTAGATCGACCTTTTCTCTCGCTCAAAACTCTCTCTATGAAGCTCTCAATTTTTCTAGTAAATTAGAACTCTTCTAATTGTGGTTGTTGGACTTATTTTAAGTTTTAATGATGAGTGCCAGACTAGCTGTTATAGAGCAAAGACAAAAAGATGTCTAGATCAAATGTATAGGCTTATTAGAGTTTGATCTTTGTATAGGTTTGATCAAACAAGCATTGTAAAAGGTCGGTGACTATCATCGAGACTTTGACTGTCTAGGTCAGAAGGGTACCTGAGTCAGTAGACTAGTATTGGAACCTGCTGAACACTGAAGGCTGAGGGCTCAAACTCAGTTATTGAAGGCTAAGGGATCAAACTTAGTATTTAAAGTCAAGGATATGAAATCAGAATTTAGGGAATTCTGTGATGACCTAAACTGATTGCATATACCTTGTGTACAAGGTCTAAGTTCCATAAGTTAAGTGGTGATTGGAACTTAGTTATTATCAAAATGGTGTAATCTAACTTCATAATAAAAAAGGTTGGATATAAGAGAAGTCAGCTGCAGTGTTTTATAAACACAACAACTTTGGATCAGCTGACTGATATGTATTTCAACAGACTTACATTCACATGAACCTGTTGAACATATATTTCGATTTAATCAAAGGTTACATTGGAAGATTACAAGGAAAAGGACATATAACAACTCTTGATTTCGTCAACAAATCAATGGCCAAGATTAAAAGGTCGTTGGAAAGAAATAGAGGTTTATCCAATCGATACAAGTCAAAGGGTGGAAAGTCTGAAAATTGTCAAAAAGTAAACTGACAGTGTCAGTACTATTTACAGGGACAGAAAGCAAGTCAAGATGGGACAAATATGAAACGGCTATGTTTTGAATTTCAAACATAAGTCATATGGATTTTCACCTATAAATAGAAGACCCCTGATACAGAAACAAGGGATGAATGGTGATGAAAAATAACAATCTATCTTAAGCTATCAAGTTTCTTATCAAGAAATTCACCCTACTAACTTCACTGAGCCAAAAGCTATTGATCCAGAAATCTCTTCAAGTGTAACCTGCTATCAAGTTACATCAAGTATACACACATGAAGACATCAAGCTGCTGATCATTTCATCCTGATCAAGTCTGATCGTTTGAATCATTTACTTGATTCAAACTTTGTTTTACAAGAAACCTGCTGAAGACAGTGAAGCATCTTTGTGTGTCAAGGACTGTTGTTTGTGGTGGAGCTGGTGAAGATGCAATCCTACCCTTCAAGGACCAGTGGAAGACTTTGGAGTAGCAATCCTACCTGTTCCAAGTGTTCAGTTTGTGAAGCCATAGTTATTGGTGAAGGACAAACAACTTAGGGATTTTTGTAACTGGAACCTCAAAGATCTCTAGTGAATTACCTCCAACATCACATGACAAGAGTAGACTGACAGGATTACACCACCTGGAACCACTATAAAATCGGCCTATACTTTCTGCATTTACATTCTGCATTTAGTATATTTAACACATCAACCTACTGAACTAGCAACTGAATCACACACTTACACTATTGAGTATCTAATACTTAGTATCATATTTTAACAACAAGTAATAAGGCTTAACTTGAATATATTCCGCTGCAACAAATTCAGAAAAATCAATAGTCAGCAGACTAGTGACCTGTCAACAGACTACTGAGAGGTCAGCAGACTACTGAACTTGTTGAGTTTGTTAACTCCAAAAGTTTTAAGTGTTAAGTTTATTCACCCCCCCTCTAAACTTAACCAATGCCTTTTTAAGGGACCAACAATTGGTATCGGAGTAGTCCTTCTGTTTTGAAGTAATCCTACTTGTTGTGCTTGTGAAAATACTTTGAAAACTTTTTCAAGTTTCTGATTCTCAAAGCCTTGCATCATGGATAACAACCAGTATGCTAGAACAATGTTGATGTGTTCTTTAGATCATTTTGATGAATATAAACATCGAAAATTGGTTTATAAAGGCTTTATGTCTTTCCCGTCATTGCTACAACGGGAAATTCCATTATGAAAAGAAATGGTACCTTGTCATTATTGTTGATATACAATTAATGACGATATTATACTCTCACTTTTTATCAATCTTCCATCACTATAATTCTTTTACCGCCAATATTTACATGTCATTAATTAAACCGCCATTAAAGTTAATTTGAATGATGATAAATTATCATCATTATTAATTATTAATCTATCATTATGAATTTGTCATAGGCAATACAATGGTTTTGAATTAAAACCTTCATTTCATTATTGAATTACATATATTTGAAAACCATGAATATCGATACAGAAACAACAGAGCAATGATAGATTTTATTGAAATAATCATTAACTCTAGATAGTACTTTAAAATAATCAATCATCTAAGCAATGAGTTCAACTAAAAAAATGCTAAATCAAATCTAATACTAAATGACATGGGTATATGAAAACACCAACACCACTCAAACACCAAAACGTAACATTACCCAATTTAACGTGCTTGACAAACGATGGACCACCGGAAATCACAAAGGCTATAACTGTAGATGGTCAAACACAGTACATTCCAAAACCAAAAAGAGAATGTAATGCTGAAGATAGAAAAAGAGCAAACCTCAACAATATTGCTATTGATATCATATACAGAACCTTGGACAGCAATATGTACATGAAAGTGAAAGACTGCAAGACTGCAAAGGAGCTTTGGGATAAGTTGCAATTAATCTGTGAAGGCACTGATGCAATCAAGAAGAATAAAATCAGTGTGGCAAAGAAGAAGTTCCAAGAGTTCAAAATGAAACCAAATGAAACTATTGAACAAATGGAGTCAAGATTCAATGCAATCATGGATGAACTCACCCTACTGAGTGTAAAGTATTCAAAAGAAGAAATCAATTCAAAAATTCTAGAAGCTTTACCTGCAAAAGAAGTTTGGGAGATGAATGTGACTGCCATAGAAGAGATGAGAAATTTACATGAAGAGGATACCTTCAAGTTATTTTTAGATCTCAAGGCTTATGAATTTAGTAAGAAACTTGCACCTGAAACTGAAAAAGAAGAACCAAAAACCACTGCATTGGCTGCTACACATCAATAAAAAACATCAGGAGCTCAAGATGATCTACTGGATGAGATGCAAGAACAAATTTCCTTACTGAGCAAGAAAATCAGAAGGATGAAAACCGGAAGGAATTTCACAAAGAAATCTAGTGAAAATAAGAAGGATGAATCCAAGAAAGACAATGATTACTTGTGCTATCAATGCAAGAAGCCAGGACACTTCAAACCCGACTGTCCTGAACTAAAACAGCAGAAGGAACCTGACTATCTTTGCTTCAATTGCAAGAACCTGGACATTTTAGACCTGATTGTCCAGACCTACTGAAGAGCAAAAGTCAGCAAAGAAGATCTGGGAAGAAAGCTATGGTTGCTGAAGATGAATCAGGATATGAAGTTGAATCTGAAAAGGGAAATGAATCTGATGATACTGCACTTGTTGCTGATTTGGATGATTATGCTTTAATGGCAAATATGGATGAAACAGAGGAGGTATATAATTCTGTATCTATAAACACTCCTGCTGAAAGTGATTGTGAATCAACTTGTGGTTCAAGTCCTAAAAATTCTGACAATGAAGAAACTTTGGATGCCATCCTTAATCAACCGAGGATAATACAATCTGGTTATGACATTGTGAAGGCTGAAAAAGAAGCTCTTCAAACAGAAGTTGAAAGGTTAAAAGATGAGTTAAGAATTCTCAAGGGAAAGGAAAAATAGGTTGGACAGAATCAGCATAAGCCTGCTTGTACATTCAGTAGCTGCTGAATCTGTTGAACAATCTAGTTCCACTACTGCATTCAAATCTGGAAAGCCTTATGGTGATAGAACAGGCCTTGGATTTGGAACTCAACAATCTAATAAGAGTTGATCCATTAAGGGTACTGAACCTAGTACCAGAATAGGTCCTAAGTTTGTACCTGCACAAGATCCAACTCCAAAAAGGGTTGCTTGAGGCAGTAAATTCCACTGAGAAGAATTCAAGGAAGCAAAATCAGAAGTCAAAAAGGTCAATAGTACCTAACAAAAGGAATAAATCCAAAAGTAGGATTGCTGCACCTTCTAGACCTACTGATAGCAGACCTACTACCAAGTCTGCTGGACCACAAAAGAGCAAAAGTCAGAAATATTCCAAGGAAAAGAATCCTAAACCTAAAAATGTCAATCATTCTAGGGATACTTATCTCAAGGGGAAAGGTAGATTATTCCCTACTGATGATGACTGGAATATTCCTGCTCCTACTGCTAGAAACAACAGGCATAACCATGCTGCTAGGGTAAAACCTCAGCATGGAATCAGCAGAGGACTCAGCAGAGGACTTATACAAGACCTCAGCAGGGACCTCAGCAGACTCCACATTACAGGGCTGCTCCTAACAGACAGCAAACCTATGGTTATGCTGGTGCTTCTAACAATAGAAATCACTCTAAACAGCATTACATACCAAAAGGCCAGAAAGCATATGTGATTCCTACACAACCAAAGACCTTATGGATGTGTAGAATACATGTATGAACAAAAGTATGATACCTTTCAAAGAAGACCTTATGGAAACTTTCCAAGGGTCATGCTTACCACTGACCATCATGGACCCAAACTGTTTTGGGTACCTAAAATACATTAACTTTGTTTTGTAGGGTGTCTGGTACTTTGACAGTGGATGTTCCAGACATATGACAAAGAATAAGCACTGTTTGTCAAATTATGTGGCAAAGGATGGTCCAAGAGTGAATTTTGGCAACAAGAACACACCAGGATATACAAGAGGATATGACACACTTGTGAGAAATGGATTAACAATCAAGAATGTTGCATTTGTGGAAGGACTGGACTACAACCTACTGAGCACTGGACAGTTTTGTGACATGGGTTACAAGGTCACTTTTGACAAAGGTACATGCATTGTCATCAGTGAAAGAGGTGATCAAGTTGTGTTGGCTGGAATAAGACAACAAAACATGTATGTTGTGGATTGGTCTACTGCTGTTCCAGAGACATGCCTGATTGTGCATACCAAGTCAGAACTAAATTGGTTATGGCATAAGAAGTTGAATCATCTAAACTTTGATGATATCAATCAGTTGGTGAAGAAGAAACTGGTGATTGGCTTACCTAAGATCACATTCAAAAAGGATGCTATATGTGATGCTTGTCAGCAAGGTAAACAAACAAAATCAAGCTTTAAGTCAAAGACTAAGCAATCAACTAAAAGAGTTTTGGAGCTGATGCACATGGATCTATTTGGACCAGTAACACCAACAAGTGTGACAGGAAAGAAGTACACTCTAGTAGTTGTGGATGATTATTCAAGATACACTTGGGTAGTATTCATGATCAAGAAAAGTGAAACACTTCAAAAGATGCCTGAACTTTTGAAGAGACTACAAAATGAGAAAAGTTTGACAGTAGTGAAGATCAGATCAGATAAGGGTTCTGAATTTCTCAATAAAGTTATAAGAGAATATTGTGAGCAGAATAGTGTGCTACATCAACTAGCTACTGCTGGTACACCTCAGCAAAATGGGGTTGCTGAGAGAAGAAACAGGACTTTAAAAGAAGCAGGAAGAACTATGATTTGTGAAGCATTATTACCTAAAAGATATTGGGCTGAAGCAGTCAATACATCATGCTATACACAAAACAGGACCTCAGTGAACAAGAAGCTGCTGAAGACACCTTATGAGATTTGGAATGGAAGGAAACCTAATATATCATATTTCCATCCATTTGGAAGCAAATGTTTTATATTAAATCATAAGGAGCAATTGAAGACATTCCAACCAAAATCAGATGAAGGAATCTTCTTGGGATACTCTTCTGTCAGCAAGGCATTCAGGGTACTGAATAAAAGGACACTGAAACATGAAAAAAAAAATACATGTTGTATTTGATGAACCTAAGTTCACTGGAATGGAAGATGAAGCTTCAGAACCTGCTGAGAATCCACAAGTCACTGGTCCAGAATGTGTTGATGTTTTGGAAAGGGTAAATGACTTAAAGGTCTCTGACTCGGCCCCTGCTGAACACCCTGCTGGTAACACTACTGATGCAACAACTGGGCGGTTCAAGGATCTGCTGAACCTATTGCTGAAGCAACAGCTGACCCTACTGAAGATGATGTTCTTGAGAATCAATCTAACCAAAATCCTCAATTGTTAAGGGATCACCCTGCTGAGCAAGTTATTGGCAATATACAGCAAGGTGTAAGGACTAGAAGACAATTAGAAGCAATGTTTACTTGCTTTCTATCTCAAATAGAACCTACAGTTGTTGAAGAAGCAATATCAGATCCAGATTGGATAATTGCTATGCAAGAGGAATTGAATGAATTTGAAAGAAATCAAGTTTGGACACTAGTGGAAAGGCCTAATCATGCAAAATGTAATTGGAACCAAATGGGTATACATAAAAAAATTGGATGAATCTGGTACCATTGTAAGGAATAAGGCCAGACTAGTAGCAAAAGGCTATTCTCAAGCAGAAGGAATAGATTTTGATGAGACATATGCCCCTGTTGCAAGATTGGAAGCTATAAGATTATTCTTGGCATATGCTGCTTATAAGAACTTCAAGGTATACCAAATGGATGTCAAGAGTGCATTTTTGAATGGTATTCTAGAAGAGGAGGTCTATGTTCAGCAACCTCCTGGTTTTGAAGTTAAAGATCAAGAAGATAAAGTGTACAATCTTAATAAGGCACTTTATGGTTTGAAACAAGCACCAAGAGCATGGTATGAGACCCTATCTCAATTCTTGGTGGACAATGGTTTTACAAAAGGAACCATTGACAAGACTCTTTTCAGAATCAATGAAGGAGACAGCATCCTGCTGGTACAGATTTATGTTGATGACATAATTCTTGGTTCTGAAAATGAATTACTATGTGAGAAATTTGCTAATCTCATGAAAAGTAAATTCCAAATGAGTATTGTTAAGGGCTAAATTATAGTGATTTTTATATATATTTTCTATATCAATTTCCCCTACATACGTATGATTTTCATAGAAATCGAGCTTTATATTGAAATATTGAGTAAATGATGTTTTTAATAGTTAAATTGCAAAACGTAACGAATTATGTGCTTAAATTATGATTTTATATTATTTTGGAAATATGTTACACTTTGGTATGTTTTGATCCTTGTGTAGATACTCATTGATGATGGAAAAGGGTGATCCTAAAGAGCTAAAATTCGAGTTGAGAAAGGATCAATCAAAGTTATGGAAGATTGGAAGAGATAAGGAAAGAAATCAATCAAGATAAAGATGGAAAAATCAAGAAATTCGATTTCAAGGCAAGATGAATGAGCGTCCATGCAGCGTCCATTATGGACGGGCGGTCATCCAAGTGAACGAGCGTTCATAGGAAGGAATTCACATACAGAGAGTTCAGACGCTGTGCGAACGAGCGTCCAACCCCCGTTCGAGAAAGTGGACGAGCGTCCGACATAGCAAACGGGCGTCCACCGCCGTTTTTGCTGAAACCGACTTAGGTTACTGTAGCAACCGCCTCTGTTTTCTATTTAAAGCACAGCAGCCCCAAACCCTAATTCATTCCGAATTTCATACACATCAAACACAAGAGAGCAGCCGCACCTTGGAGATTTGAAGGCCGGTCACCCGAGCCTTGTGCTCGGGTGAACCGAGGTTAGATTAGGAGTAGATTAGACGTTTTCTTTTTCGTTCTTGGATCCCTCAATGTATGAGACTATGTGAGTTCTTCTTGATTTATTCAATTCAGTTTTTCTTCATGAGTTTAGTTCTTTTTGTATCTTTTCTATGTGTTTATGATGCCATGAGAATAGATTGGAAGATTTGTTTTCTATTGATGTTTATAATATGGAAGTTGCATAAACGTTAGATCACCATAGAAAGATAGGATTTTTAATCGTTAATGATGACAAGTTAATCGATTAATTATCTAGGTTGTTAGATTCTAAAATACGAGAGTTAACCTGAATCTGCACCGAGTTTTGTATTGAAAATCAGTTTCAACTTACGAGAGAGTAGAGATTGATAAATTGGATTTACTAAGGAATTAGGAATCCGTAGCTTGAGAATAGATTCACTAAGGAATTAGGGGTTTATGTCTCGTGAAAAGGTGAAACCACAAATCGAATTAGAATCATGAGATGAACTAGGATTGAGATCACATAGGTTTGTATATTGGTTGTTTCCATGTCTTTAGTTTAGATTGTTTTTATGTTTCCTAGGTTAGATTTATCTAGACTGTTCTTTATGTTTTTATGTTTTTCTTTCGTTCTTTCGTTTTCATGAGTAGCAATTGAGAGGATTAATTAGATTAGATTCTACATACCTTTTCCCTGAGGATCGACCCCTTACTCATTACGCTTTACTAGCAACAACCCGATGTTTTGGTCGGTTAGGAGTTAGTTTTGCATGGTAGTTAGGGTTATAAATTTTCTTTTGTTTTATTGATGCAAAATCTCCGCAACAAAAGTGGCGCCGTTGCCGGGGAATAGGTGTCATGTTGAATCTAGTTTTGTTAGTTCTCGATTTTGTTACGTTTTATTTTTGTTTTTAATAAAAGTAGCGTATACCAAGTTGAGAGTTTTTATTTTGCCGTGTTTCGATGACCGTTAGGTTAAGAATGTGCAAAAGTTTTTTACTCAACTTGTTTTACGTGAAGTTTATATGTTTATGTGTTACCTAGTCTAACCCCTGTGCTTAATTTGATAAGGCTGCTGTGCTGTGATCTGTGTTGCTGTGTTGTGTTCATAAGTATTTAGGGTTTTGCTGTGTTTTTCCTGCTGTCTGTGCATTCTTGTTGTATGGACGAGCGTCCGTTCGTTGCACGCCCGTCCGCCCTTCATCCGCAGGTGAACGAGCGTTGGGAAGTATTGGACGCTCGTCCGTTCAAATATTTTCAATCCCGTTCGATTTAGAGGACCGTACGAGCGTCTATACTTTCGAACGCCCGTCCGATCGGTTTTCAAGGCGGACGAGCGTCCGCAAGGTGGAACGCCCGTCCGCCCGAACGCTAAGTGAACGTTCGTCCGGGGTTCAGTCCAGGTTCTAAATTTCTTGATTTTATTTTCAATGCTTTTATTTGATGTGGATTTTTCATTCGAGCTTCTGTGGCTAATTGATTTTTACATAGATGCCCTGAACTTATATGTTTTTACCTTTCCATCTATGAATCCATGTTAGATAATTGATCAATTCCTTATATAGGATTCATCTAGGCATGTTATAGTCACTGTCGGTTCTCGTACGCTATAACTGTTCTTATCATTGTTAGTGTAGCTAATGTCGGTTCTCGTATGCTACATACTTTGTTATGATGAATCCCGTAAGCTTTGAGACTTTTGTGCTTTCTTTTTATTTTTATAACTCATTTGGGTAGTAATCTGTCGGTTCTCCGTTGCTACCATCGGAAACCTTATGAGTTATATCTCGTTTAGTATAGCTAACTCGTTGGTTTCCATAATGCTATCACTTTTGACGAGTCTTAAAGCGCGTCTACATTGCACGTAATGGACGACGTCGTTTATCGTAACCTGTCATTATTTGGTAGACGTTTATTATATACATGTCATGTTGCAAATGAGTGGGCTAGTTTTCTTTCTTTTATTTTCTTTTATTTTTGCATATCATTTAGTTGCATGTCATCTAGTTGCATTGTTTTTCTATTTTTTTTTCTTTTATTTTTCTTGAGCGTAGTTAACTGTCGGTTTCCGTAATACTACCTCGTTTTTATTTATTTATTTTAATTTTTAGGATTTGTCATGTAGTTTGCATTCTAGTACATTTTCATGTAGTTGCACCTAGCCTACGAGTTTGTGATATTTTCATGTATATGTGTCCATCTTTATGTGAGCATAATTTGAATATCTCTATAAATTCTTTTCCTTATGTGCTTTATTTGTATAAGTCTAATCTTTTCCCCGTAGACTCTTTTTGCACTGGTCAAGTCTGCAGGATATTTTTGATAGCTATTGTGCACTTTCACGATGAATTCAGTTTACCTGTGATGCTCCACAGTCTCCTGAGCTATGCAAACAATCCTGGTTCTTGTTGATTTTTCCGGAATTGCCAGCATCCAATCAGCTAAGTTCTCTAATTTATTATTTCTGTATAACTTGAGGACAAGTTGCAATCTAAGTGTGGGGGAAGGGATAGATGATTTATGTGTCTACTTTCGTTTGCTCATATTTTTAGTATTTCTATGAAAAGTGCTTAATTTTCAAATTTTTTGTTAAGTCCCGAGTAGACAAAGGCATATCTTTGCTTGAGTTTATATCATTTTTGCTATATTCTGTATATTTAGTAATTTTAGTTGTTTCACCCGACACTCTTTTTCACATGCCATAGTAAATGATGAGCTAAATGTTGAAAGCCTACCCCATTTTAGTTAGAGATTTTTGATGATTATAGCATGTTTCTTTGCTTATGTACAATTCTTGAAAAGTTTAGTAGTTTGTATTTAGAGTTAAAGTATGACATACTGTGAATATCTGTAAGTTTGAATGTGATAAGTGAAACGTGATTAAGTCTTTGCAATAGTAATAAATTGTTTACTTGAGGTGTTATGCTCAGTCTACTAGAAACCGCCTCGTTTTCTATTTAAAGCACAGCAGCCCCAAACCCTAATTCATTCCGAATTTCATACACATCAAACACAAGAGAGCAGCCGCACCTTGGAGATTTGAAGGCCGGTCTCCCGAGCCTTGTGCTCGGGTGAACCGAGGTTAGATTAGGAGTAGATTAGACGTTTTCTTTTTCGTTCTTGGATCCCTCAATGTATGAGACTATGTGAGTTCTTCTTGATTTATTCAATTCAGTTTTTCTTCATGAGTTTAGTTCTTTTTGTATCTTTTCTATGTGTTTATGATGCCATGAGAATAGATTGGAAGATTTGTTTTCTATTGATGTTTATAATATGGAAGTTGCATAAACGTTAGATCACCATAGAAAGATAGGATTTTTAATCGTTAATGATGACAAGTTAATCGATTAATTATCTAGGTTGTTAGATTCTAAAATACGAGAGTTAACCCGAATCGCACCGAGTTTTGTATTGAAAATCAGTTTCAACTTACGAGAGAGTAGAGATTGATAAATTGGATTTACTAAGGAATTAGGAATCCGTAGCTTGAGAATAGATTCACTAAGGAATTAGGGGTTTATGTCTCGTGAAAAGGTGAAACCACAAATCGAATTAGAATCATGAGATTAACTAGGATTGAGATCACATAGGTTTGTATATTGGTTGTTTGATCCCATGTCTTTAGTTTAGATTGTTTTATTTTATCTCATTGTGGGCTTATCGTACTGTTTTAGTTTAGATTGTTTTATTTTGTCTTTCGTTTATTTGTTTTCTTGAGTAGCAATTGGTAGGATTAATTAGATTAGATTCAATATCCCTTTTCCCTGTGGATCGACCCTGTACTTACCCTACTATGCTATCAACTACCCGATATTCGGCCGGTTAGGAGGTAGTTTTGCATGGTAGTATAGGTTTTATAAATTTGTTTTTGTTTTAATGATGCAAAATCCCTCCGAACAAAAGTGGCGCCGTTGCCGGGGAATAGGTGTCATGTTGAATCTAGTTTTGTTAGTTCTCGATTTTGTTACGTTTTATTTTTGTTTTTAATAAAAGTAGCGTATACCAAGTTGAGAGTTTTTATTTTGCCGTGTTTCGATGACCGTTAGGTTAAGAATGTGCAAAAGTTTTTTACTCAACTTGTTTTACGTGAAGTTTATATGTTTATGTGTTACCTAGTCTAACCCCTGTGCTTAATTTGATAAGGCCGCCGTGTCTTTGTGATCCGTGTTCTTTGTGTTGTGTTCATAAGTATTTAGGGTTTTGCTGTGTTTTTCCCGCCGTCCGTGCATTCTTGTTGTATGGACTAGCGTCTGTTCTGTTGCACGCCCGTCCAGTTCTTCATCTGCAGGTGAACGAGCGTTGGGAAGTATTGGACGCTCGTCCGTTCAAATATTTTCAATCCTGTTCTGATTTAGAGGACCAGACGAGCGTCTATACTTTCTGAACGCCCGTCCGATCGGTTTTCAAGGCAGACGAGCGTCTGCAAGGTGGAACGCCCGTCCAGTTCTGAACGCTAAGTGAACGTTCGTCCGGGGTACAGTCCAGGTTCTAAATTTCTTGATTTTATTTTCAATGCTTTTATTTGATGTGGATTTTTCATTCGAGCTTCTGTGGCTAATTGATTTTTACATAGATGCCCTGAACTTATATGTTTTTACCTTTCCATCTATGAATCCATGTTAGATAATTGATCAATTCCTTATATAGGATTCATCTAGGCATGTTATAGTCACTGTCGGTTCTCGTACGCTATAACTGTTCTTATCATTGTTAGTGTAGCTAATGTCGGTTCTCGTATGCTACATACTGTTATGATGAATCCTGTAAGCTTTGAGACTTTTGTGCTTTCTTTTTATTTTTATAACTCATTTGGGTAGTAACTGTCGGTTCTCCGTTGCTACCATCGGAAACCTTATGAGTTATATCTGTTTAGTATAGCTAACTGTTGGTTTCCATAATGCTATCACTTTTGACGAGTCTTAATGCGCGTCTACATTGCACGTAATGGACAGCACTGTCGTTTATCGTAAAAAGAAAACGACAACAAAAGAAAAGAGGTTTTGCATGATTTCAATTTATTCAACAATCTAATCTAAAGCCATGGGATCAAATAATGCACAAACCTATGTGATCTCAATCCTAGTTCAATTCATGATTCTAATTCAATTTGTGGTTTCACCTTTACACGAGACATAAACTCCTAATCTCTTAGCGAATTTATCTCTCTAGTTATGAATCCCTAATTTCTTAGGTGAATTCAATTATCTATCTCTCATCTTTCGAATGTTGAGATCAATATTCCATACAAACGAAGGTGTAGATTCAGGTTAACTCTCGTATTTTAGAACCTAACAACCTAGATAATTAAACAATTAACTTGTCATCATTAATGATTAAAAATCCTATCTTTCTATGGTGATCTGGCGTTTATGCAACTTTCGTATTATAAACATCAATCGTGAACTAATTTCTCAATTTATTCACATAGCCATACAAACCGCATAGAGAAGATACAAATAAATTGAAATCATGAAGAAGAACTGGAATTGAATAAATCTAAAAGAACTCACATAGTTGTGTACAAAGGTTGATCCTTGAAAAGAAAAACGAAACGAATAGACTCCTAATCTAACCTCGGTTCACCCGAGCACAAGGCTCGGGTGACCGGCCTTCAACTCCTCAAAGTGCGGCTGCTCTTGAGTAATTTTACGTGTATCAAATTCTGAATGATTAGGGTTTACATAAGGGCTGTATTTATAGAGGATAGAGGCGGTTTGGCTTAAGTCGGCGTTGGACGCCCGTTTGCTATGTCGGACGCTCGTCCACTTTCTCGAACGGGGGTTGGACGCTCGTTTGCACAGCGTCTGAACTCTCTGTATGTGAATTCCTTCCTATGAACGCTCGTTCACTTGGATGACCGCCCGTCCATAATGGACGCTGCATGGACGCTCGTTCATCTTGCCTTGAAATCGAATTTCTTGATTTTTCCATCTTTATCTTGATTGATTTATTTCCTTATCTCTTCCAATCTTCCATAACTTTGATTGATCCTTTCTCAACTCGAATTTTAGCTCTTTAGGATCACCCTTTTCCATCATCAATGAGTATCTACACAAGGATCAAAACATACCAAAGTGTAACATATTTCCAAAATAATATAAAATCATAATTTAAGCACATAATTCGTTACGTTTTGCAATTTAACTATTAAAAACATCATTTACTCAATATTTCAATATAAAGCTCGATTTCTATGAAAATCATACGTATGTAAGGGAAATTGATATAGAAAATATATATAAAAATCACTATAATTTAGCCCTTAACAACACCCCCACACTTATCTTTTTGCTCGTCCTCGAGCAAAACAAAACATAATCAAGCTCGAGACAAATAAACATCCATACAAATATGAAGTATATTCAATAACTTAGAAGTTCACCCAAGTGAGTGTGTGCATAGCCATAATAAACTTCCACTAAGTTCCACAATTTGAAAGTTATTCAAACCAAAACTAGCCCGGTTTCCCATCTAAGTTAGAAATATTCAAAAAACTATAACGAGCACTTTACAAAACATACATATCCCAAAAAGAAATAGTAGATAATACCTAAGATATTTCGACGGACTCGAGAGGATAATCCCTACAACATATCCTTCGGTTTATACTTTTGGGTATAAGATTAACGATAACTAAGTCCCGACTTATTTATAATAATATATCTCAATTTTTTCACTTTTTCCTAACACACATCGAATAAGCTTTTGCCCTCATAGTAGAATAGGACATTTCAAGATAATCCCCTACCTTACTCCAATCATAAGGCGACTATAAACTGACTGTCGTGAGCTTTTGGTCATCATAGTGGAATAGGACATACGTGGTACACCCTACCTCACCCAAATCATAAACCAGCTTCCGACACACACAATTACAATTATGTTTACTTAGAGATTTCTGGCTGGCAGTGGAAAAGATTATTTTCTAGTAGCACAGACCACTGAGCATAACACCTCAAGTAAACAATTTATTACTATTGCAAAGACTTAATCACGTTTCACTTATCACATTCAAACTTACAGATATTCACAGTATGTCATACTTTAACTCTAAATACAAACTACTAAACTTTTCAAGAATTGTACATAAGCAAAGAAACATGCTATAATCATCAAAAATCTCTAACTAAAATGGGGTAGGCTTTCAACATTTAGCTCATCATTTACTATGGCATGTGAAAAAGAGTGTCGGGTGAAACAACTAAAATTACTAAATATACAGAATATAGCAAAAATGATATAAACTCAAGCAAAGATATGCCTTTGTCTACTCGGGACTTAACAAAAATTTGAAAATTAAGCACTTTTCATAGAAATACTAAAAATATGAGCAAACAAAAGTAGACACATAAATCATCTATCCCTTCCCCCACACTTAGATTGCAACTTGTCCTCAAGTTATAAAGAAATAATAAATTAGAGAACTTAGCTGATTGGATGCTGGCAATTCCGGAAAAATCAACAAGAACCAGGATTGTTTGCATAGCTCGGTAGGCGTGGAGCATCACGGGTAAACCGAATTCATCGTGAAAGTGCACAATAGCTATCAAAAATATCCCGCGACTTGACCAATTGCAAAAAGAGTCTACGGGGAAAAGATTAGACTTATACAAATAAAGCACATAAGGAAAAGAATTTATAGAGATATTCAAATTATGCTCACATAAAGATGGACACATATACATGAAAATATCACAAACTCGTAGGCTAGGTGCAACTACATGAAAATGTACTACAATGCAAACTACATGACAAATCCTAAAAATTAAAATAAATAAATAAAAACGAGGTAGTATTACGGAAACCGACAGTTAACTACGCTCAAGAAAAATAAAAGAAAAAAAAAATAGAAAAACAATGCAACTAGATGACATGCAACTAAATGATATGCAAAAATAAAAGAAAATAAAAGAAAGAAAACTAGCCCACTCATTTGCAACATGACATGTATATAATAAACGTCTACCAAATAATGACAGGTTACGATAAACGACAGTGCTGTCCATTACGTGCAATGTAGACGCGCTTTAAGACTCGTCAAAAGTGATAGCATTATGGAAACCAACAGTTAGCTATACTAAACAGATATAACTCATAAGGTTTCCGATGGTAGCAACGGAGAACCGACAGTTACTACCCAAATGAGTTATAAAAATAAAAAGAAAGCACATAAGTCTCAAAGCTTACAGGATTCATCATAACAGTATGTAGCATACGAGAACCGACATTAGCTACATTAACAATGATAAGAACAGTTATAGCGTACGAGAACCGACAGTGACTATAACATGCCTAGATGAATCCTATATAAGGAATTGATCAATTATCTAACATGGATTCATAGATGGAAAGGTAAAAACACATAAGTTCAGGGCATCTATGTAAAAATCAATTAGCCACAGAAGGTCGAATGAAAAATCCACATCAAATAAAAGCATTGAAGGACGGGCGTTCCACTTTTCGGACGCTCGTCCGCCTTGAAAACCGACCGGACGGGCGTTTAGAATTACAGACGCCCGTCTGATTCTTCAAATCAGAGCAGGATTGAAAATTCTGGAACGGACGAACGTCCATCCAACCAGACGCTCGGTCACCTGCATGTTAGGGACTGGACGGGCGTTCACTTACCTGAACGCTCGTCCAAACAACGAATTTGCAACAGAATGCAGGAACAACACAGCAACCCATAGATAAACCCTAAATAGCCTAACAGCTTATCAATTCAAAACAGATCAACACATACACATAACAACACAGCAGCCTCATCAAATTATAGCACAGAGGGTTAGACTAGAAAACACTTCACGTTTCACAAATCGAGTAAAAAAACTTTTTGCACATTCTTAACCCAAAGGTCATCGAAACACGGCAAAATAAAAACTCTCGATTTGGTAAACGCTACTTTTATTAAAACGAAAAATAAACGTAACAAAATCAAGAAATAACAAGATCAGATTCAACATGACACCTATTCCCCGGCAACGGCGCCACTTTTGTTGGAGAGATTTTGCATCATTAAACAAAAGAAAATTTATAAACCCTAACTACCATGCAAAACTAACTCCTAACCGGCCGAATACCGGGTTGTTGATAGTAGAGCGAGATAAGTAAGGGGTCTATCCACAGGGAATTGGGATGTTGAATCTAATTTCACTAATCCTTCTAAATTGTTACTCAAGAAAACAAATAAACGAAAGTGCGAACACAAAAACACAAAGAACAAATAAAGCAAATAAGATAAATCTAAGCTACGAATAATAAAAACGACCTAAACTAAGGATACATGGGATCAAACATCATCCAAACCAAGTGATCTCAACCCTAGTTCATCTCATGATTTTAATTTAAGTTGTGGTTTCACCTTATCACGAGATATAAACCCCTAATTCCTTAGTGAATTTAATCTCAAGCTACGGATTCCTAATTCCTTAGTAAATCCAATTTATCAATCTCTCATCTTCCGAATGTTGAGACTGATTTTCAATACAAAACTCGGTGTAGATTCAAATTACTCTCGTATAATCGAATCTAACAACCTAGATAATTAACTCATTAATCATCACTAATTAACGGCTAAAGATCTCATCTTTCTACGGTGATCTAGTCTACTCAACTTCCGTATTTTGTAAACATATCAATCGTAAACCAATCTCTCGATATAGGCTCACATAATAGCATCATGAAACGAATAGAAAGAAAACAATACGAATTAAAGATCATAAAAATAAATAAAGATTGAATAAATTGAAGAAAACAAACTCACATCGTTGGTATAATTGTTGAATCCATGAATCACTAACGAAAAAGACGAGAAAAACTACACCTAATCTAACCCGGGTCACCCGAGCACAAGGCTCGGGTGACCGGCCTTGAGTCTCTCAAGAACTGCCGCTGCTTTGATGTTGCCGCAGGAAATAATTGTGTGAATTATATATGATAGGGTTGCATGCAAGGGCTGTATATATATAGGTAGGAGAGGCGGCTAGGGTTTGAAGTAATAAGGCGGCTGAATGAATCCTAAATTAATTAGGATTTGCATGCGGATAAAAGAAGGAAAGCTTAAGTCGGTTTATGCCTCAGTCGCCCTGGACGTTCGTCTAATGAGGCGGACGCTCGTCCGGTTGCTATGGACGCTGATGAAACGCTCGTTTGGGAGGCGTCTGAAGGCTCTGTTCTCTTTTTCTTGCTGTGAACGCTCCATGGACGCCAGTTTGATCTCTGAACGCTCGTTCAGACGTATGGCCGCCCGTCCACTCCTGGACGCTCCATGGACGAACGTCCACCTCTGCTGGAACATGATTTCTTGATATTTATCTCTTCTCCTTCCATCTTTATCTTCTTTCCTCCTCTCTATCTCTTCAATTTCGACTTTAGCACTATTCCAATCCTCTTCCAAGTCGAAAATATGTATCTACAATGGATGAAAAACATACCAAAACGTAACAATTTCCAAAATAACATAAAATCATCAAATAAGCATATAAATCGATACGTTTTCATATTTAACTATTAAAAACCTCATTTACTCAATATTTAACTATAAGGCTCGATTTCTATGAAAATAATCCATATACGGGGGAAAATTGATATAAAATATATCTTAATAAATCGTATAATTTCACCCTAAACAACACCCCCACACTTATCTTTTTGCTCGTCCCCGAGCAAAACAACACATAACCAAACTCGAGATAAATAAACATCTATACAAATATGAAGTATATTCAATAACTTAGAAGTTCACCCGTGTAGTGTGTGCATAGCCATAATAAACTTCCACTAAGTTCCACAATTTGAAAGTTATTCAAACCAAAACTAGCCCGGTTTCCCATCTAAGTTAGAAATATAAAAACGATTATAACAGGCACTTTACAAAACATACATATCCCAGAAAAGATAGTAGAGAATATCTAAAACATTTCTGACAGACTCAGAGGATAATCCCTACAACATATCTTTCAGTTTATACTGGGGATAAGGTTAACGATAACTAAGTCGTTCTTTTACATACCAAATTTCTTATGTAGTTGATTTAAATGACTTTACATTTATACGCAAATTAGAATGAGCTCTTACCCATCATAGCAGAATAGGATGTTTCGGGATAACACCCTACCTTACCCAAATCATAAGGTAGCCTTTTCTAATTGTCGTGAGCTATTGGTCATCATAGTGGAATAGGACATACGAGGTACACCCTACCGCACTCAAATCATAAACCAGCTTCCGACACACACAATTAACTATTTAAAACAACTTCATTTATTCACTACTTTTTAAAAGCACTATAGTTACGTTTCACTTATCACATTCAAACCTTCAGATATTCACAGTATGTCATACTTTAATTCTAGAATACAAACAACTAAACTTTTCAAGAATTGTACATAAGCAAAGAAACATGCTATAATCATCAAAAATCTCCAACTAAAATGGGGTAGGCTTTCAACATTTAGCTCATCATTTACTATGGCATGTGAAAAAGAGTGTCGGGTGAAACAACTAAAATTACTAAATATACAGACTATAGCAAAAATGATATAAACTCAAGCAAAGATATGCCTTTGTCTACTCGGGATATAACAAAAAATTTGAAAATTAAGCACTTTTCATTCCCCCACACTTAGATTGCAAATACTAAATATATGAGCAAACGAAAGTAGACACATAAATCATCTATCACCTTCCCCCACACTTAGATTGCAACTTGTCCTCAAGTTGTGGAAATATACATGAAATATTAGAGGCTAGGTGCTTAAAATATTTTACAATGCAATCTACATGATATGCTCGAAAAGAAAAATAAACTAGGTGGTATTACGAAAACCGACAGTGACCACACTTAAGAAAAATAAAATAAAAAATAGAAAAACAATGCAACTATATGAAATGCAACTAAATGAAATGCATTTATATGATATGCAAAAATAAAAGAAAATAAAAGAAAGAAAACTAGCCCATACATTTGAAACATAACATATATATAAACGTCTACCATGCAATGAAAGTTACGATAAACGACAGTACTAATCATTACTGCAGGCGCGCCTTAAGACTTATCTAATGTGATAGACTTATGGAAACCAACAGTTGTCTATACTAAAAAGATATAACTCATATGGACAGGATGTAGCATACGGAAAACCGACAGTAGCTACCCACATGAATTACAAATAAAAAGGAAGCTCATAAATCTTAAGGTCTACAAGATTCATCACAAGATACGTAGCATACGGGAACCGACATTAGCTACGGAAAAATAAAAACAGTTATAGCCTACGGAAACCGACATTTACTATAACATAGATGAATCAAGAATGAGAGATAAGATCAATTATCTAACATGGATTCATAGATGGAAAAATATAAAATATGTAGGTTCAGGACATCTATGTAAGGATCAAATTGCCACAGAAGCTCGAATGAAAGAAATCCAAATTAAATAAAAGCATGAAAAATTAAATCGAGAAAAACAGAACCTGGACTGCAGACCGGACGGACGTCCAACTAGCGTTAAACACTGGACGAGCGTTTAATAAACCCGACGCTCGTTTTCCATGAAAACCCACCGGACGGGCGTTCAGAATTTCAGACGCCCGTCTGATCCTTCAAATCAGAGCAGGATTGAAAATTCTGGAACGGACGAACGTCCAACAATTCCAAACGCTCGTTTACCTGCACGTTAGGTACTGGACGGGCGTTCAAAAGACCGAACGCTCGTCCATATATCGAATACACAGCAGAATAGCAGGAAAAACGCAGAAAACCCTAAACTAAATTAAACATCATACATCAACACATAGCACAGCACAGAGAACAGCCACTGATAAATTTAAGCACAGGGGTTAGACTAGGTTACATAAAAACACAAACTTCACGTAAAACAGATTGAGTAAAAAACTTTTGCACATTCTTAACCTAACGGTCATCGAAACACGGCAAAATAAAAACTCTCAACCTATTAAACGCTACTTTTATTAAAAACAAAAATAAAACGTAACAAAATCGAGAACTAACAAAACTAGATTCAACATGACACCTAGTCCCCGGCAACGGCGCCACTTTTGTTGCGGAGATATTGCATCAATAAAACAAAAGAAAATTTATAACCCTAACTACCATGCAAAACTAACTCCTAACCGACCAAAACATCGGGTTGTTGCTAGTAAACCGTAATGAGTAAGGGGTCGATCCTCAGGGAAAAGGTATGTAGAATCTAATCTAATTAATCCTACCAATTGCTACTCAAGAAAACAAATAAATGAAAGACAAAACATAAAAACAGAAAATAATTCTAATAATCTAACCTAAGGAATAAAATAAACAATCTAATCTAAAGACATGAGATCACATAGGTTTGTGCATTATTTGATCCCATGTTTTTAGTTTAGATTGTTTTATTCAGTTTTCTAGGTTAGATTTATTTGATTGTTCTTTTCTGTTTTTACGTTTTGTCTTCCGTTTCTTGAGTAGCAATTGGTAGGATTAATTAGATTAGATTCAATATCCCAATTCCCTGTGGATCGACCCTGTACTTACCCTACTATGCTATCAACTACCCGATATTTGGTCGGTTAGGAGTTAGTTTGCATGTTAAGTCTAGGTTTATAAATTTTCTTTTGTTTTAATGATGCAAAATCTCCCCAACAAAAGTGGCGCCGTTGCCGGGGAATAGGTGTCATGTTGAATCTAGTTTTGTTAGTTCTCGATTTTGTTACGATTTATTTTTGTTTTTAATAAAAGTAGCGTATACCAAGTTGAGAGTTTTTATTTTGCCGTGTTTCGATGACCGTTAGGTTAAAAATGTGCAAAAGTTTTTTACTCAACTTGTTTTACGTGAAGTTTATATGTTTATGTGTTACCTAGTCTAACCCCTGTGCTTAATTTGATAAGGCTGCTGTGCTGTGATCTGTGTTGCTGTGTTGTGTTCATAAGTATTTAGGGTTTTGCTGTGTTTTTCCTGCTGTCTGTGCAATCTTGTTGTATGGACGAGCGTCCGTTCGTTGGACGCCCGTCCGCTTCTTCATCCGTAGGTGAACGAGCGTTGGGAAGTATTGGACGCTCGTCCGTTCAAATATTTTCAATCTGTTCGATTTAGAGGACCGGACGAGCGTCTATACTTTCGAACGCCCGTCCGGTCGGTTTTCAAGGCGGACGAGCGTCCGCAAGGTGGAACGCCCGTCCGCCCGAACGCTAAGTGAACGTTCGTCCGGGGTTCACTCCGGGTTCTAAATTTCTTGATTTTATTTTCAATGCTTTTATTTGATGTGGATTTTTCATTCGAGCTTCGTGGCTAATTGATTTTTACATAGATGCCCCGAACTTATATGTTTTTACCTTTCCATCTATGAATCCATGTTAGATAATTGATCAATTCCTTATATAGGATTCATCTAGGCATGTTATAGTGATTTGTCGGTTCTCGTAAGCTATAACTCGTTCTTATGGTTAATTAGTAGCTAATGTCGGTTCCCGTATGCTACATACCGCTCCGATGAATCTTTTAAGCTTTTAAGACTTACGTGCTTCCTTTGTTTTTATAGTTCATATGGGTAGCTACTCGTCGGTTTTCCGTATGCTACGTCCTTTCTCCATATGAGTTATACCCGTTTAGATAGATGATTGTTGGTTTCCATAAGTCTATCACTTTCGATAAGTCTTAAGGCGCGTCGGCATTAGTGACAGCACTGTCGTTTATCGTAACCTGTCATTATGTGGTAGACGTTTATATATATGTCGTGTTGCATATAGTGGGCTAGTTTTCTTTCTTTTATTTTATTTTCTTGTTGCATATCATTTAGTTGCATGTCATCTAGTTGCATTGTTTTTCTATTTTTCTTTTATTTTTCTTGAGTGTAGTTAACTGTCGGTTTCCGTAATACTACCTCGTTTTTTTTTTCATGATGGTTACTGTTGGTTTTCCATATGCCATCATTATTTTATTATTGCATATCATGTAGGCTGCATTGTAGTATATTTTCATGTAGTTGCACCTAGCCACGAGTTTGTGATATTTTCATGTATATGTGTCCATCTTTATGTGAGCATAATTTGAATATCTCTATAAATTCTTCTCCATGTGCTTTATTTGTATAAGTCTAATCTTTTCCCCGTAGACTCTTTTTGCACTAATCAAGTCTCCAGGATACTTTCTATAGAGATTGTGCACTTTCACGATGAATTCAGTTTACCTGTGATGCTCCACGCCTTCGAGCTATGCAAGCAATCCTGGTTCTTGTTGGTTCCTCCGTAATTGCCGCATCCAATCGGCTAAGTTCTCTAATTTATTATTTCGCACAACTTGAGGACAAGTTGCAATCTAAGTGTGGGGGAGAGGATGGTTTATATGTATCTATGAGTCGTTTGCTCAATTTCTGTTATATTTCTATGAAAAGTGCTTAATTTTAAAAAATTTTGTTTTGTCCCGAGTGAGCATTGCATGTCTTTGTTCGATGTTTATAATCATTGATGCATTATTTTGCATATTTAGTAATTTTAGTTGTTTCACCCGACACTCTTTTTCACATGCCATAGTAAATGATGAGCTAAATGTTGAAAGCCTACCCCATTTTAGTTGGAGATTTTTGATGATTATAGCATGTTTCTTTGCTTATGTACAATTCTTGAAAAGTTTAGTAGTTTGTATTCTAGGATTAAAGTATGACATACTGTGAATATCTGTAAGTTTGAATGTGATAAGTGAAACGTGATTAAGTCTTTGCAATAGTAATAAATTGTTTACTTGAGGTGTTATGCTCGGTGGTCCGTGCTACTAGAAAATAATCTTTTCCACTTGCGCCACCGTAAATCTCTAAGTAAACATAATTGTAATTGTGTGTGTCGGAAGTCGGTTTATGATTTGGGTGAGGTAGGGTGTACCACGTATGTCCTATTCCACTATGATGACCAAAAGCTCACGACAACGGTTTATAGCTGCCTTATGATTGGAGTAAGGTAGGGGATTATCTTGAAATGTCCTATTCTACTATGAGGGCAAAAGCTTATTCTGATGTGTGTTAGGAAAAAGTGAAAAAATTGAGATATATTATTATAAATAAGTTGAAAGACTTAGTTATCGTTAATCTTATACCCAGTATAAACTGAAGGATATGTTGTAGGGATTATCCTCTGAGTTTGTCAGAAATATCTTAGGTATTATCTACTATTTCTTTTTGGGATATGTATGTTTTGTAAAGTGCCTGTTATAGTTTTTTGAATATTTCTAACTTAAATGGGAAACCGGGCTAGTTTTGGTTTGAATAACTTTCAAATTGTGGAACTTAGTGGAAGTTTACTATGGCTATGCACACACTACACGGGTGAACTTCTAAGTTATTGAATATACTTCATATTTGTATAGATGTTTATTTGTCTCGAGCTTGACTTTGTTCTTGTTTTGTTTTACTCGAGGACGAGCAAAAGTTTAAGTGTGGGGGTGTTGTTCAGGGTCAATTTGTAGTGTTTTTAATGATATATTTTACATCAATTTCCCCCCATATATGGATGTTTTTCATAGAAATCGAGCTTATAATCGATTAATTGAGTAAATAGTGTTTTTAATAGGTTAATCGCAAAATGTAACGATTTATGTGCTTAAATTGTGATTTTATGTTATTTTGGGATTGTGTTATGCTTTGGTATATTTTCCTATATTGTAGATACATATTTTGGCATGCAAGAGGATTAAATGATGAGGTTTTGCATGGAAGAGAAGTGAAATGGAAGGAAGATGGAGATAAAGCTTGGAATGAAGCTTTCAAGCAGCCGAACTTCCGATGCAGTTCTTGATATGATATACACTGATTTGACTCTCGACCTCAAGAGAAGATTTGTAGGGATTGAAGAGAGGATTTTACAGGATTTTGAATCACTTCATTCCGACTTATGAGGCCCGAGATATGAGCGTTACAAGTTTGGATGCTGTTGCTGAATTCGAGTGGAAAATCCCGAAAACGACTCGTAATACGACGGGCTAGTCAAAAAGGCGTTTTCTGAAGAAGAGTCCTTAATGAAAGTTGTAGAGTTTTCCGAGAGCTTAATTATGACATTCGGATCATAATTTTTGGAGGTCTACAACTCAAGATATGAATTTTAGAAGTTTGAGTTCAAAACGTTAAACTGGCATCCACAGCTGCTGAACTGGCGTTTACATTCGTCAAGCGAGCGTCCAAGGCAGAATTCAAGTACAGAGCCTTCAGCTTTCCATCAGACGAGTGTTTTCAAGCGTCCACCCTCCGTCCTAGAAAGTGGACGGGCGTCCATTCTGATAAACGAGCGTCCGGAACCGACTTTGAGCCAGCCGACTTAATCTTCTATTTAAACAGCTGCGCCCAACCCTAATTATACGCATAATTTCTCATACACAAAACCCTAGAGGAGCAGCCGCATCTTGGAGCTTTGAAGGCCGGTCACCCGAGCCTTGTGCTCGGGTGAACCGAGGTTAGATTAGGAGTAGATTAGATGTTTTCTTTTCCGTTCTTGGATCCTTCAATGTACGAGACTATGTGAGTTCTCTTTTGATTAATTCAATTCCAGTTTTTCTTCATAATTTTGATTTCGTTTTGTATCTTTTCTATGTGTTTATGATGCCATGAGAATAGATTGAAAGATTTGTTTTCTATTGATGTTTATAATACGGAAGTTGCATAAACCTTAGATCACCATAGAAAGATAGGGTTTTTAGCCGTTGATTATGTGACAGATTAATCGGTTAGATTCCTAGGTTGTTAGAATCGGCTATACGAGAGTAACTTGAATCTACACCGAGTTTTGTATTGAAAATCAGTCTCAACATTCGAAAGATGAGAGATAGATAATTGAAGTTGCTACGAAAGTAGGAGTTCATAGCTTGAGAGATAAATTCACTAAGAGATTAGGGATTTGTGTCTCGTGAAAAGGTGAAACCACAAATCGAATTAGAATCATGAATTGAACTAGGATTGAGATCACATAGGTTTGTATATTGGTTGTTTGATCCCATGTTTTTAGTTTAGATTGTTTTATTCTGTTTTCTAGGTTAGATTTATTTGATTGTTCTTTTCTGTTTTTACGTTTTGTCTTCCGTTTCTTGAGTAGCAATTGGTAGGATTAATTAGATTAGATTCAATATCCCAATTCCCTGTGGATCGACCCTATACTTACCCTACTATGCTATCAACTACCCGATATTTGGTCGGCAAAATAAAAACTCTCAACTTGGTATACGCTACTTTTATTAAAAACAAAAATAAAACGTAACAAAATCGAGAACTAACAAAACTAGATTCAACATGACACCTATTCCCCGGCAACGGCGCCACTTTTGTTGGGGAGATTTTGCATCATTAAAACAAAAGAAAATTTATAAACCTATACTTAACCTGAATCTGCACCGAGTTTTGTATTGAAAATCAGTTTCAACTTACGAGAGAGTAGAGATTGATAAATTGGATTTACTAAGGAATTAGGAATCCGTAGCTTGAGAATAGATTCACTAAGGAATTAGGGGTTTATGTCTCGTGAAAAGGTGAAACCACAAATCGAATTAGAATCATGAGATGAACTAGGATTGAGATCACATAGGTTTGTATATTGGTTGTTTCCATGTCTTTAGTTTAGATTGTTTTTATGTTTCTTAGGTTAGATTTATCTTGACTGTTCTTTATGTTTTTATGTTTTTCTTTCGTTCTTTCGTTTTCATGAGTAGCAATTGAGAGGATTAATTAGATTAGATTCTACATACCTTTTCCCTGAGGATCGACCCCTTACTCATTACGCTTTACTAGCAACAACCCGATGTTTTGGTCGGTTAGGAGTTAGTTTTGCATGGTAGTTAGGGTTATAAATTTTCTTTTGTTTTATTGATGCAAAATCTCCGCAACAAAAGTGGCACCGTTGCCGGGGAATAGGTGTCATGTTGAATCTAGTTTTGTTAGTTCTCGATTTTGTTATGTTTTATTTTTGTTTTTAATAAAAGTAGCGTATACCAAGTTGAGAGTTTTTATTTTGCCGTGTTTCGATGACCGTTAGGTTAAGAATGTGCAAAAGTTTTTTACTCAACTTGTTTTACGTGAAGTTTATATGTTTATGTGTTACCTAGTCTAACCCCTGTGCTTAATTTGATAAGGCTGCTGTGCTGTGATCTGTGTTGCTGTGTTTTGTTCATAAGTATTTAGGGATTTGCTGTGTTTTTCCTGCTGTCTGTGCATTCTTGTTGTATGGACGAGCGTACGTTCGTTGGACGCCCGTCCGCTTCTTCATCCGCGGTGAACGAGCGTTGGGAAGTATTGGACGCTCGTCCGTTCAAATATTTTCAATCCTGTTCTGATTTAGAGGACCAGACGAGCGTCTATACTTTCTGAACGCCCGTCCGATCGGTTTTCAAGGCAGACGAGCGTCTGCAAGGTGGAACGCCCGTCCAGTTCTGAACGCTAAGTGAACGTTCGTCCGGGGTTCAGTCTAGGTTCTAAAGTTCTTGATTTTATTTTCAATGCTTTTATTTGATGTGGATTTTTCATTCGAGCTTCTGTGGCTAATTGATTTTTACATAGATGCCCTGAACTTATATGTTTTTACCTTTCCATATATGAATCCATGTTAGATAATTGATCAATTCCTTATATAGGATTCATCTAGGCATGTTATAGTCACTTGTCGGTTCTCGTACGCTATAACTCGTTCTTATCATTGTTAGTGTAGCTAATGTCGGTTCTCGTATGCTACATACCGTTATGATGAATCCCGTAAGCTTTGAGACTTATGTGCTTTCTTTTTATTTTTATAACTCATTTGGGTAGTAATCGTCGGTTCTCCGTTGCTACCATCGGAAACCTTATGAGTTATATCTGTTTAGTATAGCTAACTGTTGGTTTCCATAATGCTATCACTTTTGACGAGTCTTAAAGCGCGTCTACATTGCACGTAATGGACAGCACTGTCGTTTATCGTAACCTGTCATTATTTGGTAGACGTTTATTATATACATGTCATGTTGCAAATGAGTGGGCTAGTTTTCTTTCTTTTATTTTCTTTTATTTTTGCATATCATTTAGTTGCATGTCATCTAGTTGCATTGTTTTTCTATTTTTTTCTTTTATTTTTCTTGAGCGTAGTTAACTGTCGGTTTCCGTAATACTACCTCGTTTTTATTTATTTATTTTAATTTTTAGGATTTGTCATGTAGTTTGCATTGTAGTACATTTTCATGTAGTTGCACCTAGCCTACGAGTTTGTGATATTTTCATGTATATGTGTCCATCTTTATGTGAGCATAATTTTATCTCTATAAATTCTTTTCCTTATGTGCTTTATTTGTATAAGTCTAATCTTTTCCCCGTAGACTCTTTTTGCACTGGTCAAGTCTGCAGGGATATTTTTGATAGCTATTGTGCACTTTCACGATGAATTCGGTTTACCCGTGATGCTCCACGATCTCTCGAGCTATGCAAACAATCCTGGTTCTTGTTGATTTTTCCGGAATTGCCGCATCCAATCGGCTAAGTTCTCTAATTTATTATTTCGTATAACTTGAGGACAAGTTGCAATCTAAGTGTGGGGGAAGGGATAGATGATTTATGTGTCTACTTTCGTTTGCTCATATTTTTAGTATTTCTATGAAAAGTGCTTAATTTTCAAATTTTTTGTTAAGTCCCGAGTAGACAAAGGCATATCTTTGCTTGAGTTTATATCATTTTTGCTATATTCTGTATATTTAGTAATTTTAGTTGTTTCACCCGACACTCTTTTTCACATGCCATAGTAAATGATGAGCTAAATGTTGAAAGCCTACCCCATTTTAGTTAGAGATTTTTGATGATTATAGCATGTTTCTTTGCTTATGTACAATTCTTGAAAAGTTTAGTAGTTTGTATTTAGAGTTAAAGTATGACATACTGTGAATATCTGTAAGTTTGAATGTGCTAAGTGAAACGTGATTAAGTCTTTGCAATAGTAATAAATTGTTTACTTGAGGTGTTATGCTCGGTGGTCCGTGCTACTAGAAAATAATCTTTTCCACCGCCACCGAAAATCTCTAAGTAAACATAATTGTAATTGTGTGTGTCGGAAGCTGGTTTATGATTTGGGTGAGGTAGGGTGTACCACGTATGTCCTATTCCACTATGATGACCAAAAGCTCACGACAGTCAGTTTATAGCTGCCTTATGATTGGAGTAAGGTAGGGGATTATCTTGAAATGTCCTATTCTACTATGAGGGCAAAAGCTTATTCTGATGTGTGTTAGGAAAAAGTGAAAAAATTGAGATATATTATTATAAATAAGTCAGGACTTAGTTATCGTTAATCTTATACCCAGTATAAACTGAAGGATATGTTGTAGGGATTATCCTCTGAGTCTGTCAGAAATATCTTAGGTATTATCTACTATTTCTTTTTGGGATATGTATGTTTTGTAAAGTGCCTGTTATAGTTTTTTGAATATTTCTAACTTAGATGGGAAACCGGGCTAGTTTTGGTTTGAATAACTTTCAAATTGTGGAACTTAGTGGAAGTTTATTATGGCTATGCACACACTCACTTGGGTGAACTTCTAAGTTATTGAATATACTTCATATTTGTATGGATGTTTATTTGTCTCGAGCTTGATTATGTTTTGTTTTGCTCGAGGACGAGCAAAAAGATAAGTGTGGGGGTGTTGTTAAGGGCTAAATTATAGTGATTTTTATATATATTTTCTATATCAATTTCCCCTACATACGTATGATTTTCATAGAAATCGAGCTTTATATTGAAATATTGAGTAAATGATGTTTTTAATAGTTAAATTGCAAAACGTAACGAATTATGTGCTTAAATTATGATTTTATATTATTTTGGAAATATGTTACACTTTGGTATGTTTTGATCCTTGTGTAGATACTCATTGATGGAAAAGGGTGATCCTAAAGAGCTAAAATTCGAGTTGAGAAAGGATCAATCAAAGTTATGGAAGATTGGAAGAGATAAGGAAAGAAATCAATCAAGATAAAGATGGAAAAATCAAGAAATTCGATTTCAAGGCAAGATGAACGAGCGTCCATGCAGCGTCCATTATGGATGGGCGGTCATCCAAGTGAACGAGTGTTCATAGGAAGGAATTCACATACAGAGAGTTCAGACGCTGTGCGAACGAGCGTCCAACCCCCGTTCGAGAAAGTGGACGAGCGTCCGACATAGCAAACGGGTGTCGACCGCCGTTTTTGCTGAAACCGACTTAGGTTACTGTAGCAACCGCCTCTGTTTTCTATTTAAAGCACAGCAGCCCCAAACCCTAATTCATTCCGAATTTCATACACATCAAACACAAGAGAGCAGCCGCACCTTGGAGATTTGAAGGCCGGTCACCCGAGCCTTGTGCTCGGGTGAACCGAGGTTAGATTAGGAGTAGATTAGACGTTTTCTTTTTCGTTCTTGGATCCCTCAATGTATGAGACTATGTGAGTTCTTCTTGATTTATTCAATTCAGTTTTTCTTCATGAGTTTAGTTCTTTTTGTATCTTTTCTATGTGTTTATGATGCCATGAGAATAGATTGGAAGATTTGTTTTCTATTGATGTTTATAATATGGAAGTTGCATAAACGTTAGATCACCATATAAAGATAGGATTTTTAATCGTTAATGATGACAAGTTAATCGATTAATTATCTAGGTTGTTAGATTCTAAAATACGAGAGTTAACTTTGAATCGCACCGAGTTTTGTATTGAAAATCGAGTTTCAACTTACGAGAGAGTAGAGATTGATAAATTGGATTTACTAAGGAATTAGGAATCCGTAGCTTGAGAATAGATTCACTAAGGAATTAGGGGTTTATGTCTCGTGAAAAGGTGAAACCACAAATCGAATTAGAATCATGAGATGAACTAGGATTGAGATCACATAGGTTTGTATATTGGTTGTTTCCTTTTCATGAGTAGCAATTGAGAGGATTAATTAGATTAGATTCTACATACCTTTTCCCCGAGGATCGACCCCTTACTCATTACGCTTTACTAGCAACAACCCGATGTTTTGGTCGGTTAGGAGTTAGTTTTGCATGGTAGTTAGGGTTATAAATTTTCTTTTGTTTTATTGATGCAAAATCTCCGCAACAAGTATGATGGGAGAAATGAACTACTTTTTGGGATTACAAGTCAAACAGATGAAAGATGGAATCTCCATTCATCAAACCAAGTATACCAAGGAGCTACTAAAGAAATTTGGTATGGAAAATAGTACCAAGGTATCAACTCCTATGAATACAAACATTAGATTTTATGAAGACAAGGAAGGCAAAGATGTTGATCAGACTTTATACAGAAGGACGATAGGTAGTCTGATGTACCTTACTGCCAGCAGACCTGATATATCCTTTGCTGTAGGTGTTTGTGCAAGATTTTAAACTAAACCAAAAGAAAGTCATCTAGCTGCAGTGAAAAGAATTCTCAAGTATCTAAAAGAGACTTTGGAAGTTGGGATATGGTATTCAAAAGATGGAAGCTTCAAGGTTATATCCTACTCAGATTCTGATTATGCGGGATGCAAGATTGATAGAAAAAGCACCACAGAAACTTGTCAATTGATGGGGAATAGACTAGTTTCCTGGTTCAGTTAGAAGCAGAATTCTATATCAACTTCCACTGCTGAGGCTGAATACATTGCTGCTGGAAGTTGTTGTGCACAAATACTTTGGTTAAGACAACAATTAAGGGATTATGGAATTGAAGAAAGAGAAATTCCTATAATGTGTGACAACACAAGTGCAATTGCAATCATAGAAAATCCTGTTTTGCACTCAAGAACCAAGCATATTGATGTGAGACATCATTTTATAAGAGATCATGTTGAAAGAAAGATGTGGTGGTTCTTTGCATCCCTACTAAAGATCAACTTGCTGACATTTTCACAAAACTATTAGATAGTGAAAGATTTGCTAAGTTAAGGACTGAACTTGGAATTATAAAAGTTGACTGATACACCTATGATTAGCAATGTACTAGAATTCACCAAGGGGATTAGTCTTTGCTATGTTGGGTGACCTCACTTAGCAGACTAGTCATTGGTATCAACAATTCCATGTACTTATATATGTTTGGACAATTGAGCAAATGAAGTTGCCAAGGGGATTGGTCTTTGTCCTGTTGGGTGAGCTCACTTGACAGATCAGTCATTGGTATTAAACTTCATCTTGTATTATCAGTTGGACAAAACAAGAGGAATTGAAGATCAATAGAGTAACACCGTCGACGGAGTTCTTTGAGACATTATGTCGACAGGTCATGCCGAGAGCGAAGTCTACTAATGGCAAAAGCTGCTGAAGCATACGTTACACAATCAAACTTCAACTAAAGTCAAAAAGCAAAAGACCGGGATATTTATCCTATCTTTATAACCGTAGTTACACGATCGAACGGTTACCATTCTTTATGGATCAGTTATGGAACACGTGGCAAGATCTCATTTATTCAAATTTAATCGTGGTTAATGCTACGGTACGTGTACAGTGCATTATCTGATAGTTTCAACTACATTTCTCTATATATACAGACATATACACAGAGTTCCTACTTACAACTCTCAGATTGATATTTCTCTACAAATACGTTGTGTGAACACAGATTTGAAAACCTTTCTTCTTCATCTTTTTCATTTCTAATGGCGGATAAAGGTGATGTTCATATTGGATCAAGTCAAAGTGTGAGAGGATACGTTACTGACTGTGATACCACTGAGTTAGCCATCAACATTGGAAGATGAATCAGAAGGGTTGCTGGTTTGGAAAATGTTATTAATAGAAGATTGGAAAGAATTTCATACATCAATGTTTTGGAATTCTGGAAGAACATAGTCATACATGAAGGTAGAGAATCCTTTACTACAACGGTTAATGGCAGAGAGATTGAAATCTCTTCAGATCTACTGAGAGAAGTATTTTATTTTGGACCTGGAATTGGTGCTCCTACCAATCCAAAAATGATGAACCTGCCAAGAATGAAGTTTTTTGATACAATAAAGATAAATGAGACTATACCATCATCTCTAGGCATTAATGTGAGGCACATTGGATTTGAATATAATCTACTGAGCAAGTTAATTTCCAAGACCATTTTGGGATTCAGTGGGAGTCTAGATACACTTTCTGGACCCAAGATAGACCTACTAATCATCATTTGCAGAAGTATGAAATTTGATTGGGCTGGATTCTTTATACACTACATGAAGATGGTGTTTACTGAAGATAGAGATGGTATAAGGAAGTCCAAAACCAAGCCCTTAGGTCTACTGATTCAGACCTTGCTGAATCATTTTCAGATACATGATGTTGCACCTGAAAAACTAAACAAGTCCCGGATATAAGAAGGAGATCAGTTATCCTATTCCTGGACTAGATGATGATGAAGATGTAGATGATGAAGCTATTGAGAGTGACAATGATAGGGATGATGATGCTGGTGGTGAGCAGGTTAAGCAAGTTGCTAAGTCTGATGCACCTAAGAAAGTTGCTGAAAAGAGAAAGGCTGTTGATACTAGGAAAATCACTGAGATGTTAAAGCCTAGGAAAACAAGGAACCAATCAGTAGAGACTGCTGAGTCCACTGAGGGTTCAGTTGAAGTTGATATTACTGACCTTGCTGAAGTTGTAAAGAAGAAATCTGGCGGTGAAATTTTGAAAGAGCAACAGAAGGAAGATAAAAGAAAGAGGAAAGATACTGAGATTGAAGCAGAAAGACCTTCAAAGAGAATGAAGGAGATTTCACACAAAAAGAAACATGGAAAAGGAAAGGAATTGAGGGTCCTAGAAGAACAAAGAGAAGAAGTAGAAGAAGAGACTGTTGAGCCTACTACTAAAGCTGGTGTTGTTGTTGAGCAACACATTGAAGAACCACAGCAGACTGTTGTACTTGAGCCTGCTGTGGAAGTCATTGATTCCACACCTCTAAAGGCTGCTGAGCCTACTGAAGCTGCAGAAGTTGTTGTTGAGCAACTTACTGAAGAGCCACAACGGACTGCGAATGCACCGAATCTTTGTGGAAATTGACACAATGGTACAAGACCCTGCCATCTCTGCAATAGTTCGGTGGGAAGAGCAATTTGTTGCTGACCCTGCTGATGAGCATGTAAGTCAGGGGGAACCAAGTGTGGAACAGATGGAGGTGGTAGGTACAAATTTACAACCAGAAGAACCTACTGACCTGGAAGCATCTGTTGAAGAAACTTTGAGTCTACTTGTTGAGACCTTTGGAGGACAACAAGTTGAACAAGCTGCTGCAAGGAAGCCTTCTATGCCATTTGAAAGAAAGGAGAAGAAAAGAAAAGAAGGATATGTTGATCCTAAACTCAAGCTGGTGGCTGATTACTTTCAATGGAAGTTTGGTTATTATAAGAAACAAAAATCAAGCTGCTGAGCCAATGACAGACTTTGAGGAATGGGCTTTTGAAAAGTTGGAGGTGGAAAACCTACTTGACCTGGTCAATACCTCCCTGCTGGAAATGAGGTTAATAGAAGTTATTGACAGAGAGAAGGGAGAATGAAGCATCTTGTTTAAGGATCCTAGGGATGCACCAGACAGTGATGATTCATCATCATCTGACTCTGATGATGATCATCCTCCACATCAAGGAGAAGCCAGTGGAACTGCATTATTCAATGAACCTAGAGCAGAACGGTCTGCTGGTGCTGGCAAGTCTACTGAGGGCCAACAAACTGACCAAATTGATGAGGATCAGGAAGATCTCACTATAGATGATTTGGAGGCTTTGATTAATGATGGAATAAATCTTGGAGGTAACAGGATGGTTGGCACATCTAATACATTCAAGGTTGTGGAGTCTAAAGTGAATCCTGATGATCAGCAGACTGAAAATCTTGATGAGGAAAGGGTTTATGAACATAGTGAGCCTGATATCAATTCTAAAGATTCAGTTCAATATCAAGAGTGGATTGATACTCAGGGCACTATATCTAAATCTGCTGATACTTTACAGAAGATTGCTGATGCCAGAGGATCACTAGCGGAAAACTTGGCTAATTTTCCTTTATTTTTGTAGAAGAGAGAGTCCTACTCACTGAGGAACAAACAGTGATTGGACAGAGATTGGACTTGGTGATGGGTTTTGAAGGATCACCATTACTTTTTGAGGAGGTTCGAGCCGCGAGGACCAAACAAAGACTCGAACAAAGGTCGAATTGGTGGTACGGAGTTCTGCGAGGACCAAACAACACACTGGACAAAGGTTGGAACTCACAACAGGATTGGAGGAAACCCCCGCAATTGTTGAAGAACAGGCTACTGAAGTAGAGCCTACTGTAGTACAGGTCACTGAAGGGAAGGATAGTCAGCAGACTGCTGTTAGTGATGAGGATGAACTGATGTTGGACTATGACTTCAGTGATGAGGAGTTTCAAGTGCCCGAGGAAGAACCTATTGCAGCTGAACCACAACATGCATTTGTACCAATTTTTGAGGAACCTACTCAAGATCCAATCTTGGATGAAATTTTTGAAAATATAGTTGAAGAAGAACCTAACCCTGCTGGAAGGGATATGATTTGGGCCATAGTTGTCAGCAGACAGAGGGCACAATACAATGTTGAAGAGCCTACTGATGAAGCTGCTGGATATATGGCTGGAGGAATGGATGGGGGGTACCAGCACAGGTGTTGGATGAGTTGAGGGCAGTCAGAAGTGACATTACAAGGTTAAGAACTCAACTTGATAGACAAGAGCAAAGATTTGAAGATTTGATGAATCTGGTGGAGAATAGAGGGAGAACTACTGAAACAGTTGCTTCCAATATTACTTCCACTCAATATGCTCTTGCTGGACCTTGCTCAATATGTGAGTGGAATTAAACAAGGCAATACACTGAAGGAGAAGTTCTTGAAAGAACAATTTACCTCCATTCACCAGAAACTTGACAAGCTTGTTGAGGCACCCAAGCTTGTTGTGGCTGAACCTGCTGGAACACTTCACTCTGCTGTATTGGATCCTAAATTACTAAGATGATCAATCTACTGGAGCAGACAATGGAGGGAAGGATCACTGCAGTTGATACTAGAACAGAAATCATGGAGGGTCAACTGAACAACTTAGTGATCACACATGAGAGTGTTCATGGCCTGCTTTCCCGGTTTGTTGATGATGTCAATAAGGGGGGAGAGAGCTAGACAACAGTAGCAAAAGAGGCTGCTAGAATATTTACTCAAAAGAAATGGGAGGTTGACACCAATGCATTCAGAGAACCTGCACCTGCAGACTTCCACTGACTGATGACCTCTTCAAGGAATACAAGAAGCTATATTACAATAAGAGGAGACCTTACCATGACAAGGGCTTTCATGAAGGGCTAAATTCCTTTTTGGGATTGAAATTCTGGGAAGCTAGAGTCAAAGCTCTAAGATCTTCACATAGAGATGGAAGAGGTGGTAGAGGTGGAAGGAGTCTACCCACTACATCAGCAAGAGATTCATTGGATGAGTTCAAGCAGTTATACATGCGTTTAGGGTTTAGAGTACACCAAATTAATCTTACTCTACCTGAGGCATGGAAATGGTGGAAGGAAGTGAATCCTCATATTGATTTTTCCCTTATTGAAAATCAATGGATGAGAGAAATGGTTAGAGATATAAGGGAATATCATGAGCAACAAGAGAAAGAAAGACAAGAAAGAGAAAGAAGGAACTAGATCAACATACTTACACCTGCCTTTTATTTTTGCTGATTCTAGATTGTAATAATTTTTGAACAAATATGATTATAATGAGAATTGACTGAATTTATTCTATTTTTGTTTTTACTCTTTTTGCTTTGCTGTAAGGAGGGTATTGGCATCATCACCAAAAAGGGGGAAATTGTTGGACTTATTTTAAGTTTTAGTGATGAGTGCCAGACTAGCTGTTATAGAGCAAAGACAAAAAGATGTCTAGATCAAATGTATAGGCTTATTAGAGTTTGATCTCTGTATAGGTTTGATCAAACAAGCACTGTAAAAGGTCAGCTGACTATCATCAGTAGACATGTCTAGGTTAGTAGGGTACCTGAGTCAGTAGACTAGTATTGGAACCTGCTGAAGACTGAAGGCTGAGGGCTCAAACTCAGTTATTGAAGGCTAAGGGATCAAACTTAGTATTTAAAGTCAAGGATATGAAATCGAAATTTAGTCAAGGAAGTCGAAATTTAGGGAAGTCGTGATGACCTAAATTGATTGCATATTCCTTGTGTACAAGGTCTAAGTTCCATAAGTTAAGTGGTGATTGGAACTTAGTTATGATCAAAATGGTGTAATCTAACTTCATAATAAAAAAGGTTGGATATAAGAGAAGTCAGCTGCAGTGTTTTATAAACACATCAACTTTGCATCAGCTGACTATATGTATTTCAGCAGACTTACATTCACAGGAACCTGCTGAACATATATTTTGATTTAATCAAAGGCTACATTGGAAGATTACAAGGAAAAGGACAATAACAACTCTTGATTTTGTCAACAAATCAATGGCCAAGATTAAAAGGACGTTGGAAAGAAACAGAGGTTTATCCAATGGATACAAGTCAAAGGGTGGACAGTCTGAAAACTGTCAAAAAGTAAACTGACAGTGTCAGTACTATGTACAGGGACAGAAAGCAAGTCAAGATGGGACAAATCTAAAATGGCTATGTTTTGAATTTCAAACATAAGTCACATGGATTTTCACCTATAAATATAAGACCCCTGATACAGAAACAAGGGATGAATGGTGATGAAAAATAACAATCTATCTTAAGCTATCAAGTTTCTTATCAAGAAATTCACCCTACTGACTTCACTGAGCCAAAAGCTATTGATCTAGAAATCTCTTCAAGTGTAACCTGCTATCAAGTTACACCAAGTACACACACTTGAAGACATCAAGCTGCTGACTGTTGAATCATTTACTTGATTCAAACTTTCTTTTACAAGAAACCTGCTGAAGACAGTAAAGCATCTTTGTGTGTCAAGGACTGTTGTTTGTGGTGGATCTGGTGAAGAGGAAATCCTACCCTTCAAGGACCAGTGGAAGACTTTGGAGCAGAAATCCTACTTGTTTCAAGTGTTCAGTTTGTGAAGCCATAGTTATTGGTGAAGGACATACAACTTAGGGATTTTTGTAACTGGAACCTCAAAGATCTCTAGTGAATTACCTCCAACATCACAGGAGAAGAGTGGACTGACAGGATTACACCACCTGGAACCACTATAAAATCTGCCTACTTACTTTCTGCATTTACATTCTTCGCATTTAGTATATTTAACACATCAACCTACTGAACTAGAAACTGAATCACACACTTACACTACTGAGTATCTAATACTTAGTATCATATTTTAACAACAAGTAATAAGGCTTAACTTGAATATATTCCGCTGCAACAAATTCAGAAAAATCAATAGTCATAGACTACGGACGTCGACTGCGAGTGATCGCGGACTGCGAGCGGTCGGCGGGCTGCGAACTTGCTGAGTTTGTTAACTCTAAAAGTTTTAAGTGTTAAGTTTATTCGCCCCCCCCCCCCCCCCCTCTAAACTTAACCAAAGCCTTTTTAAGGGACCAACAGTGGTGATACTAAAGAGCTTGACACCCACACTATATTTATAGTGTATATGGTGTCACCTAGTAGTTTGGAGAGGAAAAAAACTTTTTACTAGTAAAATAAGGAAATATATTTGATTGATTTATCTTATTTAATTTAATATCTCATATTAAATATTTTCAAGATATTGTCAATATCTAATATTGAATATCTTTATCTTATTACCATAAATCAATTTATGCAAATCTATTAATGTCTAATATTAATATATGGCAATACCATTAATTAAATTGCATAATCCAAATGTACCTTGATACACTAGTGTTCTGCACCTCATATCCCAAAAATTGGCTTCCAAAATATTCTTAATTAATATAATGCTATGATTAATTAATTTGCAAAATAGATGTGTATCAATAGACACAAATAATTTCGACAGACATATACATTATATGTATATTTAATTAATCAATATAATTAATATCTTGTATTTGATTTATTCATAATAAATAAATACCACCATATTAATTTATCACTATAACACTTTATAGTCGAGATAAAACTTTCCGTATTTGGTTATCACTATAACCGCATTTCAATCCGGCTAGATGTTCTTATGTGTGTGACCCGATAGGCTTCCGAAAATGTTGGCCGTAGACACAAAGTGCAATTACGAAAATGCAGTTCATACCTAACGTTCATGGATAGCATCTAGCAACACGTCCACGACCCTCAATCATCGGAAGAGTGAAATGCAATGACTACTATGTTTCATGTGAAACGGTTACCGTGTAAATAGAATCCTATCGCTGTTACAATATCTATACGGTCATACGTCGAGTGTCAAACATCACCGACCGTATCTTATAATCTGGATATCCTACTCTCTCAAAGTAACATATTACTTCCACTTTGCAAAGACTTTAAAGAATAAGACATTCCTTATAAGAAAGACCTTTCGGATATTTACTCATAATCATAGGATACGCAATTTCCAAACGAGCAACATGAATCCAACGCATGCTTCAGTATCATACCCAATCACTACCGCATGATCTCTACATGGCTAAGGGAAACCTCAATAAAGTCAAAGTATGACAATCCACACTGTGATGTCATGAAGACTCCGGTCTGAGGATAATTACACAACCACCACATAGCGCGACGCTTAATAAAGTAAGTGGGTCAGTCTAACGTATGCATTCTATAATACATGTCCACGTACAGTCTAACTGTCTCACACTTCGATAGACAAGATCTATCATATCTTCAAAAGACATAAGACATCCAATACGTGCTGGTCTAATCATACTATTAATGTCTTGTTTAATAGTACATGCGACTAGAGACATTTAAGTATCAAACATTTTAAAGCGATTCGAGATCTCATCAACCATAATCACCATTATGATTTCTCTTTCACAGTTTGACACCAGGGACGTTATCATATATATACAATATCATAATTTGTCTGTTAAACGAACAAATATATAATAACAGAAAGCCATTTATTATATGCATAAACATAAAGAAATAGTAGAAATGATCCGACCCGGTCGGATCCGGTCCAACCCGATTGTGTTTAGGACACTATTTCAACAGTTTCATCATCAATTTCTCCTTAATTTACTCATTGATTCTGTTGAAGATGTAAGTTTCCAGTTGAACTCTAGGTGTAAGTAGATTATGGCCATCGGTTTGGTCGTTACTTCAATCATGCCATGCAAACCAAGCTTCCCTTCTATACACTTGATTATTAATAACACAAATTCTTCAAACGGCTTTTTGAGTTTTGATCTATTGTAGTTGAAATTATTGTTCTCCGGTGTGGAATTCTTTCCAATTTCTAACCAGAAAGCATGAGTGTCCACATCTACGTCTTCAACTATGACTGATCTAGTTAATGGTAACTGGAGAAAATGACTGATAAGTGCTGACGTAATCACCAGTTCCCTTAGTTGGAGATAGAGGATGATTCTATCTGGAGATGAATCTCTATTTTCTGAGATGCTTCATGCCTCAAATCTGGTAGGGGTGTACACGGTTCGGTTCAGATCGGATAATAGCCGTAACCGAACTGAAATTTTTGGTTAATTGAAAATCTGAACCGAAACCGAACCTTTTGTAAAAGAAAATCGAACCGAACCGAAACAAAATAATTGGTTCGGTTCAGCCGGCTAACCGAAAAACCGAAATAAAATCAGAAGTAAATGATTAGAGATAACCGAATTGAACCGAACCGAAATAATTGGTTGACTAAACGAAATAACCAAATTTCATCCAAATTATACAATTACAATAGTTTGATTCACTATATAGTTATAAACGGTTTGGTTTTTTCTTTTTGGTTTTGGTTCGGTTTCGGTTCGGATATAAACGGTTTGGTTTTTGGTTCGGTTTGGTTTGGTTTCGGATAATTTACAGACTACTAACTGTAACCGAACCGAAAATTCCAGTTTTTCAATTTTGGAAACCAAAAACCAAAACTTGGCACTTATTAACCGAACATAACCTAACCGAATTACCCCGGTTCGGTGCGGTTTTCAGATTATTCGTATATGTGTACACCCTTAAAATCTTGCATTTTTTATAGAAAGAGATATGGTTTTCATAGCAGATAGCTTTGATTGGAGGGTTGAGAAAGGTCATCAGCCCTAGATTTGTACATCCATCCATTAGAAGCTGTGCTTGGGATCATTGTTGCATAAATCCAGATAGTGTTGGGGTCCAAAGAATGACCCAATTGCTATCGTTTTCTCATATTGAGTGACAGAGGTTTCGATTGAAGAAAATGAAGCCATTGTAATACTTAGAGAAAATTTTAGAATCGAAAGTTTGATATTTTTGGAGAATTAGGGTTTGATTGCAATGAAGGCGCAAATATTTGTGAAAATGGTGAAGTGTTGTTTATATAGTGGGAGATTTAAGTGTGAACATGACTGGATATGAAAGGATTTAGTGGGATTGTATGCGTGATGGTTTGTATAATCCTCACGGTAATTTAGGGTAGTTGGGGAGTAAATCAAGAGAAGTAATAGTAGATCCCGCTTTTTGGGGTGTAGCCGTCATTCCTGCTTTTCAAATAACTCTCATATTTTAATCCTTATGTCTGAATAAAATATAATACACGTGTATAATCTCCAATAATTAATTCTCCACATATCTCTCATTTTTCCACATGTGTAAATAATTCATTTATTTCACACTTCACTTTGCTTCTACTTCCAATGAGTTTGAGTAGTTGAGTGACTTGGCTGATCACTTAACCAGTGGAGTAGTCTGATTACTGAGCTGCTTCATCAAAACAACTATTCTAACAACCAGATAAGTGGACTTCACTGGTACCAGTGTTTTACTTTCCAAGTGAGCGCACCCGAAATGGCAAAGGTTCAGTCAGGTGGCGAAGTCTCTCAGCTGGTTACTCCAGTTAGTTGCTCCATTTCTCTTAATCAATTTCAATCATTCCTAACTCAGTTCTTAATTTGAAAAACCTTTCATGACTGAGTGGTTTAGTGAATATATCATCCAATTGATCTTCAGTTGATATATACTTCAGAATTACATCTTCTTTTTCAACATGTACTTCAGAATTACATCTCGAGCTAGTATGAATGTGAGATTAGTAAACAACTTAGGAATTAATCTTCAATTGGATTGGAGTAATTAATACCTGAAGGGTGTTTCAGAAGTTGTCTGAAATAAATCAAATTCTCCCTTGAAGGATACCATTTTTGGGATACACAATTAGATTGTGTTTTTAAAATGAAAATAGCACATTATATGATAAAGATGCGAAGTAAGCCATGCAGAGTATCCCTTACCTGTTTTAAGATAGTGCCCTTATTTAAAACATATTGTTGGTCCCTTGGAAAGGCTAACACAAGTTTAGAGGGGGGGGGGGTGAATAAACTTGTCCCTAAAAATGGATTTAAAACAAATTAAAGTTCGGTTAAAACTTGTGTGGAGTTAAGCTGACTAAGCTGAGTTCAAGTCAAACTGACTTAAGCTTAAAACTGAGTCAACTGGCAGCGGATATAATTCTAGCCTTTTTCTTGATCTTATTATTCTATGCGAAGACTTAGTGTGTTGAACTGAATTCTATGAATATCAGTTTGTGAGCTGTGACATGTGTAACAATCAATTCTTAGACTACTATAGATAAATGCTTAGTAAGCAAAAAAGTGCGTGAAGTAAATAAACAAGAATTATAGAGGTTCCAGGTTGTGTAATCCTATACGTCCTCTCTTTCCATGTGATGCGGAGTAAAATTCCACTAGAACTTCTTTGAGATGGCCCGGTTACAAAAAGTTCTAAACTGATAGTCCTTGACTAATCCCTAGCTTCACTATCTAAACACTTGTAGAACAGGTAGAATTACTGCTCTTCAATTGTTTGAAACACTGGTCCTTGGAGGGTTGAATTGCCTCTTCACCAGATCATCAAAACCACAGTCTTCCTGACTGCACTCAACTGTCCTTCACACCTTCTTGGTGTTTCACATTCTAAACCTTTGATAGAATCAAAGTTGAGACTTGAATCAATAACTATGATTCAATTGTGATTTGAGCTTTTCTTCTATATATATAAGTTACGCTCGGCTCTATATTTCTTCAATGAATGATCTTGATTTTCCTTGAATGCTTAAGAACACTTGAAGAAATTTCTTGTTCTTGCAATGAAGTATTTAGCAGGAATTCTTTTAGATTGGCTTTCCCCCTTATTTTTTATCTTTCTTGACTAGATTGATTTTCTTTTTTATTCCTCTTGCTCCTACTTTTGTTATTGTAGAAGTAGTCTATTTATAGGGGTTTATCTAACGGTCAGATTCCTTGGAATTCAAATTCTTGTGGCCGTTAGTGGTCCTGCTTTCTTGCTTGTACGATTATGTCAGAACGGATAGATTATCCTCCAATCATAATTCTCGAATTGTAACGGTTGAATCCTTTTTCAGTTTTAGTTAAACCTTTGTTCTAAAACTGATTTACTGAGAACATTATCAGTTCTCAGTTTCTAAGAGCATTAACTGAGTTTTTACTCTTCTTCAAAATCAGTACTCAAGTTTTCATCTGATTACAATTGACTTAATCAGAGTACACCAAGGAATTAATCATCAAAGACATCATTGTCCTTATGTGTCTTAGCTCCTAACACACGATCCATAAAGTCAGTTTAGGTCATCACAATCTTGCCTGAAGTCTAACTTTACAGTCTCGACGTAGTCTTCATAAACTGAGTTTGAACCCTCAGTTCTTCAGTCTTCTATAACTGAGTCTGTGACCCTCAGTTCTTCAGTCTTCTTAGATAAGCCAACTGATTCTGTGACCCTCAGCGAACCTATCTTCTTCAGTTTTATGTTGGTGTGCTCCGCTTTCCAATTTAACGATTTCCAGTTTCTTGATACCTCAGTTTCTTGTTATCTCAGTTCACGACCTCGAAGTATTACAGTGCTTGTCTGATTTAACTTATACAAATATCAGACTCTATTAAATCTATACATTGATATCTAGACATCTTTGTGCTTTGCACTATAACAGCTAGTTATGACACTTCATCAATGGGGTTTAGAACCAAGACTAAATAAGTGATGAATCATCATCAAAACATAAATTTTATTTCCAACAATTTCCCCCTTTTTGATGATGTCAATACCCTCCTTAAAAGCAATGCAAAAAGATAAACAAGATACAGTAAATAACACAGTGAACTGAGAAACTAAAACTTTGTTTGATAACTGAGTTATAGTGCTGGGTAGTAAAATACAACACAATAAAAAAACTGAAAGACAGTTTCTTTTTACTTGACAGTTAAACTAAATTGATTATCATAGGCTTCCGCAGCAGTTCTCATAGCATCATTTGTTGTTGTGCTTTCAATTCCATGAATGCTTGCCCATATATTCCAAGATTCCGATAAGTTGTGCTTGCCGAAAAATTTGCTTTTGAAAAGGACTGTGAAAGTAAATACAGTTGTCCTTAGTCTTTCATTGGTGGCTGTTTTCAGTAGATTCTGAATAAATTCAGGTTCAGCCTTTTCAACTTTATCTGATTCTTTATCTAGAGTACCATTCTTTTCCCATTTCTTGAGTTTGTTAAAGTAGTGCATGAGCATCTTCTGCATGTGTAGAAATATTTCTAGAGATTCTTCTCTTGATACTCCTTCTCTTTCTGGCATATTTTTGAATAAACTGTAGAGACGAGAATCCAAGCCAACTCTTTTGTCAGTCGGTTCTGAGTATTTAACAATCAATTCCATCTCCTCTAGCTTTCTTCAGTTCATTCAGTTTGTCATCAACGTTTGTAAGGACTTGTGGCATCTCAGTTGCATGGACTTTTAAGATACCCAAACTTTCCCCCTTGTTGACATCATCTTTATGAATCAGGCTCATGATGTAAGCGTTCAATGTTTGTTGAGTTGATGCCAAAATGGTTTGAGCTACAACTGAGTCTTTCATGCCCTGTTCCATTAAAATCATTCTGTCTACCAGATTATTGAGAATAACTTCCCATCTGTCTTGAGTTTCATCTCTTCTTGTGTCATTCTCAATGGTTGTTTTCCGAAGCTCAATCAGAGTGTTTTGACAGTTATCAGTGATGATATCCATCTTCTTTTCAAGTTTGCTTCTTTCATCTTTGCTAGCCTCTAAGGATTTTAGAACTTTTCCAAATAAGCTGTTATTGTCTTTCTGAATTCTGATTATCTCATTATGATAGAATTTAATGAGATCAACCTGAGTAGGTGTATCTTTTGAGCTTCTAGCTTGTTGTTCATTTACTTTGTTTGTCTCAGCCTCAATTGATTTAGCTTGCTTTAGAGGTGAGAGAACAACTTGCTTCAGTTTTTCTCTATATTCTGCCGATCTTCTTCTTTTTTCAGATTGTTTCCTAACTTCTTCCAGGCTTGATTGATTAACATTTCTTGCAGGTGACAAGTGTATATTGAGTTCATCATCAGATTCTTCTCCAGGCATGTTTGCCACAGTTCTTGCTATTTCTAGTGTAGACTTGTCAGTAGGAGATTGATAACCTCCTTCTTCTTCTTCTTCTTCTTCTTCTTCTTCTTCTTCTTGTGCATCAGATGCAGTTTCAGAACTGGAACTCCACTGCTTTCTTCAGAATTACTAGAATCATCATCAGTATTATGTTTTGTTGCTGTTTTCTTTTCTAGTAGAGAGGCACGAATCCCTTTTTGTAAATTGGGATCTTCCTGAGAATAATCATCATCATTCTTTTTGGAATTTCCACCATCTGTGGTTTCTATCCAATAACTATTTCTGATCAGCGCATATCCTTGATTTAAGAATTCATCGGTATTGATTATCTTTGATAGATTTGTGATGTTGTAGAGATCAAATACCCATCTTTCAGTAGATTCCATTTCTGCTAGCTGACTTCTTTGATTGGCGATAGAATCGAATTTCCGGTTTTGATAATTGCGTAATCGCTTGTAATCACTTGACATCAGTTCTCCATGATCAGTTGGAAGCTTAGATTGAGTAACAATCTCTACAGATTCTCTTGTGATTTCCTGGTCATCTTCCAGGGTGACATCTTCAATTTGCATGGGATCAGTTCTGCTAGTTCCTTCCTCAGCGATGAGTGATGTATCTTTTTCAATGACTGAACCTGAGATTATCGGCTCAGTTTCCAAAACAGTGTCTTTAACAAGTTCTTCAGCAACTTGTTCTTCAGTAGGCTCAGGTTCCAATGCGTATGTGGAACTTCTTCCATTGTGAATTCAGTGGGTTCTACTTCATGGACCAGCTCGTCCAAGTGGATAATCTTAGTTGTTTTTTTTGGCTCTTTTTTCCTCAAAGTGAGAAGTGAAAATTCTTTAACTGATTCTTCAAATTCTAATCTGGAAGCAGAATTTGAGGGGTGGATCTGGATTTTGAAATTAACAAAAGCATATACAATGTTGTTTTGTCAATCAATCTTTCTTCACTGTCAGATTCTTCATTATCATGCTCAACTCTCAGGGTTTGTTCCCCTTGAGTTTCAGCTTCCTTTTGTAGGTCAGCTTCAACATTCTGTTCTCTGTTGACAACTTCCGTTTCCTTTGTCATTTCCATTTCTTGTGTATGCGTAGCTAGTTCTTGAATTGGTGAGACTTCAGTTACCAAAACTGGAATAGATTCGGTGAGAGTAACTTCAGTCCTTACTGTTTGTGCTGATTCTTCCGTGACTTTTGTTGGTGATAATTCTACTGATTTCTCAGTAACAAGATCAGACTTGTCCTTTTATGAGTCTTCCAACTGTTTCCTTCTTTTCCTTAATTCTTCAACTTGTTCTAAGGCTTCATCTCCAGTTACAAATTTCTTCGTCTTTTTACTTTTCTTCTTTTTAGGTTCACTTACAGAACCTTCAGCTTTTCTTTTTCCAGCTTTATCTTCTTTAATAACAATCTTCCCATCGACAACTGGTGTTTTCCTCTTTGCAATTCCAAAATGATCGAGTATTCTTTGGACCACCAATGAAAGAGTCTTTTTGTGATAAAATCGACCTTTCTTGACATCAGTTTTCTTCTTTGGTGTGTCAATGGATTGTGCCACTAATTGGTCAAATAGATATCTTTGCCAATTAAAACTTTCTCCAAACCAAATCACATATAGCAAATCCAACTTTACTCCAGATAGATTGCTAAAGTTTCCTGCATTTCCAATTATGCAATTTGCTAACATTTTAGTGAGAAAATTGAATTCTAGTTTGAGTAGGCTTGTGCTCCCGGTCTGTAAAACGGTGGAGTCTGCATCAATTGTTATGTCTTTCCACAATTTTTCCTTTTGTTCTTTGGTCAATTTGATGGCTGCCGTACCTCCAGATTTATCGAACCCAAAAATCTCTAAAATTAGATCTTCAGTAACCTTGATCTGTTTACCATTGACAGTAGTGGTAAAAGTGTGTGTGCTCTCTCCTTCTAGAAATGTACTTCCAAATTCATAGAAGTCTCCAATTCTTTCCAGACATACACTTTTCAGATCGATGTTGAATACAACGTCCAATCCTTTAATTTTCTGAATTTTCATTGTAATTTCTTTGGCTAGTTTTTTATCAGCATACTTGGCGATGAATTGATCAAGTGAGATGATCATTCCAGGTTCAACACGAGTGAAAGTCATGGTTTTTTGGGTTCGATTGAAAATTTGAGAATTTGGAGATTCAGAGAGTAAATTCAAAATTCGAGTGTATAGAATTATAAAAGAAAATTCTAGGTTATTTATAATTTGTAGCAAGGGTAGTTAAGAAATGAGTGGGACTTAAAACGTCTTGTCATAAATGTTTTGAGATTGCGAAAAAGAAGATGAGTGGAAAAGATGTACGGTTGAGATTAGAAAAGATCACGTCTTTTTCTAACGTCCGTAGCTAGAAAATAGTAAATAGAGTAGATACGGTGTATCTCCAGCTGTACACGTTCAATCTTGTACTTTATACTGAATTCAAAAGCTTAGTTGTAAATACAACTCAGTTTTGTGAATCACACTTCTTCAGTTCTCAGTTAGCGATACTTCTCCTGCAAAACAAAATGAGAAATTTTTGGTACCCATATCTGTTTGGGTCCTAACTGATTAGTTTTCGATGATATATTTTTATTTTTAACTTTATATCTCTCTTGATATTTTGACTGAGTATAATCAGTTTTCACAAGATTTTCCTGTTTTGTCCTTACAGTTTTTAGTTTGTGATACTGATGTGATGGTTCATTCCAGTCTTCATCAGATGGGAAATAGTCTTCATTTTCCTCTGAGTCTATTATTCCATGAATGGTCTTCATTCTTAGATGGATGAGACTTGAAGATTTTTCTTCCTGATTTCTGATCAGGTTTGCCTTTTTCAGCCTTCTGAGTTTTCCTGTAAAATCTGTTGGTTTGGTGCTTTTTACCAACTGATTTATCAGTTCTATCAGTTTGTACATTTGGCTGTGCTAAGTTTTTGTCAGTTCTAATAACTTTATCAGCTTTATGAGTTCCTGACTTTTGAGCAGTCGCAAATTTAATCGCAACTAATCTTGGTCTGAACTTAGAATTATACTGATTATCAAATCCTAAACCAGATCTATCTCCAAATGGTTTTCCAGGTTTGAACTGAACACTGGGAGTTGGATCAACTGATGATTCTGTAATGTTTATTACTTCTGTCAGTTCATCAGTTGGTCGAATTACCTTGGTTCCATTATTAGCCTTGATTAAATTGATCTCAGCATTCAATCTTGAGATTTCAGTTTTCAATAAATTTTTCTCCTTTTTGACATTCTCATAATTCTTTTGCATTACCACTAGTTCCTTTATGAGTATGTCAAGGTTTTATTGAAATTCTTTATTTCTCTTATTGTTCATGGCAATGTGAGTGCTGAACGTAGATGCAATTACCACCTGATGTATGAAAGATAAGTTTTCTGTAGAGGATCATCGTCAATTAAAACTTGCTTCCCTTTATCATTAGCATTTGCTTGTGTTGCTCCTAGTAGTATGATTTCCTCATCACTTTCACCTCCATAACTCATGGGTAGAACAACATCTTTGGCATGTGCGATGGATGGATCTTTAGTCAGTTTTTCTTCTATATAATTAGCTACTCATAGCAACCCTTTTTCTGCTTCTTCTGAAAGATCACTTAGGGAAGGAAATCCTCTGGATTCATCATCAACATTCGCATTAAACTCAATGTTTTCATCATAACTAAAATGAGGTTCCGGATTTGTATGTGAGCTCGTGGTACTGAATCTTTCAAATACTTGATCCTGAAAATCAAAAACAACATTCTGCAAATAGTCAGTCAGGGGGTTATTAAGCCAATTTCTAATTCTAGATGTATCCATTAAGTTACGATAAAATGTTTTTACAAATGATACAGAAAGGGGTTTTCAACAACTGGTTTGTAAGCAAACAACTGATATTTAAACTCAGTTCTGGATCTCTTCGTAACAGAAACACTGCTCCGATACCAATTGTTGGTCCCTTGGAAAGGCTAACACAAGTTTAGAGGGGGGTGAATAAACTTGTCCCTAAAACTGGATTTAAAACAAATTAAAGTTCATTTAAAACTTGTGTGGAGTTAAACTGACAAAGCTGAGTTCAAGTCAAACTGACTTAAGCTTAAAACTGAGTCAACTGGCAGCTAATATAATTCTAGCCTTTTTCTTGGTCTTGTTATTCTATGCGAAGACTTAGTGTGTTGAAATGAATTCTGATGAATATCAGTTTGTGAGATGTGACATGTGTAACAATCAATTCTTAGACTGGTATAGATAAATGCTTAGTAAGTAAATAAGTGCGTGAAGTAAATAAACAAGAATTATAGAGGTTCCAGGTGGTGTAATCCTGTACGTCCTCTCTTCCCCTGTGATGTGGAGGAAAATTCCACTAGAACTTCTTTGAGATGGCCCGGTGACAAAAAATTATAAACTAATAGTCCTTGACTAATCCCTAGCTTCACGATCTAAACACTTGTAGAACATGTAGAATTGCTGCTCTTCAATTGTTTGAAACACTGGTCCTTGGAGGGTTGAATTGCCTCTTCACCAGCTCATCACAACCACAGTCTTCTTGACTGCACTAAACTGTCCTTCACACCTTCTTGGTGTTTCACAGTCTAAACCTTTTGATAGAATCAAAGTTGATACTTGAATCAATAACTATGATTCAATTGTGATTTGAGCTTTTCTTCTAGATATATAAGTTACGCTCGGCTCTGTATTTCTTCAAATGAATGATCTTGATTTTCCTTGAATGCTTAAGAACACTTGAAGAAATTTCTTGTTCTTGCAATAAAGTATTTAGCATGAATTCTTTTAGATTGGCTTTCCCCCTTAATTTTTATCTTTCTTGACTAGATTGATTCTCTTTTTTTTTCCTCCTGCTCCTACTTTTGTTGTTGTAGAAGTAGTCTATTTATAGGGGTTTATCTAACGGTCAGATTCCTTAGAATTCAAATTCTTGTGGCCGTTAGTGGTCCAGCTTTCTTGCTTGTACGATTATGTCAGAACGGATAGATTATCCTCCAATCATAATTCTTGAATTGTAACGGTTGAATCCTTTTTCAGTTTTAGTTCAACCTTTGTTCTAAAACTCATTTCTCAATTTCTAAGAGCATTAACTGAGTTTTTACTCTTCTTCAAAATCAGTACTCAAGTTTTCATCTGATTACAATTGACTTAATCAGAGTACACCAAGGAAATAATCATCAAAGACATCATTGTCCTTATGTGTCTTAGCTCCTAATACACGATCCATAAAGTCAGTTCGGTCATCACAATCTTGCCGGAAGTCTAACTTTACAGTCTCGACGTAGTCTTCATAAACTGAGTTTGAACCCTCAGTTCTTCAGTCTTCTATAACTAAGTCTGTGACCCTCAGTTCTTCAGTCTTCTTAGATAAGCCAACTGAGTCTATGACCCTCAGCGAACCTATCTTCTTCAGTTTTATGTTCGTTTGCTCCACTTTCCAATTTAACTGATTTCCAGTTTCTTGATACCTTAGTTTCTAGTTATCTCAGTTCACGACCTAGAAGTATTACAGTGCTTGTCTGATTTAACTTATACAAATATCAGACTCTATTAAATCTTATACATTGATATCTAGACATCTTTTTGCTTTGCACTATAACAACTAATTATGACACTTCATCAATGGGGTTAGAACTAAGACTAAATAAGTGATGAAACATCATCAAAACATAAATTTTATTTCCTACACATATACTAAACCGAATTCCAAAGAATAAAAGTTGAACAAATTCCGTATCAGATATGGAAGACGAAGGCATCAAATCTGTCTTAACTGATGAATTAAGGTTGCCATGCTTCTAGTAAGTAGGCCATGTCTCAAAGGCTTGGAGCCTAGTATGACACATGCAACATTGTGGAATATCTTAGTAAGTACGCTAGGTATTATTTACTTACCCATGGAGCAAAATTGTTTGACTTCAAACATGTTGTCTTCTAGAGGAAGTGTTTCTTCCAAAAGAAACTGTGAGAGTAAATTGAGATCTCAAAAGATTTTGAGAACTACAAAGAGATGTTCAACCATTGGAAAATGAGCATGCGCCGCATATCGATGAGGTGCAGGACACTGCTCAGTGCACACAAGTACCCTGTGAGTCTACAGATAACCACAAGCCAGAAAAGGCTACTGGTATGTTCATCTTGAAGAATGAAGATCTCGTGACTTATGCAAGGATGCTTGAAAGGCAAGATTAAGAGATATGGCTTGAGCCGTAATATCTGAAATGGATTCCATGTGTGACAAACTGGTTATGAACCTGGTATGTCTTACCTGAAGAGAATGTCTCTGTAAGGTGTAGAATGTCTTTATGAAAGACTAATACGGGTGGTAATACAATTACCTGTTAGGCTGAGTTGGTGGCTAAGAGGCTATGTGGTGTAATCCTTGTCATTACTTTTATACTACCGGCTATGCTTAAGTCTATTCAGATAGCGCTTGTTGTAGCTACATATCATATCTATATGATAGTGTTGAAAATGTTGGCTTGGTGTTCATAGACGATAACGTGATGTGTAAACTTACGAGATCCATTTATGGGCTCAAACAAGTTTCTCTGTATGAGTTCTTTACTTTGAGAATCAAAGGAGTTTGATTTGATCTAAAGTGAAGATATGCCTAATGTGCAAAAAAAGGAGTGTCATAGTTCTTGAGCAAGGTATTGGATGTCCTTCTCGGGAGTTGTTACCCCATATCACTTTAAATTAATGTTTGGTAGTTTAAAGCCTTTACGAAAGTTCTTGGGATGGCAGTTTTTATTTTGGAAATAATAGTCTATAGTAATAGACTTTGAAACTGCTTAATTATCACAGTTCACCTGCATAAATGAGATGATAAACGGAGTTTAGCATAGGTCACGACAAGAGATACTGATATCCAGTATTCTCGAGATCTATCTTTGATAGGACGGCAGTCCTAATAGATAAGGTGAAAGATGATACTTATGGAATGTTCCCTTTGCTATTGCAATAGGATCCAATGTAAGTTTTGTGTATGAACTAGATGTTCATACTTCATGAAGTGTCATGAGCAAGTATGCAGGTGATTCTGGTAGATGTCGAGAATATCCTTAAAAGTGTTAAGGATGGGTTTCTAGTTTATTGAAACTTGGAATCGAATAAACGTAGAGATACCGGTGTATACCTTGAGACTTATGAAGATAGTGGGAGCTACAGTATGAGTTTGCAGTCACTTTGATTAAATGACACAGTGAGGTGGAAACGTTCTTAGCTAGAGATCAATGTGGATTCTACAACTGGGCTAAATCACAGTATTGCCTTGAAGGCGCAGCGGGAGCAATACATAGAACTAAGTGGTTCATTCCTAAACCTTGTATGGTTTTTTCACCTTTACTGTATAGCTAATAAAGTGGTGGATTAATTGCATGAAGCAAGGACCAGGGTCTCATCAGAGATTCATGTGTGTGTTGAGGCGGTTCCTTTTGACTTGGTCATTTAGAGCATGATATAAGGATAGTCTGAGTCCCCACGGATGGTGATCCGTTCACGCTTAGGGTTGGTTACGAGTATTGCATGAGATTCTTGTGTTTTAACTTGGTCTTGTGTGTACGAGTGATTGGCTTTAGGAAAAGTGGGAGATTGTTGAAATAGTGTCCTAAAACCAATCGGGTTGGACCGGATCCGACCGGGTCGGATCATTTCTACTATTTATTTATGTTTTCACATATATTAAATGGCTTTCTATTATTATATATATGTTCGTTTAGAGGACCAATTATGATATTGTATATACGATAACGTACCAATGTCAAACTGTGAAAGAGAAATCATAATAGTGATTATGGTTGATAAGATCTCAACTCACTTTAATTGGTTTGATACTTAAATGTCTCTAGTCTTATTCGCTATTAAATGGGACATTAATAGTACAATTAGTCTATTACGTATCAGATGTCTTCTATCTTATTGAAGATAGGGATATATCTCGTCTATCAAAGTGTTGGGACACATGGACTGTACGTGGACGTGTATTAGAGAATGCGTACGTTAGACTGACCCACTTACTTTATTAAGTGTTGCACTATGTGGCGGTTGTTTAATTATCCTGAGACCGGAGTCTTCATGACATCACGGTGTGGATTGTCATGTTTTGACACTATTGAGGTTCCCCTAGCCACGGGGTGATCATGCGGTAGTGATTGAGTATGATTGTGAAGCATGCGTAGGATTCATGTTGCTCATCCGGAAATCGCGTATCTTATGAATTGGAGTAAATATCAGAAATGACCTTCTTATAAGGATTGTCTTACTCTCAGGAATCTGTGCAAAGTGGGAGTAAATGAGTTACTTCGAGAGAGCATGATATCCAGATTATAAGATATGGTTGTTAATGTATTGACACTCGAGATACGACCGTATGGATATTGTAACATCGATATGATTCTATTTACACGGTAACTGTTTCATATGAAAGGTAGTAGTCATTGCATATGACTCTTCCGATGATTGGGGGTCATGACGTGTTGCTAGACGCTATCCATGATCGTTAGGTTTGAAGGGTGTTTTAGTATATGCACTTTGTGCCTACGGCCAACATATTCAGAAGCCTATCGGGTCACACACATAATGACATCTAGCTAGATTAAAATGCGGTTATAGTGATAACCCAATAAGGAAAGTTTTGTCTCGACTATAAAGTGTTATAGTGATAAATTAATATTATGGTATTTATTTATTATGAATAAATATATTACAAGATATTAATTTTGTTGATTAATTAAATATACATAATTGATTTATAGGTCGAAATTATTATGTGTATATGATAATTGATTAATCATAGTATTATATTCATTAATTAAGAATATTCCGGATGCCAATATTGTGTCATATGGGGCGAAAATTTGAGTGTATTAAGATACACTTGAATTGTGTAATTAATTAATAGTATTATCATATATTAATATTAGATATTAATGTGTATAGATTTGCACATATGTGCAAATTGATTTATGGTAATATGATAAAGATAATCAATATTAGATATTAACAATATCTTGGAAATATTTAATATGAGATATTAAATAAAATGAGTTAAATCAATCAAAGATACTTTCCTTATGTTATTAGGAAAATATTTTCTTTCTCCCCACTCCACGCAAGAAGCTTCTCCATTTAGTTTGGGACTACATAAGGTGCAGGTGTCACTATATAAATTTAGTGGGTGCCAAGATCCTTTGTATCATCACAATTAGAAGAGTTCTAATTTAATAGAAATATGAGAGCTTCTTAGAGAGAATTTGAGAGAGAGAAAAGTTTGGTTTAGCAACCGAGTTTTTCTAGTAGTAATCCAATGGTGGATTACGGCGGGTTGTTCGTGTGGACTAGCGGTAGAGACTGAACGCTTGGGCGGCTCCGTGCACCACTACTTCTTCGTAAATGATAAAGCTTTGATCTTTTAGATCATCCAAGGTAACTTTCTTGTTTACTACTTATTTGTTTGTTGCTTAAATGAAATCAATACTGGTTAAAAGTAAATTAAATTTTAAATTTAGCTGCGTTCCTGCGTAGATTTCTAATAGTGGTATCAGAGAGAATTTCAAGCTTAAGCAATAAGCATTAATTTATTTTCGTAGTTGATTGCATCGTTCAAATCACGTAATTAAAAGATGAAATATTTTTTATTCGCTAAAGGAATACACGAAAAGAAAAAAAAAGGGAAATAATATTCGTCCATGGTGGTGCTCGGCCGATCGGCGGCGGCCTCCGGGCTGTCGGTGGCTGCTGGTGTGATGCGGAGGTTCCCGTTTTGTTTTGTGTATTTTGTGATTCAATATAGTTCATAGTAGTGATTGCTAATATCTCTTTGTTTAGTTAATGTCATGTGGCTAACCAATGATTCAAATAGTTTGGGTCATTGAGATGCCACATGGCACTATAGTACAATTGGGTTGGTTTATGATCCACAATTATAGACCTATGATAAACCTAGGCATAACCAAATTTTTCTTGGAATAGGCCTTGGCTCTTTTCAAAATATTTGATTTTGGAAAGGGCCCTGAGATATGGATCATCCAAGGCACATTAGCATGGTGTACTCCTCCAGGTCTAAGCCCTATTCAAAATATTTGATTATGGAAAGGGCCCAGGTGGGTGCCTTTTGGTTTTGGAAACCAAAGCATCCCTTTTGATTATGAATCAAAAGGAAATAAACAAAAGAGACTTAATTTTAATTTTGATTTATTTTTGAATAGTTCTAATTGATTAAAATTAAAATAGAAATCATTTTGAAATTAATCGTTAATTTCATTTGGATTAAAATCATTAATTAATTAAATGTTAATTAGTTAATTGATTAGATGAAATTATTTAATTGATTAAACGTTAATCGATTAATTAAGATGCATGTTGGTAAATTTAGATTTTATCTTTTTCATAAGATTTTATTGTATGGATTAGACACAGTAGATATAATATGATTATATGGACTCCGATTGATCATGGACTCGACCAATAGAATAGATGTGAATGATTTAATTTTTCTGTTGGTTTTAAATTTTGTCTTAGGCCGTTATGAAGAACGTGACCTAGTTTATTTTCTACATTTATCTCATTCCCGTTAGCTCCTCCCGTGTGCGATGGGTGTATAATTTTATTAGATAGATTTTTTTTATGTAACAAGAATGGAGCGGAAGATGGAGGCCAAAGAAAAGAAGACATAAAGATCCTATTGGCGGTTGCAGCTACCCTTAGATTATGACGGGCAGTTTCGTCAGTCTGTATTCGAAACCGCACATAGGAAAAATGTCCATGATCATAACGGTTACTTTACGCAATTATTTATTTTGTGCTTATATTTATTTTATGTTCTACGATGGATGCATGACTAGGCACGATCTAGATGAATGTGTAGGATGTATGTCTATAGAGATAAATATATTTGATGAGATCATAATTAAAATTGATTGAGTGAATTAATTTACATAAATACTTCCACAACAAAAATCAAGTCGATATATTTTCTCCCAATATTACAACGATGGTGAAGAGCCCTTGTTCGGATCCAACTGATCGGCCCTCGTCGGGAGTTGACCAACCTTGGGTATATCATCGTTATTGAGATATGATCATATGAGATCTCACAAATATTGGGTTATGACTTGACTAGAATATTGCGGAGATTGGCCCTCGTCAGGACTGTCTTATTCTAGAGGCAATGGGTTGACTACCACATCATGTAAGTGTCAAAGAGTTGACTAGTCAACCACCAAGAGTCACATAGATATGTGATTGGTACAGGGTTACCTACTCTTCAAATTATTCCGGTTGATCAGCCATCGTCAGGAATCGGGGTAACTAGATGGGATCTTGGCCACTAAAGAATTTTGGAAATTCTTGAAAGTCAATTGAGAGGGGTTGACTAGTGGGAGCAAACTCATAAATCAAAAGACCATTTTTGATTTTGCATGTATAAACAACAACACTCTTTTATCTTTATTTTATGTTGTAGTTTTTAGCAAGCTTTTATTTATGTTTATTATTCTCGATTATTAGAACCAATATTTAATGACTGTTGCCTTTTGAGAAACGTTCTCAAACAAGGTTAAGTAATTTTAATCCTTTTAAAATAAGCAATGACACGAGCAACTGCGTTATAGTAGTTAAAGACAAGGAGACTACATATATGATGGAGTGCTCTAAGACTTTAGTTATGAGTCAAAACGGAAGCTCATGATATGATTGAATAACTTGAAATGAGTTTCAACGAATTAATCGAATATTGGATACGATGATATTCAATGGGTCATTCGGTCATACGATGACAATTAAATTCGAACATTAGATGTGTTAAATGAGAATGGACACAATGAATTTCGGAAAGGTTGTTTTCAAAATTGAAAGATTTAAGTATCAACTTAATTCTTTAATCATTGCTTGAAAGTTAATTGAATAGTTCGTGTTTTGAATATGATTCAAAATGTTAAATAAACTATCTAATAAATTGTGGATTTTTTTATGAAAGAAAATTAAAAGGTACCTCTTGTGATTGTTCTTAAGTCTTATGAAGACTAAACTAAGAAATATTTACAAGTGCTTAAGGGATTAAAAAGAAAGTTAGGGCATGTTTTTGAATAGAGAACTTATCGTAGTCTCTAGGCTGAGATAAATCCATCTAAGCTCAAGTCAACTCTTAGATATATTATATCTTACGAGTGCGATTGAATTAGAAAGATTAAGTGCAGAATATCTTAAGATATGGAAAGTGAAGCAAACGTTGAAGTATTTACCATATAATTCTGATTCTAGTAAACTGATTAAAGAACTAAATAAATGTTATTGTGTTCCGGTTCTTATGAAGAACACGATTTCAGTTGTACGTTAGCATTTAATGGACAAAATCAATTGTAAGGAATAAACGTTATTCCGATAAAGCTAAATTGTCATTGAATTTAACATACTAGATTGGTGTCACTATATAGTTTTTATAGGTGATAAAATCTCAACCAAATATTTGTATGGCTGTTACCCTTGATATTTTGTGGTTGTTCTAGACATAGTCACTGTGGAAGAGAAACGTGTAGTCAAATGTCATTTTGATGATGCCTGAACCATATGATTATGAATCATATGGGTGATACGTATCTTATCTAAAGATGACTAAAATACCCTTTTATGAAAAGAGTATAAAATCTGGAAAACTGCCTAAAGCCTAAACATACTAATGTTTGTTGGCTTACGACAATTAATGCCACGAACGATATTATCGTTTATTACTCTCTTTGACTATTTTAGAAACAGTTGAATGTACTTAGTGAAGTACATAATTCGGAAAGCCTGAAAAACTTGAGGTAGTACATGTGAGATTAGTAAACAACTTAGGAATTAATCTTCAATTGGATTGGAGTAATTAATACCTGAAGGGTGTTTCAGAAGTTGTCTGAAATAAATCAGATTCTCCTTTGAAGGATACCATTTTTGGGATACGCAATTAGATTGTGTTTTTAAAATGAAAATAGCACTTTATACGATAAAGATGCAAAGTAAGCCATGCAGAGTATCCATTACCTGTTTAGGGATAGTGCCTTATTTAAAACATATACTTAACCGAGTTCCAAGAAATAAACGTTGAATAAATTCCATATCAGATATGGAGACGATGACATCAAATCCGTCTGAACCGATGATTTAGGGTTGTCGTGCATCTAGTAAGCAGGCAATGTCTGAAAGGCTTGGAGCCTAGTATGACATATGCAACTTTGTGGAATATCTTAGTAAGTATGCTAGGTATTATTTACTTACCCATAGGGCAAAAGTGTTTGACTCCAAACAAGTTTTCTTCTAGAGGAAGTGTTTCTTCCAAAAGAAACAGTGGGAGCAAATTGAGATCTCAAAAGATTTGAGAACTACAAAGAGATATTCAACAATTGGAACATGAGCAGGCGCCGCATAGTGATGAGGTGCATGACACTGCTCAGTGCACACAAGTACCCTGTGAGTCTTCAGATAACCACAAGCCTGAAAAGGCTACTGGTATGTTCATCTTGAAGAATGAAGATCTCGTGACTTATGCAAGGATGTTTGAAAGGCAAGATTAAGAGATATGGCTATAGCCGTAATATCTAAAATGGATTCCATGTGTGACAAACTGGTTATGAACCTGGTATGTCTTACCTGAAGAGAATGTCTCTGTAGAGTAAAGCATGTCTTTATGAAAGACTAACATGGGGTGTAATACGATTACCTGTAAGGCTGAGTTGGTGGCTAAGAGGCTACGAGGTGTAAATGCTACCGGCTATGCTTAAGTCTATTCAGATAGTGCTTGTTGTAGCTACATATCATGGCTATATGATAGTGTTGAAAATGTTAGTTGGGTGTTCATAGACGATAACGTGATGTGTAAGCTTACGAGATCCATTTATGGACACAAACAAGTTTCTCTGTATGAGTTCTTTACTTTGAGAATCAAAGGAGTTTGATTTGATCTAAAATAAAGATATGCCTAATGTGCAAAAGAGTTAGTGAGAGTGTCATAGTTCTTGAGCAAGGTATTGGATGTCCTTCTCTAGAGTTGTTACCCCATATCACAGTCAATTAATGTTTGGTAGTTCAAGGCCTTTACGAAAGTTCTTGGAATGGTAGTTCTTATTTTGGAAATACGAGTCTATAATAATAGACTATAAAACTGCTTAATTATCACAGTTCACCTACATAAATGGGATGCTAAAAGGAGTTTAGCATAGGTCACGACAAGAGATACTACTAGCCAGTATTCTCGAGATCTATCTATGATAGGATGTCAGTCTTAAAATCTAAGGTGAAAGATGATACTTATAGAAGGTTCCCTTTGCTACTGCAATAGGATCCAACGTAAAAGTTGTGATTCAAGCTAGATGTTCATATTTCATGAAGAGTCATGAGCAAGTATGAAGGTGATTCTGGTAGATGTCAAGAATATCCTAAAAGTGTTAAGGATCGGTTCCTAGTTTATTGAAACTTGGAATCGAATAAACGTAGATATACTAATGTATACCTAGAGTCTTATAAAGATAGTGGGAGCTACAGCCTGAGTTTGCAGTCACTTTGATTAAGTGACATAGTGAGCTGGAAATGTTCTTAGCTTGAGATCACTATGAATTCTACTACAAGGCCAAAACACTGTATTGCCTTGAAGGCGCAGCGGGAGCAATACATGGATCTAAGAGGTTCGTTCATGAACCTTGTATGGTCTTTTCACCTTTACTGTATAGCTGATATAGTGGTGGATTCATTTCTTGAAGCAAGGACCAGGGTCTCGTCAGAGATTCATGTGTGTGTTGAGGCGGTTCCTTTTGACTTGGTTATTTGGGGCATGATATAAGGATAGTCTGAGTCCACAATGGTGATCCATTCACGCTTAGGGTTGGTTATAAGTATTGAAAGAGATTCTTGTGTTTAAACTTGGTCTTGTGTGTACGGGTGATTGGCTTTAGGCCAAGTGGGAGATTGTTGAAATAGTGTCTTAAAACAAATCGGGTTGGACCGATCCGACCGGGTAGGATCATTTCTACTATTTCTTTATGTTTTACATATATTAAGTGGCTTTCTGTTATTATATATTTGTTATTTTAGCGGACCAATTATGATATTGTATATACGATAATGTCCTCAATGACAAACTGTGAAAGAGAAATCATAATAGTGATTATGGTTGATGAGATCTCGACTCACTTTAATTGGTTTGATACTTAAATATCTCTAGTCTTATGTGCTATTAAATGGGATATTAATAGTACAATTAGACTAGCACGTATTATATGTCTTCTATCTTATTGAAGATAGGGATAGATCTCGTCTATCAAAGTGTAAGGACACTTGGACTATACGTGGACGTGTATTAGAGAATGTGTACGTTAGACTGACCCACTTACTTTATTAAGTGTCGCACTATATGGCGGTTGTGTAATTATCCTGAAACCGGAGTCTTCATGACATCACGGTGTCGATTGTCATGCTTTGACACTATTGAGGTTTCCCCTAGCCACGGGGCGATCATGCGGTAGTGATTGGGTATGATACTGAAGGATGAGTAAGATTCATGTTCCTCGTCTGGAAATTGCGTATCCTATGAATAGGAGTAAATATCCGAAGGGCCTTCATATAAGGATTGGCATACTCTCGTGAAAGTTTGTAAAGTGGGAGTAAATGAGTTACTTCGAGAGAGCATGATATCCAGATTATAAGATACAATTGTTAATGTATTGACACTCGAGATACGATCGTATGGATATTGTAACAACGATAAGATTCTATTTACACGGTAACTGTTTCACATGAAAGGTAGTAGTCATTGCATTTGACTCTTCCGATGATTGGGGATCATGGCGTGTTGCTAAACGCAATCCATGATCGTTAGGTATGAAGGGTATTTTAGTAAATGCACTTTGTGCCTATGGCCAACATATTCAGAAGTCTACCGGGTCACACACATAATGACATCTAGCCGGATTAAAATACAGTTATAGTGATAACCAAATAAGGAAAGTTTTGTCTCGACTATAAAGTGTTATAGTGATGAATTAATATTGTGGTATTTATTTATTATGAATAAATATAATACAAGATATATTAATTATGTTGATTAATTCAATATAAATATTGATGTATATGTCGAAATTATTATGTGTATATGATACACATGGATTTTGCAAATTGATTAATCATATTATTATATTAATTAATTAATTAAAAAAATTCCGGATGCCAATATTGTGGCATATGGGGCGAAAATTTGAGTGTATTAAGATACACTTGGATTGTGCAATTAATTAATAGTATTATCATATATTAATATTAGATATTAATGTGTATAGATTTGCACACATGTGCAAATTGATTTATGGTAATATGAAAAAGATAATCAATATTAGATATTGACGATATCTTAGAAATATTTAATATGAGATATTAAATTAAATGAGATAAAAACAAAGATACTTTCCTTATTTTACTTGGAAAAGGTTTTATTTTTCCTCACTCCACGCAGAAAGCTTCTCCCAATCAGTTTGGGACTACATGGGGCACAGGTGTCACTATATAAATGTAGTGGGTTCCAAGCTCGTTCTATCATCACAATTAGAAGAGTTATAATTTACTAGAAAATATGAGAACTTCTTAGAGAGAGTTTGATAGAGAGAAAAGGTCGGTCTAGCAACCGAGCTTTTCTAGTAGCAATCCAATGGTGGATTCCGGCGGGTTGTTCGTGTGGACTAGCAGTAGAGGCCGAACGTTTGGGCGGCTCCGTGCACCAATACTTTTCATAAACGATAAAGCTTTGATCTTTTAAATCATCCAAGGTAACTTTCTCATTTACTGCTTATTTGTTTGTTGCTTAAACGAAGTTGATCGAGGTTAAAAGTAAGTTAAATTTTAAATTCCAATACGTTCCCGCGTAGATTTCCTAACAAAGACTTGTGCACAACTTTTGCATGTTGTTATATATTCTTCCTCTGCTGTTGAAGTAGATATTGAGTTGTGCTTTTTACTAAACCATGATACTAGTCTACTGCCTAGCATCTGACAAGTTTCTGAAGTGCTTTTTTTTATAACCTTTGCATCCAGCATAATCTGAATCTGAATAGGATATTAACTTGAATCCACCATATTTTGGATACCAAATTCCCACATTTATTGTGTGCTTCAGATATTTGATAATCCTTTCAGCTACTAATAAGTGAAATTCCTTTGGTTTTGATTGGAATATTGCACATACTCCTACTGTAAATTCTATATCTTGTCTACTAGCAATCAAGTAGAGTAAAAAGCCAATTATTCCTTTATATAGCTTCTGATCAACATCCTTTCCACTTTCATCTTTTCCAAGAATAGTTCTGGCACACATAGGTGTTTCTGATGTGCCACTTGTGTCCATTCCATGCTTATTTATTGTGGAAATATTACCTTATTATTTCATGTAACACTTTACTTGTATACATTATTTATAACATGACATATTAATTATATTGTATAAACAATTAATATGTCATAAAGTAACTTTATTTTGTCCTATTATGAAATAGCCACCCATAGGAGTATCTAGCCGCCCATAGCACTTAATACTCTACTAGGACCTCTCACCTTCAAGCTTGTATCTATTAATACTCATTCTTTTATCATGAATAAACAAGTTCAGTTTACTCAAGTACTATTGCTTTCTCAAACTCTCTTCATGGTAGCAGAGCCATAATCTCCTTTAATCCACTGCAAAATCTCCTATCGTTTCAAGAATGTCTTCAATATCCGAAGCCTCTTCACCATCAGTAGAGCCCCAGCAGCCTCAGCAGGCTGGGATCATTGAAAACTCATCTTTTACAAATCACAGACTTTATGGTAACAACTACCTGTTGTGGTCAAGATCTATGAAAATGTACATCTCAGGCCAGAGCAAGATGGGATACTTATCTTGCTCCAAACCGACCCTGCTGCTGAAACTGACCCCAAGTTTGAAGTATGGGTTAAGAAAATAACCAAGTCACGACCATCCTCACGAGGTCAATGACAAAAGAGATCAGTGAGAACTTAATGGTGTATGACACTTCTAAGGAAATCCGGGATAATGCCAGAGACCTTTACTCCAAAAAGGACAATACATCTGAGGTCTATGATCTTGAAGCCAAAATCCAAAATTGTAGACAAGGTGATCTGTCTGTAACTCAGTACTTCAACCAACTATCTAAGGCATGGAAACACCTAGATATGTTGGAAACTCACGCATGGAAGGATGTAGAGGATGCTACCTTATACAAGGATATCATTGAGAAAAGAGGGTATTCAGGTTCCTTACTAGAATGAACCCATCTCTTGATGATATCAGAGGTCGAGTCCTTGCTACTAAACCTCTCCCCAACCTCAAATTTGTGTTTGCTGAAATCAAACATGAGGAAAGCAGGAGAAAAGTGATGCTGCAAAGCAACCCTGCTGATCACTCTACTGAGAGCTCAGCACTGATGGTGGTCAGGAAGCCTACTGAGGCCACTGAGACTTACAGAAGGCCTCTTGAAAAGACATGAAAGTTATTCTATGACCACTGCAAATGTACAAATCACACCAAGGACACTTGCTGGAAGCTACATGGTAAGCCTAACTCCTCTAAACCCTCCAAACCAACCAGGGAGAGTCAGGGCAGACATGTCAGTGAAGTAGGGAACAAGGACACTACTTTGGATGCTCAGTTTGCTGTCTTCAAAGCCTTCCTTGCTCAACAAAAGGAAGGTAGTTCTATCACTGACACAACTACTCATGCTAAGATAGGTATATTCCACTCACCTCTCAGTAGTGATACTTGGATTGTTGATTCTGGGGCATCATCCCATATGACTGGTAACAAAAGGCTCATATCTCACTTTAAGCCCTGTCATCAAACCCATAATATTAAGATTACTGATGGATCTATTTCCTGTGCACAAGGTTTTGGAAATGTTAAACTTACTGATAAGATCTACCTACAGAATGTCCTATTTGTTCCAAAATTAGACTGTAACCTTATATCTGTCAGTAGACTCATTAAAGACTTAAATTGGACAGTCATGTTTAATAACAATCAGTGTATATTCCAGGACCCTTCTTCACAGGAAGTGATTGGGAGAGCTAAAACCTGCTCAGGATTGTTTATGGTCAGCCCTGCTGAAGACAAAAGATTGAAGACTGAAACTGCCTCAGCAGACTGCAACCAAACCTTAGACAATATCATGTTATGGCATTATTGACTAGTTCATCCAAGTTTTGGTTATTTAAAGTATTTATTTCCTGAATTGTTTAAAGGATGTAACCTCAGTGACCTTCAATGTGATATTTGTCAGTTTGCCAAACTTACTAAATCTGTGTACTAAAGTATCTTACTTACCCTCCACACCTTTCACTTTGATTCATAGTGATGTATGGGGACCTTCAAGAGTTAAAAGTATAACAGGAAAGAGGTGGTTTGTCACCTTCATAGATGACCACACCAGGATCACATGGCTGTTTTTTATTAAAGATAAATCCGAAGTTGGAACCATCTTCAAAGAGTTCTATAACATGGTATCCACTCAATTTGACACTAAGATTAAAATCTTAAAAACAGATAATGCCCTGGAATACTATGAGTCCAACCTCGGCACCTTCCTGAATGATAAGGAAATTGTTCACATCAGTAGCTTGTGTAGAGACACCTCAGCAGAATGGGATTGCTGAGAGAAAGAACATGCACTTATTGGAGATGGCTAGAGCAATTACGTTCACCACACATGTGCCAAAATACATGTGGGGTGAAGCTATATTAACAGCCACATATCTGATCAACAGGTCACCCAGCAGAGTGTTAGATTTCAAGACTCCCATCCAAACCCTACTGACAACTCATCCCTGTCCTCATCTCATTGCTGACTTGCCTCCAAAAATCTTTGGATGTACTGTGTTTGTCTATATTCATGCCCAACACAAAAGCAAACTTGACCCCAAAGCTCATAAGTGTATTTTCCTATGTTATGCCAAAGACAGAAAGGGCTACAAGTGTTATTCTCCCACTGACAAAAGGTTCTACAACTCTATGGATGTAAAATTCTTTAAAAAAAAACCCCATACTACAGTAAAACTACTGAGACAATCATAGATGGAAACCTTATTGAAATAGAAGCATTTCCCTCATCTCATAATCCTCTAACTCCCACTACATCCTCAGTGGAGGAAATTGAGGCCATTCCAATCCCTCAGCCAACTCCTAACATTCAAACAGCTCCCCAGCAGATTCCTAACCGTCAGCAGCCTACTGAGACTCATCAGCCTCCTGACACTGAACTCCCTACACATACTGAACCACAACAAACTACTGATACTCCTCAAACTCTTGAACTTATGAACACTTCTACTAATTTTGTTGACAGACCCATTGCTGTTAGAAAGGGAAAGAGATCATGCACTGATCACTCCATTCATAATTATATGTCATATGATCACTTGTCTCCTGGTTTTGCTATGTTTACACAGGATTTGGATACTCATTTCATTCCTAAGAATATACAGGATGCTCTCAAACATGACAGGTGGAAGGCTGTTGTCAAAACTGAAATGACTGCTCTTCTTGACAACATACTTGGGATCTTACCACTCTCCCACAAGGAAAGAAGACAGTCAGCTGTAAATGGCTATTCACCATCAAGTACAATGCTGATGGTACTATTGACAAGTACAAAGCTAGACTAGTCGCAAGGGGCTTCACTCAAATATATGGACTTGACTACAAAGAGACATTTGCACCCGTGGCAAAGCTAAACATAGTCAGGGTGCTGATCTCCCTTGATGTCCAACTTGACTGGCCACTCCACCAATTGGACATCAAGAATGCTTTCCTAAATAGTGACCTTATTGAGGAAGTCTATATGACTGTACCTCCTGGTTTTACCAACACTCACACTAAAGGGAAAGTTTGCAAACTGAGGAAATCTCTATATGGCCTGAAGCAGTCCCCAAGAGCATGGTTTGGCAAACTTACTACTGTGGTTAAAGCTGCTGGATATCATTAGTGTAACTCAAATCAAACCATGTTTATCAAAACAACCAATAAGAGAAGATCCATCCTTATTGTCTATGTGGATGATATCATCCTTATTGGTGATGACCCTGCTGAGATCCAAAAATTGAAGACCCTACTTGCAAGAGTGTTTCAAGTTAAAGATTTGGGCTACCTCAAGTACTTTCTTGGCATGGAAATAGCAAGAAACAGCCAGGGTATCTCAGTCTCATAGAGGAAGTATGTGTTGGACCTGCTGAAGGAAACTGGCATGCTAGGGTGCAAACCAGCTATCTCTCCAGTAGACCCAAGTAATCCACTAGTGTAGGGTAATATTGCTGTCAGAAAAGAACAATATCAGAGACTTGTAGGGAAACTCATTTACCTCTCCCATACAAGACCTGATATTGCATATGGAGTTAGCCTTGTCAGTCAGTTCATGCATTGCCCTACTGAGCAACATTGGATGCTGTCTACAGAATACTGAGGTACTTAAAGTCATCTCCTGGCCAAGGCTTACATTTTACTAAGTCTATTGAGATATCAGTTAAGGTCTATACTGATGCTGATTGGGCTAGTTGCCACATAGATAGAAGATCTACCACAGGCTATTGTTCATATGTATGGGGTAATCTTGTCACTTGGAGAAGCAAGAAACAAATTCTCGTCTCTAGAAGCGATCTTGAAGCCGAACTCAGGGCACTTGTTTTGGGCATTTGTGAAGCACTGTGGCTGAAAAGATTCCTTACTGAACTTCAGCAACCCCTTCAGCAACCTATCATACTCTGCTGTGACAATAATTAAGCATTATGCAAGGCAGAGGATCATGTTCATCATGATAAGACAAAACATGTGGACATTGATAGACATTTCCTTAAAGAGAAGATTGATGCCCAGATCATTCAACTTCAATATGTTCCCTCAGCAGACCAAAATACTGATATTCTCACAAAGGCCATTCCACCGCTTATGTTCAGCAGACTGAGTAGCAAACTTGGCTGTATAGACATATACAACCCAGTTTGAGGGAGGGTGTGGAAATATTACCTTATTATTTCATGTAACACTTTACTTGTATACATGATTTATAACATGACTTATTAATTGTATTGTATAAACAATTAATATGTAATAAAGTAACTCTATTTTGTCCTATTATGAAATAGCCACCCATAGGAGTATCTAGCCGCCCATAGCACTTAATACTCTACTAGGACCTCTCACCTTCAAGCTTGTATCTATTAATACTCATTCTTTTATCATGAATAAACAAGTTGAGTTTACTCAAGTACTATTGCTTTCTCAAACTCTCTTCATTTATCAAGTCTTTTGTATATTTGGCTTGATTGATAAATATGGTATCCTTCATCTGTTTCACTTGTAATCCACGAAAAAAAGTTACGTTCTCCCATCATACTCATTTGAAATTTGCTTTTCATCAGATTTGCAAAATTTTCACACAGCTTCTCATCTTCTGATCCAAATATGATATCATCCACATATATTTGAACTATCAAGGTGCTTGATCCATCTTGTGGTTTTGACAAGTGTTTTGTCAATGTTTCCTTTGCTGAATCCATTGTTTATCAAGAAATGTGCAAGTGTCTTATACCATGCTCTAGGTGCCTCTTTGAGTCCATACAAGGCTTTCTAAGCCTGTATACTTTGTCTTATTTTCCTTTGATTTGAAAACCAGGGGTATCTCCACATATACTTCTTCTTCTAGTAGTCCATTCAGGATTGCACTTTTGATATCCATCTGATAGACTTTGAAATCTTTGTGAGCTACAAATTCTAGGAGGTTGATTGCTTCCAATCTTGCTACTGGTCCAAATGTTTCATCACAGTCTATGCCTTCGCTTGTGAATATCCCTTTGCTACCAGTCTTGCCTTGTTTCTGACAATTGCTCCTTGTTTATTCATCTTGTTTCTAAATACCCATTTGGTTCCAATGATGTTTCCTAGGTCTGGTCTGTCCACCAGTTCCCAAACTTCATTTCTTTCAAACACATTGAGTTCTTCTTGCATTTTAGTGATCTAATATGTATCTTGGATTGCATCATCTATTATCTTTGGTTCTACATGTGACAGAAAACAAGTTAACATGCTTTCAAGTTGTCTTCTAGTTCTTACACCAGCATGTACATCTCCAATGACTTGTTTAGCTGGATGATGTCTAAGCCAGTTCAAATCTGGTTGTAATTGTGCCTGATCTGGTGCTTCTAATGTATTAGCTGGTGCATTAGTTACCGGTGTGATAATTGGTGATCTTGCTGCTGGTTCATATTCTTGGTCTTATGCTGTGTCATTCAGTGTAGTAACTGGTATTTCTGTCTCTGTGTATATTGGTCCAAACTCTTGTTTTTGTGTCACTTGATCTTCTTGAGTATGTAGATCTTCTCCACTGGTGTTTGGCTCATCAAACACTACATGAATTGACTCTTCAATCATCAAAGTCCTATTGTTTAGTACTCTAAATGATTTACGTGTTCCTGAGTATCCCATGAATATTGCTTCATCAATTTTTTCATCAAAAGTATGTAGCTGGTTCATGTTAAAGACAAAACATTGAGCTTCAAACATATGTAAATGAGATATGTTAGGTTTTCGTCCATTTCACACTTCATAGGGTGTTTTTCCATGATGCTTGTTGATGATTGATCTATTTTGTGTGTTAGAATGTTGTATTAGCTATTTCTGTCTAAAATATTTTTGGTAAGCTTGCGTCTGCTATCATTGTTCTAATAGCCTCTTTTAGAGTTATGTTCCATCTTTCTGCTACTCAATTTTGTTGTGGGGTTCTTGCTACAGAAAGTTGATGCATCACTCCATTTTCTTCACAGTAAGTTCTAATTGCTTTATTTAGAGATTTTGTGCATCTGTCTGATCAAACCTTGATGATCTTTACTTCTTTTTCATTTTGAAGTCTTCTAAGTAGATCATGTAGTTTCTTGAGTGTCTCTCTTTTCTTGTTCATGTATATGGTCCATGTGTATCTGGAAAAGTCATCAACCACAACTAGAGTGTACTTCTTGATCCGCTTGTCCCGGGGTAGTGTTTGATGTGTTAGTTACGGTTCACTTAAATATGTGTTCCAAGCCACTTCTCATTGGCACTATCTCCGGATGAGTGAGTAGTTCGATTTTCACGGACATGGAATCCATTCCTTCCGCGGGAAGGAGAGAGACATCCCCCTTATTTGTTAGCCCTAAGAAAATGATCGATGGGCCCGGTTCATGTTAGACTAATTAGCTACTAGTCGGATATGTGAACTAATTGATCACTAGGGGTTTAATGGTAAATAAGGATAAGATATTCTGAGTCGGGTTCACGGAGACTTCCCACTCAGAATGGACGGTCTATGGAGGGTTAATCCGTATGTAGTGATTATATCAATGGACGCTTATTCACTCTATGGGTTGAGTATAAGTATACATCTATAATCGGTAGAGTTCAGTTTCGGGTTTATGGTGGCGTAATCCCGGAATTAATAATTAATGTACTTATTATGTTCGATGAATAATTAATTATTGGAGCTACTGGTTATAGGTCCATGGTCCCCGATGTGGCTTCTGTAATTCGGACTAATTATCTTGTTATTTGGGCCTCAGTGATAATTAATTGGTTGGGCTAATTAATTGATATGCATAGATATTATTTAGTTGGGCTAAATAATATAATACAGATAAAAGACATTTTATGTGGGCTTGGAAACCCTAAAGGTGGCGCCAATGAAGTCATTTAATTAGAGAGAAATTAGGTTTCTTGGATAATTATTTGACATGTGATTTATCTTTTAATTGTTAAATGATAATTCATGGAATATTAGATAATAACATGAATTATCTTAATTTGTTTGGGATAATCATTTTATTTATCTTTTATTTGGAATAAAGGATTAATTTAATTAATTAATACTTGGAGACCAAGGATTTACTCTCCTATAAAAGGAGAGTTATTCCAAGGGTATTGGCAAGGCTTAATTTCGACCACCACATAAAGAAGGAGAGGAAAAATTAGTTTTCTCTTGTCTAGGGTTTTAATTATGTATTGTGACTTACATCTTACTTGGTGTGATCTAACTCGTAGATCCAAATAGATCCATATGCTAAAGTTGTAAAATTCTTGTTGTTGACTGGTGTGGTTTTGAATTGAATGTGATCTTGATCTGTTTTCCCTTCTGACATGCATCACATAGATTTTCTTTCTTGAATGTGATCTCAAGTAGGCCTTCCACAAGCTTGATTTTTTCTAGTTTGTTGATTGTCTTGAAATTCAAATGGTTGAGTCTTTTGTGACAGATCCAACTTGGTGATTGCTTTTGTTTGACTAGTAGGCAAGTTTCTAATTTTGCAGTCTTCCAATCTACAACATACATGTTGTCTTCTCTTTTCCTACAAGTACAACTGTGTTGTTATGAATTAATTTGCAAACTTCCTTGATGAAATGCACATTTTAGCCTTTGTCACAGAATTGACTGATGCTTAACAGATTGAAATTCAATCCTTGACATATTCCACATTCTGAATCTTCAAGTTGTCCTTCAACATTATGCCTTCCCCTTAATCTTGCCATGTTTTTCTTTGCCTCCATATGTGACTTTAGGGCCATCAAAAGCTTTAAACTCAGTCAACCAATCTTTATTGCCAGTCATGTGTCTGGAAAATCCAGTGTCTATTTACCATACATCCTACAAAACAAATTAGATCTTTTTAGGTACCCAACACTGTTTGGGTCCATCCATGTTAGCAGTCATGCCTCCTACCCCAAGTGTATGTCCAAATGATTTTCTTTTTGCAGAGTTGAAATCGTCAACCTCGTATGTATAAGTCATGGTAGAACATCTTCTAATTGTTTTTTTAAAGTATTATGATACAATTTCTTACTTTTTGGCATTCTTGCATCTTGTGTCACTCTACAATATACATGAGTTGGCCTATTTTCATTGTGTCTTTTGTATCTAGGGCCACATTTATGTTGATTTTTCCTGAATCCATAGATTTGTCTATGAACCGGTCTCTTTTTGTAAACTGGGAATGAAACAGTCCAATGGTCTTCTGAAAGGTAAAGTCTGCCATTTCCTTTCAGTATGCCTTTGCCTTTAGTGGACTGGTAGTAAGATGATTTACTCTTCTGGTTTCACTTCACTGGTCTGTGCTTTTGCTGGTTCAGGATGAGTGACAGACTTAATGGTTTGTCTTTTTCTGAATTTAGGACTAGTTTTAGTCTTTGATTCAGAAATGTGTTTACCATCCTCCCTCATCTTGACTGTTGTATCCAAGACCAGATCTGGGTCGAAACCTTTTTGAAGGCTTGTAAGCGGGTGCATTCATTGCCTCAGCTGGTGCAGAAATCTTCTCTGCTGGTAAAGCAATTTCCTTAGTCATTCTGTCAACACCAGATGACTTATCATCTATTATTGTTGAGCAGCTAAGTGACTTCTTTATTTGGTAAATAAGAAATTTGCATACTAGTTCTTTCTTCAATCTTCTGATTTTCCTTTCTCAGATTCTCATATTCTTGTTCCGGAATTTCATGGTTTAGTTGAATTTCTTCAAATTTGATCATGAGATTTTGAATCAGTGTTGTAGAATTCATAAGTGAAGTAGAGGATTGTGCAGTGTCAGAAGTAGATGCACTAGATGAGGATGCTCTAGATAGTACCTATGTTTCTTCAATTTCTTTAGCCATCAGACATAGGCAAACTTTGTCATTGTTTGAGCTGGTGCCTTCACTGGCATGAGAGCATTGTAAGATGAGTCTGTTGTGCTACCATCCTCTTCACTGCTTGTCTCCACTTTTCTTTTTGTTAGTTGAGTGCCTCTTCTTGTCTGAATATTTGTGCCTTCTCTTTTCTTCATCTTTGTCTTTATTTTCTTCAGGACAGACAGCATTGAAGTGTCCTTTCTTCTTACAGTTGAAGCATCTTCCTTCATCATCCTTCTTCTTTGTGTCTCTATATAAGGTTGATTTGTAGTTTGATGATGAGTTGCCTTTGAATTGCTTCTTCTTGAATCTGTAGAATTTTCTTATTAGCAAAGCAATTTTCTCCTTCAGTTCCTGAGTCTGTTTGTTGGTTGAGTCAGCTGGTTGACTCTGTGTGGTGCAATCAGTGCACTGGTCTTGTGTAACTTTGTTGGTACACCATCTTCATTATTTAACTCAAATTCCATGAGGATGTCCTTCAAGAACTTGCCATAAGTAGGCAAGCTAGTGAGTGCTTCTATGACAGGAATGTTAACATTTAAATGACGAAACGTGTCAAGGAAGCATGCATACTTTTTATCTAACTTTTTCTTTTTAATCTCCTCTCGAGGGGGTACGGTAATGACTCAAGATCAATGATTTTAGGAGTAGAAGTCATACCTTCCTTACCTTCGCTGCGGGATGGGGCTGAAGAAGCCTTCCTCAAAATCTGAGCTGCTGGTGGGCGCCAATCATCATTGGCATGCGCCATTTTCTCCTTGCCTTGCCCATAAGCCTTCTGTTTGATATTGGCACACGTCATTTCACTCTTGGCGTGCGCCATTTTCCCTGCTGAACTCTCTGAATCACTTTATTTCCCTTTGGTGTGCGCCGTTTCACTCTTGATGTGCGCCATTTTCCCTGCTAAACTCTCTGAATCACTTTGGTTTATATTGGCATGCGCCATTTTCTCATTGGCGGGCGCCAATATAACATGCTCATTGAAAAGAATCCTCATATCACTAGCTCTTAGGTTTTTCAAAAGTCTCAGGACTTTCACCCATTCTTCCTCCTATTTCTCCACTTCAACATATCCATCACGCTGCAAGAATTCATCAACAATCTCTTCTTCTTCTTCACACAATTATTTTTCTTCATCCATGTCATGCAAATCATTCTCAAATTTGTTTCCCACTTGGTTGGCATAGAATTCTCTATTTCCAGAAACTCTTCCACTTTGGGTTATAATTGCATTCACTCCCATCGGTTTCTTTCGGTATTGCTTGGAAATCCACCCGGCGGTCTACTAGCAATTCTCTCACCCTCTCTGCTCAAGTGCTCTTTCATGTTCCGTATGGATGCTTCGATGTTTTTCAATCTCATGTCATGACCGCTCATTGAGGTCCTCAAGGTCCCAACATCCTTTGTCACCGTACTTATGGAACTCATCATAGTTTGCATATTTGCAGCTTGAGTTGAGACAACACCCATAAGATTTTCCATTAATTTCTCCCATGTTTCTTCTTTTTCCATAGATGAGCTTGAAGTTTGTGTAATGGGGATGTTTTGTGTGGGACGTTGTTGGTAAGAGTGTGCAGGCGGTGGTGATTGTTAAAATGAAGTATGGCCTTGAAAATTTTGGTTTTGTGCATTGGTGTTGAAGGAGTTCTTTTGTTGAGGAGCAAAAGATGATGATCCCTGTTTGTTAGTGTGTGGAGGCCAATGATGAGTAGGAAAATCCCTTTGCAAGGTATTGTACGCAATGGAGTAGGCATTGTTTAAAGCTCGGTGTTGTTTCATAAAGTTCACTTCTTCATTGGAATATTCACCGGATTCCATCATCTCTAACGGTGTATTGTCATCGTTCCTAATTCCTACACTACACACGTCATTGGATGTATTGCCTTCCAAACTTTTATTTCCCTTTATTTCATCAACCTTCTTGCTAAGAGAGGCCAATTGAGCTAACACTTCCGATTGAGCGGTGGATTATCCCACAAAAGCAACTTTCCTTGTGCTTGAACCGGTTTCCCATATTCGGTTATTTATCGCAATCTTCTCAATAGCATCATACACATCTTGTGCCACGCTCATCATCAACGAACCATTGCATGCTTGATCAATATCCGCACTTGATTCCTTTCTAAGCTTTTGACAAAAGAATTGAATTTACATATACAAATGATAACCATGATCGGGACAAGCTCTCAACAACCTGTTGAATCTTTCCCATGCAACTCCAAGTGATTCACTCTCACCTCGCTTGAAGCTAGCAATCTCAACTTTCAATTCCAAATTCCGGCACGGTGTAAAGTATTGCTTCAAAAACTCATTTTGGATTTCCTCCCAACTAGTCAAAGAATGGTGAGGAAGTGACATAAACCAATCCTTCGCTTTCCCATCTAACGAGAAAGGAAACATTGACATTCTAGTCAACTCTCTATTAGCACCTTGACTCTTGGCCGTATTGCATAATTCCTCAAAGTTATAAAGATGATGATGTGGATCTTCATCATCACGCTCATGGAATTGAGCTCTTGTTCCAACCAATCCAAAAAGATGAGCTTTAATTTCAAAGTTGTTTGCACCCTCACTCGGTAAACGAATTGGATTGTTGGTTTCATTTCTTCTCACGGCTTGATCACAAATGGGTCTTGGGTTTAAGGGGTTGTTGTTGTTGTTCCGGTTATTTTGGTTCCGGTTTTGGTTGTTGTTGCGGTTTTGGTTATTGTTGAGCGGTGGTGGATTGTTGTTCGGATTTTAGGGGTTAAGAATATGAGGGTTCGGGTTTTGTTCATTGTTTTGGGCATTCTTATGTTCTCGCCCGCCTTGTGCATTCTCAAGGTCTTCATCCATTTCTACTTCTCGGGTAGATGATCCTTGGGAGGATTCTCCACTAAGTTCCAAACCACGACGAGCTTGACCAACTTTATTCTCAGCTACTCGTCCCTTAATATACGTAATGATATCCGGAATGAGAGGAGTAAGCGGTGCTTTACCATGTCTAGTCTTGGTTATCCACTGCAAGAGAGATACAACAAGAACACTATAAAATAACACTTGGTAACTTACCAAAGGGGTAAGCATCAAAGAAATAAAATAGAAAGGAGATTAGAAAAGTTTGACCTATTCTTGAAAATTTTTAAGCTAGTACAAGTATTAACCGTTACACAAATCCTAGGCAATGGCGCCAAAAACTTGATGCGACTTTTCTAGGTATCCAATCTAACCGGCAGTGTACCGGGTTAATTGTAGTCTAGTCCAGTGGTCAAGGTCGTATCCCACAAGGATTTGTGAGGTTAAATACCAAAAAGCTTTTATTATTTCGATCTAGGACGCAATACACAAGAAAGTTTGTGCATAAATGATTCTCCTAGTGTCAAGGGTGACAAATTATAAAAGAAACCTAACCAAGACAATGTGTAGATTAAGAAAATCTCTTAGTATTTTCATGGGAATAAGCTCCTTCCAACCTATTGGACTTATTTTAAGTTTGAGTGATGAGTGCCAGACTAGCTGTTATAGAGAAAAGGCAAAAAGGTGTCTAGATCAAATGTATAGGGGCATTAGAGTTTGATCTTTGTATAGGTTTGATCAAACAAGCACTGTAAAAGGTCGGTGACTTTCATCAGTAGACCTATCTAGATCAGTAGGGTACCTGAGTCTGTAGACTAGTTTAGGAACCTGCTGAAGACTGTAGGCTGAGGGCTCAAACTCAGTTATTGAAGACTAAGGGATCAAACTTAGTATTTAAAGTAAAGGATATGGAATCATAATTTTAGGGAAGTCTATGATGACCTAAACTGATTGCATATACCTTGTGTTCAAGGTCTAAGTTCCATAAGTTATATGGTGATTGGTACTTGGCTATGATCAAAATGGTGTAATCTAACTTCACAATAAAAAGTTAGATATAAGAGAAATCAGCTGTAGTGTTTTATAAACACAGCAACTTTGGATCAGCTGACTGATATGCATTTCAGCAGACTTACATTCACAGGAACCTACTGAACATATACTTCGATTTAATCAAAGGTTACATTGGAAGATTACAAGGATAAGGACATATAACAACTCTTGATTTTGTCAACAAATCAATGGCTAAGATTGAAGGGACGTTGGAAAGAAACAAGAGGGTTATCCAATGGATACAAGTCAAAGGGTGGACAGTCTGAAAACTGTCAAAAAGTAAACTGACAGTGTCAGTACTATGTACAGGGACAGAAAGCAAGTCAAGATGGGACAAATCCGAAACGGCTATGTTTTGAATTTCGAACATAAGTCACAATGATTCTCACCTATAAATAGAAGACCCCTGATACAGAAACAAAGGATGAATGGTGATGAAAAACACATAAACAACAAGATAATTTGCTTGAAGCTATCTAGTTTATTATCAAGAAAATCACCCTACTGACCCTACTGAACTTATAGCTACTGATCCAGTAAATTCTTCAAGTGTAATATGTTATCAAGCTACATCAAGTTTACACACTCGAAGTCTTCAAGCTGCTGAACATTTCATCCTGATCAAGCTGCTGAAAGCTGAATCACTTACTTGATTCAAACTTTCTTTTACAAGAAACCTGCTGAAGACAGTGAAGCATCTTTGGGTGTCAAGGACTGTTTTTTGTGGTGGAGCTGGTGAAGAGGAAATCCTACCCTTCAAGGACCAGTGGAAGACTTTGGAGCAACTTCCAAGTGTTCAGTTTGTGAAACCATAGTTATTGGTGAAGGACAAACAACTTAGGGATTTTTATAACTGCAACCTCAAAGATCTCTAGTGAATTTCCTCCAACATCATAGGAGAAGAGTGGACAAACAGGATTACACCACCTGGAACCACTATAAAATCTACCTACTTACTTTCTGTATTTAATTTCTGCATCTAGCATATTTAACACATCAACCTACTGAAACTAGTAACTGAATCACGCACTTGCACTACTGAGTATCTAATACTTAGTATCATATTTTAACAACAAGTATTAAGGCTTAACTTGAATATATTCCACTGCAACAAATTTAGTAAAATCAACGGTCGACGGACTGCGAGCGTCGGCGGACTGCGAAACGGTCGGCGGATCGAATCGCGTCTACGAAACTTGCTTGAGTCCGTTAACTCCAAAAGTTTTAAGTGTTAAGTTTATTCACCCCCCCCCCCTCTAAACTTAACCAAAGCCTTTTCAAGGGACCAACAATTGGTATTAGAGCGATTAGCCGTTCCGAAGTAATCCTACTTGTTGTGCTTGTGAAAATACTTTGAAAACTTTTTCAAGTTTCTGATTTTCAAAGTTTTGCATCATGGATAACAACCAGTATGCTAGAACAATGTTGATGTGTTCTTTAGATCCTAATGAGATGATGGATGTGCTGACTGATGGACCACTAAAAATCACAAAGGCTATTACTATAGATGGTCAAACACAGTACATTCCAAAACCAAAAAGAGAATAGAATGCTGAAGATAGAAAAAGAGCAAACCTCAACAATATTGCTATTGATATCATATACAGAACTTTGGACAGCAATATGTACATAAAAGTAAAGGATTGCAAGACTGCAAAAGAACTTTGGACAAGTTGCAATTAATCTGTGAAGGCATTGATGCAATCAAGAAGAACAAAATCAGTGTGGCAAAGAAGAAGTTCCAAGATTTCAAAATGAAACCAAATGAAACCATTGAACAAATGGAATCAAGATTCAATGCCATCATGGATGAACTCACCCTACTGAGTGTGAAGTATTCAAAAGAAGAAATCAATTCAAAGATTCAAGAAGCTTTACCTGCAAAAGAAGTTTGGGAAATGAAGGTGACTGCCATAGAAGAGATGAGAAGTTTACATGAAGAGGATACCTTTAAGTTATTTTCAGATCTCAAGGCTTATGAATTCAGTAAGAAACTTGCACCTGAGACTGAAAAGGAAAAACCAAAGACCAATGCATTGGCTGGTACACATCAAGAAGAAACATCAGGAGCTCAAGATGATCTACTTGATGAGATGCAAGAACAAATTGCTCTACTGAGCAAGAAAATCAGAATGATGAAAACTGGAAAGGGTTCTCTAAGGAATTTCACAAAGAAATCTAGTGAAAAGAAGAAGGATGAATCCAAGAAAGACATTGATTACTTATGCTATCAATGCAAGAAACCATGACACTTCAAACCTGACTGTCCTGAACTAAAACAGAAGAAGGAACCTGATTATCTTTGCTTCAACTGCAAGAAGCCTGGACATTTCAGACCTGATTGTCCAGACCTACTGAAGAGCAAAAGTCAGCAAATGAGATCTGGCAAGAAAGCTATGGTTGCTGAAGATGAATCGGGATATGAAGTTGAATCAGAAAAAGGAAATGAATCTGATGATACAACACTTGTTGCTGATATGGATGATTATGCTTTAATGGCAAACATGGATGAAACAGAGAAGGTATACAATTCTGTATCTATAAACACTCCTGCTGAAAGTGATTGTGAATCAACTTGTGGTTTAAATCCTAAAAATTCTAACAATGAAGAAACTTTGGATGCCATCCTTAATCAACTGAGGATAATACAATTTGGTTATGAGATTGTGAAGGCTGAAAAAGAAGCTCTTCAAACAGAAGTTGAAAGGTTAAAAGCTGAATTAAGAAATCTCAAGGGAAAGGAAAAAGATTTTGGACAGAATCAACATAAGTCTGCTGCACATTCAGTAGCTGCTGAATCTGCTGAACAATCTAGTTCCACTACTGCATTCAAATCTAGAAATCCTTATAGTGATAGAACAGGCCTTGGATTTGGAACTCAACAATCTAATAAGAGTGGTTCCAGTAAGGTTACTGAACCTAGTACCAGAATAGGTCCTAAGTTTGTACCTGCACAAGATCCAACTCCTAAAAAGGTTGCTGAGGCAGTGAAGCCCACTGAGAATGCATCAAAGAAGCAAAATCAGAAGTCAAAAAGGACATCAGTACCTAACAAAAATAATAAATCTAAGAGTAGGACTACTGTACCTTCTAGACCTACTGATAGCAGACCCGCTGCCAAGTCTGCTGGACCACAAAAGAGCAAAAATAAGAAATATTCCAAGGATAAGAATCCTTAACCTAAAAAGGTCAATCATTCTAGGGATACTTATCTTAGGGAGAAAGGTAGATTATTCCCTACTGATGATGATTGGAACATTCCTGCACCTACTGCTAGAAACAACAGATATAACCATACTGCTAGGGTAAAACCCCAGCAATGGAATCAGCAGAGGACTCGGGAGAGGACTTATACAAGACCTCAGCAGGGACCTCAGCAGACTCCATATAACAAGGCTGCTCCTAACAGACAGCAAACCTATGGTTATGCTGGTGCTTCTATCAATAGAAATCCCTCTAAACAGCAATACATACCAAAAGGCCAGAAAGCATATGTGAGTCCTACACAACCAAATGTTAAACCTTATGGATGTGTAGAATACATGTATGAACAAAAGTATGATACCTTTCAAAGAAGACCATATGGAAACTTGCCAAGGGTCATGCTTACCACTAACCATCATGGACCCAAACTGTAACATCCCGAAATTTTTGGCTTTCTAACTAATCGGTGAAGGATTCAATTTTGGGAGATTATTTGATTATTAATTAAATGGAAGAGTTAATTAATAATTAAATAAAGGATTTTTATAATTCTTTAATTCTCCTTAACTAAAAGAAAAGAAAAGATTTCTCCAAATCCCTTATTTTGGCAATTAAAAGGATTTTTAATCCTTTTCCTTCCTTTTTCCCAAAAGAGCAGCGTGAAACCCAAAACCCTCCCCCTTGCCGCCGAATTTCTTGTGAGGAAGAAGGAGAGAAAAATTTCTCCTTGGTGTTGAGGAATTCGCCGTCGTCGTCGTCGGTAAGCATCGCTTTTTTCTTTTCCCTACAAATCGAGCATGATGATCGGCCGACCAAAGGCCATGGCCGATCCATTTATGCGTTTGGAGGGGGGTGGTTTGAATCTTGGGTTGTACCTTTGTGATTCACTAGAATTGTGTGGTGATTAATGCCCTTCCTTCTTTTATAGATTCGGGCTTCGTAGAGGATCGATTCTAGCTTGTTAGCAAAAAGGTTTTCAAGAAGTGCAACGTTACCGGTAAGAATATTTCCATGGTCTGCGTTTACGCTTGTTCGTCATGAGTTTTAAATAACATTTTGGGGCGGAAAATGCAACGTGGTTTATGGTTATGTTAGTATACATAGTGGCAGATATATGTGAGAAGTTACTATGATTTTCATAATAGTTTTGGTCATGGAAAGACGTCCCAAACATGTATGTACAAAGCTACAAATCTGTGTTAATGGTATCATTGTATGATAAAGTAATTGTGGTTATGTTGGGAAAAGGATTTTGAGATGTTACGCACCCATAGCAGTGTGTTTTCACTTTGGTTAAAGTCTATAGATGATATGGTATTTTGTTTCATGAAGTTCTCTGTGCTGCATCGGTTGTTTATTGCTGGTGTTGGTTGTGAATCGAGGTGAAAATCGTATTGAGGGGTCTAGGGTTCTAGTCGAAACCCGGGTTGGACGAGCGTCTAATTCATGTGGACGGGCGTACGCAGGGGGTACATTTCGGGCGTACGGGCGGGCATCGGGATCATCGGACGGGCGTCGGATTATACGAGGTGTTAAAATTGATTCAGGATGTAACAGTTTTTGGTGGACGAGCGTCTGAGTTTTTGGACGGGCGTCCAGTAGAGTTTTTGGACGGACGTCCAGCCTTCCAAACGGGCGTCCAGTTTGTTTTGCCTTCCTTTCCTTGTTAGTTGTTGTTCGACCTTATGAACAAGTGTTGGAAGTCATGTTTGATGAGTCGGGGATATTGACATCAACGTGTGGGATTTGGATTTTAGGCATTGAAGTTTGTAGACCCATAGTGGTTGGGCCGGATAGGGTAGCACCCGAAGCCGGGAACCCGGGAAGGTTTCCTTACGACTTCAATGACCTTAACGTATTTGGGGAGTTGCAGACATTGGTATGGTCGGGCCGGATAGGGTAGCACCCGAAGCCAGGAACCCGGGGAAGGTTTCCTTGCACCCCAGTACGTGATGGTCCATTTAGTTAAAGGTACCATTGGATGACCTTTAGGATCCTCCTCTTTAGGGGTTTACCCTTTTGAGGGATGTGCACATTCGGGACCTTTAGGTATAGATAGTTGTGATGTTTTGTTTTTTTTATGGGTTGCTTTTTGGCATATGGTTGGAAAGTTTTACTCAACTTTTAGTCGTCTTCTATTTTATATATACTAAATATATTCTTACTCAACTTTATAGTTGACGTTTTTACTTTTGGTTGACCCTGCTATGATCCGTTTATGGGGAGCAGATTCTTAGCAGGTGTTTCCTTGGATGATTGCTTATTGCTGGGATGTTGCGGGGTTTTGAGAGCCACGTAGTCGCAGTCTTATATTTCCACTTTACTGGATTTTCGAAACTTTAAGATTTTACTAACGTTTCCGCATATTTTCATTTTCTTCAGGAGATTGCACTTAATTTAACATTTCTTTTTATATAATGAATGGTGGATGTTTATTTCTCTATTGTGGAATGTTGGATATTACTGCCACGACTGTGTGTCGTGAGGGTGGCACCGCGGTGACCAATACCGGCGGCCGACGGGATTGGAAATCGGGGTGTTACAAAGTGGTATCAGAGCCATCGACACCAGGACCACCTAAAATGAACCTTAGGAACAAACTCACTAAAATAAGCACAATGAGGATGTGTGGGGTAGGTATTGAGTCCTATGTATGGATTGTATGATAAGTTATGATGTAGGTGGAAATGTGGTTGTGTGTTGAAATTAATTTTTGGGCAACAAGTGCAAGTACATGTGAATGGTAACTGTTATGATAACTGAACAAATGATTGCTTATTTCTGTAGCTTTAGCTATGCCTCCTAGACATGGAACTGAGAGGGACCAGATGATTGAGCAGTTGGTTAAGATGAATCAAGATCTGATTCGGGCGGTTAATAGGGCGACGAGAGGACCGTCCTCAGGGGTCAGCTACCGGCATGACTAGGGCCGTGAGTCAGCAGAGACCTAGCCAGTATGATGGTAAGGGAGACCCTAAGGGGCTCGAACGGTGGATTAAGGAGTTCGAAAAGATTTTTACCACTCTGGGCTGTCCAGAGGAACTGAAGGTCGATCAAACGGCTTTCTACCTGGTTGACAGGGATGATCTGTGGTGGGGTGCGAACAAAGATCGGTTGGCTCAGACTGAAGGTGAGCATGGGGAACCAGTGGTGGTACCACTGAACTGGGCCGAGTTTAAGCAGGAGCTGAGGCGTGAATTCTTTCCTGAATCTAAGAGGAAAGAGGCTGCGAGTTGAGTTCGATAATCTCCGACGGGGGGATATGACTGTTCAAGAGTACTATGAGAAGTTTGTTGACTTGGCGGTCTATGCACACGAGCTAGTGCCGACCGAAGAGGCCAAGATGGTGAAGTTTGAGCAATACTTAGATTTGGCGATCCGGGATCGTATGGGGGCTAGTAGGGGCTTCACGAGCCTAAAAGAGATGTGTGAAGTAGCATGCAACATTGAGAGGATTCGGAGAGAGGTTAAAGCGGCACATGCTACTAACAAGAGGAAGAGTGTCTCTGAAGACAATCAGGGGCAGCAAAAGCGGAGCAATTCTGGGAACCCACCAGTACGACCATCCTTTTCGGGAAATTCCCACCTTACCAGGGGCAGTGGTGGTCAGTCAGCGAGAGGTAACTCTCAGGGGTTTAGTCGGCCACGAAGTTATCATTGCAAGCGGTGCCAGAGAAATCATCCGGGTACCGATTGTTCAGGTGCACAAATCCAGTGTCACAATTGCGGGAAGTTTGGACATAGACGGTTTGAGTGTTTTGCGGCTCCAACACCTGCCGGGTCGGCGTCGGTTACGGGGAGCAATATGGGTGGGGCTCCAGGGAGCAACACGGGGAACATGAGTAGGGGTAACCGGCGGCGAGTGGTACTCCCGCACGAGCCGACGGGGGGGTGCACTACGGCCACGCGGTGGAAATAGAAACCGACCATCAGGGTCGGCCAGCACAGCTCAGGGGGCTGAGAAAAATCAGACTGGGAGATTATTCGCACTGGGCAGAGAGGAGGCCGAGCAGATCAACCATGTGGTGACGGGTAATTTCCTGGTTAACTCTTTTTTATCCTATGTACTTTTTGATTCGGGTGCATCATGTTCCTTTGTAGCAAGTTCGCATGTTTTGAGGTTAGGCCTAGCTACATTTGAGGTGATTCACAGTAAGTTTATGCAACCGTCAAGAGAGTTGGTACCATGTTCTAAGTTGTACAGAGATGTACCGTTAGTGATTATGGGAGTCAACTTGTCGGTTGACTTGATCGAGTTCCCTCTCGAGAACTTCGACGTTATTTTAGGTATGGATTGGGTGAACCAACATAAAGCCAAAATCGATTGTGAGCAGAAGAAGGTGACTTTAAGAGGCCCCAAAGGGGTACGAGTATCTTACAAGGGGTTTGTGGACAAATCTAACGTAAAGATTGTTTCAGTGATGACCTTGAGATCTTACGTCAAGAAAGGGTATCCGTTGTTTATGTGTCATGTGCATGATGTAAGTACAGAGGATCCTAAACTGACGGACATTGATATGGTCCGTGATTTTGAGGATGTATTCCCGGATGAGATACCAGGTATGCCACCCCAAAGGGAGGTAGAGTTTGCAGTGGAGTTGATGCCCGGGACCAGACCAATATCGAAAGCACCTTATCGTATGGCACCTAAAGAATTAGCAGAATTGAAGGTACAATTGGAAGAACTGCTTGATAAGGGGTACATCCGACCGAGTGTGTCACCTTGGGGAGCACCGGTATTATTTGTGAAGAAGAAAGACGGTAGTTTGCGACTGTGTATTGATTACCGAGAGGCCGAACAACGTGACAGTGAAGAACAAGTATCCATTGCCGAGGATCGATGATTTGTTTGATCAACTACGGGGGGCAGGTATTTTCTCGAAGATTGATTTGCGATCAGGGTATCACCAGTTGAGGGTAGTAGATGTGGATATTCCAAAAACCGCATTTCGTACCGAGTACGGGCATTATGAGTTCACGGTCATGCCTTTCGGATTGACCAACGCACCGGCGGTTTTCATGGATCGATGAACCGTGTGTTCGGACCCTACTTAGACCGGTTTGTAGTAGTTTTTATTGATGACATCTTAGTCTACTCTAAGACTAAGGAAGAACATGCCGAACACCTGAGGCTCGTATTACAGATTTTACGGGAAAAACAGTTGTACGCGAAACTATCCAAATGTGAATTCTGGTTGGAACGAGTAGCATTCTTGGGGCACATTGTCTCGAAAGACGGCGTATCCGTTGATCCAAGCAAGGTAGAGGTAGTGGCGAAATGGCCAGCACCTAAGAACGTTACAGAAATTTGAAGTTTCTTGGGTTTAGCTGGATATTACCGGCGGTTTGTAAAAGACTTTTCCAAGATTGCGAGGCCGATGACTGCATTGATGCAGAAAGAGAACCGGTTTAAGTGGGATGTCAATTATGAGTGGGCGTTCCAACTACTTAAGGAACGGTTGACTACAGCTCCGGTGTTAGCATTACCAGATGGGAATGAGGACATCGAGGTTTATACTGATGCATCGAAGAATGGCATGGGTTGTGTGCTGATGCAACGGAGGCGAGTGATCGCGTATGCATCAAGGCAGCTTAAGCCGTATGAGAGTAACTACCTGACTCACGACTTAGAGTTGGCAGATGTGGTCTTCGTATTGAAGATATGGCGACACTACCTGTATGGGATAACATTCAAGGTATTCTCATATCATAAGAGTCTGAAGTACATATTTACACAGAAAGAGCTCAATATGCGTCCGAGGCGTTGGTTGGAGTTAATTAAAGATTATGACATGGAAATCCAATACCACGAAGGGAAGGCCAATGTAGTGGCGGACGCTTTGAGTCGGAAGTCGATTCATTCCTTGTGCGAGGAAGTAGCTCGGCTCAGATTGCGAGAAGAGTTGGACCGTATGGATATTTGTGTCATCCAGAAAGGAGGAGATAAAAGCGACTTCGTCTTGCAACCCGAGTTGTATAATGAGATCCGGGTGAGACAAGTGGGCGACAAGGTAATCGAGGCAAAGAAGGCCAAGATTGGTACAGATGGGGCAGCTGATTTTACGTTACACGAGGATGGTAGTATTCGGTTTAAGGGTCGGTGGTGTGTACCAGCCGACAAAGAACTCAAGGGGCGGATCTTGAGTGTGGCCCATAATACGCCTTATTCTGTACATCCGGGAGGAGACAAACTGTATAAAGACCTCAAGAAAACCTTTTGGTGGCCCAATATGAAACGTGAAGTAGCAGAATTTGTGTCAAAGTGTTTGACCTGTCAGAAGGTCAAGATTGAACATCGACGTCCGCAGGGTACGCTTCAGCCGCTGGATGTGCCAGTTTGGAAGTGGGATTCTATCTCCATGGATTTTGTATGTGGACTACCGAGGAGTCCTAAAGGGAATAATATGATTTGGGTCATTGTGGATAGACTGACAAAAACGGCGCATTTCATTCCGATGAAAGACACTTGGAGTAAGACAGAATTGGCTATGGCATACCGGAGGAATATTGTGAGACTGCACGGTATACCCAACAGTATTGTGTCAGATAGAGATGCGAGATTCATATCTCAGTTTTGGCAGGAGCTACAGACAGCCTTGGGGACGGAGCTGTGGATGAGTACAGCTTTTCACCCTACTACCGATGGTCAGACAGAGAGGACCATACAAACTTTGGAGGACATGCTGAGAGCATGCGTATTAGAGTTCAAGGGCTCTTGGGAAGAAAAGCTTGATCTTATTGAGTTTTCATACAACAACAGCTATCACGCCAGTATTAAGATGGCACCTTTTGAGGCACTTTATGGTAGGAAGTGCAAGAGTCCGGTTTGTTGGGACGATTCGTCCGAGGCAGTGGTCTTGGGACCGCAGATGATCGAGGATACGATTAAGCAGGTATAGATAATCCGAGAAAAGATGAAGGCTGCCCAAGATAGGCAGAAGAGTTATGCGGATTTACATCGCCGGGATATTGAATTCGCCGTGGGCGATAAGGTATTACTACGTGTATCACCAACCAGAGGAGTGATGCGTTTTGGCAAGAAAGGGAAGTTAAGTCCCAAGTACGTGGGGCCATATGAGATCTTGGACCGCATAGGTGAAGTGGCATATCGGCTAGCTTTACCACCGGCGTTGGATAAAGTGCATAAAGTGTTTCACGTATCTCAGCTGCGCAAGTACGTGAGTGATCCTTCTCACGTGATCGAACCAGAGGTCATTGAGCTAGATCAGTCTTTGACTTACGAGGAAGTACCGGTAAAGATTTTAGATACCATGGTACGAAAAACACGGGGACGTGAGGTTAGCATCGTCAAGGTTTTATGGTCTAACCATGCCACCGAGGAGGCGACATGGGAAGCTGAGGATGCTATGCGACAGAAGTACCCGCATTTGTTCTCTTAAGGTATGCAATCTTCAAACATTGTTTGTAAAATCCTTTTTGCTTATCTTCGGGGACGAAGGGTGTTTTAAGGGGGGCGGAATAACGCACGGTACGAACCCGAAATTCGAGGACGAAGTTTTGCCTTAAGGGGGGAGGATGTAACATCCCAAAATTTTTGGCTTTCTAACTAATCGGTGAAGGATTCAATTTTGGGAGATTATTTGATTATTAATTAAATGGAAGAGTTAATTAATAATTAAATAAAGGATTTTTATAATTCTTTAATTCTCCTTAACTAAAAGAAAAGAAAAGATTTCTCCAAATCCCTTATTTTGGCAATTAAAAGGATTTTTAATCCTTTTCCTTCCTTTTTCCCCAAAGAGCAGCGTGAAACCCAAAACCCTCCCCATTGCCGCCGAATTTCTTGTGAGGAAGAAGGAGAGAAAAATTTCTCCACGGTGTTGAGGAATTCGCCGTCGTCGTCGTCGGTAAGCATCGTTTTTTTCTTTTCTCTACAAATCGAGCATGATGATCGGCCGACCAAAGGCCATGGCCGATCCATTTATGCGTTTGGAGGGGGGTGGTTTGAATCTTGGGTTCTACCTTTGTGATTCACTAGAATTGTGTGGTGATTAATGCCCTTCCTTCTTTTATAGATTCGGGCTTCGTAGAGGATCGATTCTAGCTTGTTAGCAAAAAGGTTTTCAAGAAGTGCAACGTTACCGGTAAGAATATTTCCATGGTCTGCGTTTACGCTTGTTCGTCATGAGTTTTAAATAACATTTTGGGGCTGAAATGCAACGTGGTTTATGGTTATGTTAGTATACATAGTGGCAGATATATGTGAGAAGTTACTATGATTTTCATAATAGTTTTGGTCATGGAAAGACGTCCCAAACATGTATGTACAAAGCTGCAAATCTGTGTTAATGGTATCATTGTATGATAAAGTAATTGTGGTTATGTTGGGAAAAGGATTTTGAGATGTTACGCACCCATAGCAGTGTGTTTTCATGAAGTTCTCTGTGCTGCATCGGTTGTTTATTGCTGGTGTTGGTTGTGAATCGAGGTGAAAATCGTATTGAGGGGTCTAGGGTTCTAATCGAAACCCAGGCTGGACGAGCGTCTAATTCATGTGGACGGGCGTCTGCCTTGGGTACATTTCGACGGGCGTGCGGATTATGGTGGACGGGCGTCTGAGGTGTTAAAATTGATTCAGGATGTAACAGTTTTTGGTGGACGAGCGTCTGAGTTTTTGGACGGGCGTCTAGTAGAGTTTTTGGACGGACGTCCAGCCTTCCAAACGGGCGTCCAGTTTGTTTTTCCTTCCTTTCCTTGTTAGTTGTTGTTCGACCTTATGAACAAGTGTTGGAAGTCATGTTTGATGAGTCAGGGATATTGACATCACTGTGGGATTTGGATTTTAGGCATTGAAGTTTGTAGACCCATAGTGGTTGGGCCGGATAGGGTAGCACCCGAAGCCGGGAACCCGGGAAGGTTTCCTTACGACTTCAATGACCTTAACGTATTTGGGGAGTTGCAGACATTGGTATGGTCGGGCCGGATAGGGTAGCACCCGAAGCCAGGAACCCGGGGAAGGTTTCCTTGCACCCCAGTATGTGATGGTCCATTTAGTTAAAGGTACCATTGGATGACCTTTAGGATCCTCCTCTTTAGGGGTTTACCCTTTTGAGGGATGTGCACATTCGGGACCTTTAGGTATAGATAGTTGTGATGTTTTGTTTTTTTTATGGGTTGGTTTTTGGCATATGGTTGGAAAGTTTTACTCAACTTTTAGTCGTCTTCTATTTTATATATACTAAATATATTCTTACTCAACTTTATAGTTGACGTTTTTACTTTTGGTTGACCCTGCTATGATCCGTTTATGGGGAGCATATTCTTAGCAGGTGTTTCCTTTGATGATTGCTTATTGCTGGGATGTCGTGGGGTTTCGAGAGCCACGTAGTCGCAGTCTTATATTTCCACTTTACTGGATTTTCGAAACTTTAAGATTTTACTGACGTTTCCGCATATTTTCATTTTCTTCAGGAGATTGCACTTAATTTAACATTTCTTTTTATATAATGAATGGTGGATGTTTATTTCTCTGTCGTGGAATGTTGGATATTACTGCCACGACTGTGTGTCGGGAGGGTGGCACCGTGGTGACCAATACCGGCGGCCGACGGGATTGGAAATCGGGGTGTTACACAAACAGTTTTGGGTACCTAAAATACATTAACTTTGTTTTGTAGGGTGTCTGGTACTTTGACAGTGGATGTTCCAGACTATGACAAATAAAAGCACTATCTGACAAACTTTGTGGCAAAGGATGGTCCAAGAGTGAATTTTGGCAACAAGAACACACCAGGGATACACAAGAGGATATGGCACAATTGTGAAAAATGGATTAACCATCAGGAATGTTGTATTTGTGGAAGGACTGGACTACAACCTACTGAGCACTGGACAATTTTGTGACATGGGTTACAAGGTCACTTTTGACAAGAACACCTGTATTGTCATTAGTGAAAGATGTGATGAAATTGTGTTGGCTGGAAGAAGACAACAAAACATGTTTGTTGTGGATTGGTATACTACTGTTCCAGAGACATGCATGATTGTGCATACCAAGTCAGAACTGAATTGGTTATGGCATAAGAAGTTAAATCATCTAAATTTTGATGATATCAATCAGTTGGTGTAGAAGAAATTAGTGATTGGTTTACCAGAGATCACATTCAAAAAAGATGCTATATGTGATGCTTGTCAGCAAGGTAAACAGACAAAATCAAGCTTCAAGTCAAAGACTAAGCATTCAACAAAAAGAGTTTTGAAGCTGAGGCACATGGATCTATTTGGACCAGTAACACCAACTAGTGTAATAGGAAAGAAGTACACTCTAGTAGTTTTGGATGATTATTCAAGATACACTTGGGTAGTATTCATGAACAATAAAAGTGAAACACTTCAAAAGATGCCTGAAATTTTGAAGAGATTGCAAAATGAGAAATTTTGACAGTAGTAAAGATAAGATCAGATAAGGGTACTAAATTTCTCAATAAAGTTATAAGAGAATACTGTGAGCAAAATGGTGTGCTGCACCAACTGGTTGCTGCAAGTACACCACAGCAAAATGGGATTGCTGAGAGAAGAAACAAAACTTTAAAAGAAGCAGGAAGACCTATGATTTGTGAAGCATTATTAGCTGAAAGATATTGGGCTGAAGCTGTCAATACAGCATGCTATACACAAAACAGAACCTCAGTGAACAAGAAGCTGCTAAAAACACCTTATGAGATTTGGAATGGAAGGAAACCTAATATATCCTATTTCCATCCATTTGGAAGCAAATGTTTTATATTAAATCATAAGGAGCAATTGAAGACATTCCAACAAAAATCAGATGAAGGAATTTTCTTAGGATACTCTTCTGTCAGCAAGGCATTCAGGGTACGGAATAAAAGGACATTGAAACATGAAGAAACAATACATGTTGTATTTGATGAACCTAAGTTCACTGGATGAAAGATGAAGCTTCAGAACCTGCTAAGAATCAACAAGTCACTGATCCATAATGTGTTGATGTTTTGGAAAGGATAAATGACTTAAAGGTTTCTGACTCTGCCCCTGCTGAACACCCTGCTGGTAACACTACTGATGCAACAACAGAGGCAGTTCAAGGATCTTCTGAACCCATTCTGAAGCAACAGCAGACCCTACTAAAGATGATGTTCCTGAGAATCAATATAACGAAAATCCAAAATGGTTAAGGGATCACCCTGCTGAGCAAGTTATTGGCAATATACAGAAAGGTGTAAGGACTAGAAGACAATTATAAGCAATGTTTACTTGTTTTCTATCTCAAATGGAACCTAAAATTGTTGAAGAAGCAATATCATATCCAGATTGGATAATTTCTATGCAAGAAGAATTGAATGAATTTGAAAGAAATCAAGTTTGGACACTAGTGGAAAGTCCTAATCATGCAAATATAATTGGAACCAAATGGGTATACAGAAACAAATTGGATGAATCTGGTACCATTGTAAGGAATAAGGCCGGCTAGTAGCAAAAGGCTATTCTCAAGCAAAAGGAATAGATTTTGATGAGACATATGCCCTTGTTGCAAGATTGGAAGCTATAAGATTATTCTTGGCATATGTTGCTTACAAAAACTTCAAAGTATACCACATGGATGTCAAGAGTGCATTTCTGAATGGCATTCTGGAAGAGGAGGTTTATGTTCAGCAACCTCCTGGTTTTGAAGTTAAAGATCAAGAAGATAAAGTGTACAAACTTAATAAGGCACTTTTTGGTTTGAAACAAGCACCAAGAGCATGGTATGAGACCCTATCTCAATTCTTGGTGGACAATGGTTTTACAAAAGGAACCATTCATAAGACTCTTTTCAGAATCAATGAAGGAGACAGCACCCTGCTGGTACAGATTTATGTTGATGATATAATTTTTGGTTCTGAAAATGAATTGATATGTGAGAAATTTGCTAATCTCATGAAAAGTAAATTCCAAATGAGTATGATGGGAGAAATGAACTAATTTTTGGGATTGCAAGTCAAACAAATGAAAGATGGAATCTTCATTCATCAAACAAAGTATACCAAGGAGCTGAAGAAATTTGGTATGGAAAACAACACCAAGGTATCAACTCTTATGAGTACAAACAGTATATTGGATGAAGACAAAGAAGGCAAAGATGTTGATCAGACCTTATACAGAAGGATGATAGGCGATCGATGTACCTTATCGCCACAGAATTCGATATATCCTTTGTTGTAGGTGTTTGTGCAAGATTTCAATCTAAACCAAAAGAAAGTCATCTAGCTACAGTCAAGAGGATTCTCAAGTATCTAAAAAGACTCTAGGAGTAGGAATATGGTATTCAAAAGATGGAAGCTTTAAGGTTATATCTTACTCAGATTCTGATTATGCAGGATGCAAGATTGATAGAAAAAGCACCACATGAACTTGTCAATTGATGGGGAATAGACTAGTTTCTTGGTATACTAAGAAGCATAATTCTATATCAACTTCCACTGCTGAGGCTAAATACATTACTGTTGGAAGTTGATGTGCACAAATATTATGGTTAAGACAACAATTAAGGGATTATGGAATTGATGAAAGAGAAATTCCTATAATGTGTGACAACACAAGTGCAATTGCAATCACAGAAAATCCTATCTTGCACTCAAGAACCAAGCATATTGATGTGAGACATCATTTTATAAGAGATCATGTTGAAAAGAAAGATGTGGTGGTTCTTTACATCCCTACTGAAGATCAACTTGCTGACATTTACACAAAACCATTGGATAGTGAAAGATTTGCTAAGTTAAGGATTGAACTTGGAATTATAAAAGTTGACTGATACACCTATGATCAGCAATGTACTGGAATTCACCAAGGGGATTAGTCTTTGCTATGTTGGGTGAGCTCACTTAGCATACTAATCATTTGTATCAACAATTCCATGTACTTATATATGTTTGGACAATTGAGCAAATGAAGTTGCCAAGGGGGTTGGTCTTTGTCCTGTTGGGTGAGCTCACTTGACAGATCACTCATTGGTATTAAACTTCATCTTGTATTATCAGTTGGACAAAACAAGAGGAATTGAAGATCAGCAGAGTAACTCGTCAGCGGGCTGCTGAGACATTCTGTCAGCATGCTGCTGAGCCAAGTCTACTGATGACAAAAGCTGCTGAAGCATATGTTACACAGTCAAACCTTAACAAAAGTCAAAAAGCAAAAGACCGGGATATTTATCTTATCTTTATAACCGCAGTTACACGATCGAACGATTATGACTCTTTATGGATCAGTTATGGGACACGTGGCAAGATCTCATTTATTCCAAATTTAATCGTGGTTAATGCTACAGTATGTGTACATCTCATTATCTGACAGTTTCAACCACCTCTCTCTATATATATAGACATATACACAGAGTCTCTACTTACAACCTTCAGATCGTTATTTCTCTGAAAATACACTGTGTGAACATAGATTTAAAACCTTTCTTCTTCATCTTTCTCATTTCTAATGGAGGATAAAGGTGATGTTCATATTGGATCAAGTCAAAGTGTGAGAGGATACGTTACTAACTGTCACACTATTGAGTTAGCCAACAACAATGGAAGAAGAATCAGAAGGGTTGCTGGTTTGGAGAATGTTATTAATAGAAGATTGGAAAGAATTTCATACATCAATGTTTTGGAATTCTGGAAGAACATGGTCACTCATGAAGATAGAGAAGCCTTTACTACAACGGTTAATGGCAGAGAAATTGAAATCACTTCAGATCTACTGAGAGAAGTGTTTCATTTTGGACCTGGAAATGGTGCTCCTACCAATCTAGAAATGATGAACCTGCCAAGGATGAAGTTTGTTGATGCAATAAAAACAAATGAGACCATACCATCATCTCTAAGCATCAATGTGAGGCACATTGTATTTGAGTATAATCTGCTGAGCAAGATTATTGCCAAGAACATTCTGGGATTCAGTGGAAGTCTAGATACACTTTCTGGACACAAGATAGACCTACTGATCATCATTTGCAGAAGTATGAAGTTTGATTGGGCTGGATTCTTTATACATTATATGAAGAAGGTGTTTACTGAAGATAGAGATGGTATAAGGAAGTCCAAAACCAAGCCCTTAGATCTACGGATTCAGACCTTGCTGAATCATTTTCAGATACCTGATGATGCACCTGAGAAAATCAACAAGTCCAAATATAAAAAGGAGATCAACTATCCTATTCCTGGATTAGATGATGATGAAGATGTAGATGATGAAGCAACAGAAAGTGGACAATGATGGGGATGATGATGCTGGTGGTGAGCAGGTTAAGCAAGTTGTTAAGTCTGCTGCACCTAAGAAAGTTGCTGAAAAGAGAAAGGCTGCTGATACTAGAAAAATCACTGAGATGCTAAAGCCTAAGAAAACAAGGAAGCAATCAGTAGAGACTGCTGAGTCTACTGAGAGTCCAGCTTGAAGTTGAAGTTGAAGTTACTGACCCTGCTGAAGTTGTAAAGAAGAAGTCTACTGCTGAAATCTTAAAAGAGCAACAGAAGGAAGATAGTAGAAAAAGGAAAGCTACTGAAGTTGAATCTGAACAACTTTCCAAGAGAATGAAGGAAATTGCAAAGAAAAAGAAACATGGTAAAGAAAAGGAATTGAGGGTCCTGGAAGAACAAAGGAAGAAGAAGAAGAAGAGGCCGTTGAGCCTCCTACTGGAGCTGCAGAAGTTGTTGTTGAACAACTTACTAAGAGCCACAGCAGACTATTGCATCTGTACCTGCTGTGGAAATTGATACAACGGTACAAGACCCTGTCATTTCTGCAATAGTTCGGGGGAAAAGCAATCTGTTGCTGACCCTGCTGATGAGCATGTAAGTCACGAGGAACCAAGTGTAGAATATATGAAGGTGGTAGGTACAAATTTACAACCAGAAGAACCTACTGACCTAGATGCATCTGTTGAGGAAACTTTGAATCTACTTGTTGAGACCTTCGGAGGACAACAAGTTGAACAACCTGCTGCAAGAAAGCCTTCAATGCCATTTGAAAGAAAGGAAAAGAAAAGAAAAGAAAAGAATGATATGTTGATCCTAAACTCAAGTTGGTGGCTGATTACTTTCAATGGAAGTTTGGATATTATAAGAAACAAAAATCAGCTGTTGAGCCAATGACAGACTTTGAAGAATGGGCTTTTGAAAAATTAGTGATGGAAAACCTACTTGATCTGGTCAATACCTCTTTGCTGGAGATGAGGTTAATGGAAATCATTGACAGTGAAAAGGGAGAAGGAGGTATCATGTTCAAGACTCCTAGGGATGGACCAGATAGTGATGATTCATCATCATCTGATTCTAGTGATGATCATCCCCCACATCAAGGAGAAGCCAGTGGAACTGCATTGTTAAATGAACCTAGAGCAGAACAGTCTACTGATGATGGCAAGTCTACTGAGGGCCAACAAAGTGAACAATTGCATGAGGATCTGGAAGATCTCACCATAGATGATTTGGAGGCTCTAATTAATGATGGAATAAATCTTGTAGGTAACAGGTTGGCACATGTGATACATTCAAGGTTGTGGAATCTGATGTGAATCCTGATGATCAGCAGACTGAAAATCTGGATGAGGAGAAGGTTTTTGAACATAGTGAGCCTGATATCAGTTCTGAAGATTCAGTTCAATATTAAGAATAGATTGATACTCAGGGCACTCTATCTAAATCTGCTGAGAATCTTCAAAAGATTGCTGAAACCGGAGGATTTCTAGAGGAAAACATGGCTACTTTTCCTTTTATTTTTATGAAAAAGAGGGTCTTACTCACTGAAGAACAGAAAGTGATTGGACATAGATTGGACATGGTGATGGGTTTTGAAGGATCACCATTACTTTTTAAGGTGGTTCAGGCCGCTGAGGAACAGACAGCACCTGAACAAAGGTCGGAACTGGTGGTACAGGTTGCTGAGGATCAAACAGCACCTGGACAAAGGTTGGAACTCACAATGGGTTTGGAGGAAACCCATGTTCAAGCTGATGAGATTGTGGAAGAACAGGTTTTTGGAGAACCTGCTACTGTTGTGCAATCTAACGAAGCACAGCCTACTGAGGTAAAGGCTACTGGAGGAAAAGATAGTCGGCATACTGCTGTTATTGATGAGGATGAACAGCTGCTGGACAATGACTTCAGTGATGAGGAGTTTCAAGTGCCTAAAGAAGAACCTATTGTTGCTGAACCACAAAAGGCATTTGTACCAATTTTTTAAGAACTTGCTCAAGATCCAATCTTGGAGGAAATTTTTGCAAATGTAGTTGAGGAAGGTCCTAACCCTGCTGGAAGGGATATGAGTTGGGCCATGGTTGTCAGCAGACAGATGGCACAATACAATGTTGAAGAGCCTGCTGATGAAGCTGCTAGACATATGGCTGGAGGAATGGCTGGTGGGGTACCAGCACAAGTGTTGGATGAGTTGAGGGAAGTCAGAAGTGACATTACAAGGTTAAGAACTCAACTTGACAGACAAGAGCAAAGATTTGAAGATTTGATGAATCTAGTGGAAAATAGATTGAGGACTACTGAAACAGTTGCTTCCAATATCACATCTACACAATTTGCTCTTGCTGATCTAACTCAAGATGTGAGAGGCATTAAACAAGGCAATACACTAAAGGAGAAGTTCTTGAAAGAACAGTTTGCCTCTATTCACCATAAACTTGACAAGCTTGCTGAGGCACCCAAGCCTGATGTGGCTGAACCTGCTGAAACACCTCACCCTGCTGTATTGGATCCTAAGATTACTGAGAGGATCAATCTACTGGAGCAGACAATGGAAGGGAGGATCACTGCAGTTGACACCAGAACAGAAATCATGGAGGGTCAACTGAACAACTTAATGATCACACGGGAGAGTGTTCATGGCCGGCTTTCCAATTTTGTTGATGATATCAATAAGGGGGAAGAGAGCGAAACAGCAGCAGCAAAAGAGGCTGCTAGGATTTTTACTCAAAAGAAATGGGAGGCTGACACCAATGCATACAGAGAACCTACACCTGGTAGACTTCCACTGACTGATGACCTCTTCAAGGAATACAAGAAGCTATATTACAATAAGAGGAGACCTTACCATGACAAGGGCTTTCATGAAGGGCTAAATTCCTTCTTGGGATAGAAATTCTGGGAAGCTAGAGTCAAAGCTCTAAGATCTTCACACAGAGGTGGTAGAGGTGGAAGAAGTCTACCCACTACATCAGCAAAAGATTCACTAGAAGAATTCAAGCAGTTGTACATACGTTTAGGTTTCAGAGTACACCAAATTAACCTTACTCTACCTGAGGCATGGAAATGGTGGAAAGAAGTGAATCCTCATATTGATTTTTCCCTTATTGAAAATCAATGGATGAGAGAAATGGTTAGAGATATAAGGGAATATCAAGAGCGGCAAGAGAAAGAAAGACAAGAAAGGGAAAGGAGGAACTAGATCGGCATACTTACACCTGCCTTTTATTTTTGCTGAATCTAGATTGTAATAAATTTTGAACAAACTGATTATAATGAGAATTGACTGAATTTGATCTGTTTTTGTTTTTACTCTTTTTTCTTTGCTGTAAGGAGGGTATTGGCATCATCACCAAAATGGGGAAATTGTTGGACTTATTTTAAGTTTTATTGATGAGTGTCAGACTAGCTGTTATAGAGCAAAGGAAAAAAGTTGTCTAGATCAAATGTATAGGGGTATTAGAGTTTGATCTTTGTATAGGTTTGATCAAACAAGCACTGTAAAAGGTCAGCTGACTTTCATCAGCAGACTGTCTAGATCAGTAGGGTACCTGAGTCTATAGACTAGTTTAGGAACCTGCTGAAGACTGAAGGCTGAGGGCTCAAACTTAGTTATTGAAGACTAAGGGATCAAACTTAGTATTTAAAATAAAGGATATGGAATCAGAATTTTAGGGAAGTCTGTGATGACGTAAACTGATTGCATATACCTTGTGTTCAAGGTCTAAGTTCCATAAGTTAAATGGTGATTGGAACTTGGTTATGATCAAAATGGTGTAATCTAACTTCATAATAAAAAGTTAGATATAAGAGAAGTAAGCTGCAGTGTTTTATAAACCCAACAACTTTGGTTCAGCACTGATATGCATTTTAGCAGACTTACATTCACAGGAACCTGCTAACATATATTTCGATTTAATTAAAGGTTACATTGGAAGATTACAAGGATAAGGACAGATGACAACTCTTGATTTTGTCAACAAATCAATGGCTAAGATTAAAAGGACGTTGGAAAGAAATAGAGGGTTATCCAATGGATACAAGTCAAAGGGTGAACAGTCTGAAAACTGTCAAAAAGTAAACTGACAGTGTCAGTACTATGTACAGGGACAGAAAGCAAGTCAAGATGGGACAAATCTGAAACGGCTATGTTTTGAATTTCGAACATAAGTCACAAGGATTCTCACCTATAAATAGAAGACCCCTGATACAGAAACAAAGAATGAATGGTGATGAAAAACACATAAACAACAAGATAATTTGCCTGAAGCTATCTAGTTTCTTATCAAGAAAATCACCATGCTAACCCTACTGAACTTATAGCTACTGATCCAGTAAATTCTTCAAGTGTAATATGTTATCAAGCTACATCAAGTTTACACACTTGAAGTCTTCAAGCTACTGATCATTTCATCCTGATCAAGCTGCTGAAAGCTAAATCACTTTGTGATTCAAACTTTCTTTTACAAGAAACCTGCTGAAGACTAGGGGTGTACACGGTTCGGTTCGATCGGTTAACGAAACCGAACCGAAATTTTCGGTTAATTGAAATTCGATATCAAAACCGAACCGTTTGTTTTTGGTAACCAAATTGAACCGATCCAAAATATACTGTTTGGTTCGGTTCGGTTGGTTCGCTTAACCGAAAATTGAAATAAAATTTAACAATTCTATTTACGTTATAAACGGTTTGGTTTTTATTCGATTTTTTAATTCGGTTAAAAAATTGTTCGGACAACGGTTGGGTTATATGCAATTTTTCATAAACGTTAATAATATTTTGGTTAAGAAAACTAGTTATATAGGTTAATAATAGATATTGCGGTTACGATTTTCTATTCAATTTCGGTTAATGAATCACCGAACCAAAAATTTCGGTTTCTCTATAATACTAACCGAAACCAACCGAAAGTAGTAATTAACCGAACCGAATCGAACCAAATGACCTTGGGTTCGGTTCCGTTTTTGGATAATCCGTATCCGTGTACACCCCTACTGAAGACAGTGAAGCATCTTTGGGTGTCAAGGACTGTTGTTTGTGGTGGAGCTGGTGAAGAGGCAATCCTACCCTTCAAGGACCAGTGGAAGACTTTGGAGCAGCAATCCTACATGTTCCAAGTGTTCAGTTTGTGAAACCATAGTTATTGGTGAAGGACAAACAACTTAGGGATTTTTGTAACTACAGCCTCAAAGATCTCCAGTGAATTTCCTCCAACATCACATGAGAAGAGTGGACTGACAGGATTACACCACCTGAAACCACTATAAAATCTGCCTACTTACTTTCTATATTTAATTTCTGCATCTAGCATATTTAACACATCAACCTACGCTGAAACTAGCAACTGAATCACGCAATTGCACTACTAGTATCTAATACTTAGTATCATATTTTAACAACAAGTATTAAGGCTTAATTTGAATATATTCCACTGCAACAAATTCAGTAAAATCAACGATCAACGATGCCAGTTACACTGAGTGTCGCGGACTGCGAGCGAGTCGGCGAGCTACTGAACTTGCTGAGTTTGTTAACTCCAAAAGTTTTAAGTGTAAAGTTTATTCACCCCCCCCCCCTCTCTAAACTTAACCAAAGCCTTTCAAGGGATGATAAGAGATTTTTGCAATCCAGTTAATCAAGTAAAAACTCGAAACCTTAACAAAATCTACTTTCTAACCGGCGAGTGGACCGGATCGATTGTAGGTAGTGCTTGAGGAGTCCGAGGTCGAACCCACAGAGATTGGCTTTGAGTACCACAACTGACTTAGCACTCAGTTCAGGTCAACCGGAAAAATATGTCGTTATACTATTGTATAAAAGAAAAATTATACTGATCGGATTTCTTAACGATTAAAAGAGGTACAGCCAAACTACGATCCAGCGGATTACTCTACCCTCAGATAAACTACCCCAGGAGTGTGCTCTACCTTCCTTGTCTGTCTAATGATAAACTCACAGGTGTCAAGTCCTAACGTGATTAAGTTCTAGACTCGCCCGAATGAATGATAAAAACCCCGTATTGGACATGGACCTAACGACTAGGGTGTCAATCTAGTGCACAGGTAGGTGTCAAACTACCTTTTAAGCCAAAACGTCTACGGTCCCGAAACCCCGGTTCCCACACTTCGCCGCAACATACATTTATAAGCTAGGTGTGTGTGATGGTGAACTAGGTGATCAAGCTAGCTCAATTACGATTAAAGCAAGTTTCGTGATATGAATTATCGATTAGAACATTTTATTACGTGCTACACTACCTCCCGGTTCATCTCCCTAATGGCGTTTCATCCGCTTTCACATAATTCGGCCGTACGAAAGATTTAGCTACTCATTTTCGAATTGAAACAATAAACGGTACATGAATTCATGATATAAACGATAAAAGAACAAGAAACCATACCCACTTTATTGAAAATTGATGAAGTACCAAAGTTGTGCTCACAAAGATCAAATCTTGACAATCGAAATGTAACGGATTGATGTTGTAATGTATCTAATGTAATAGAGGATCGAAAAACGAGAACAATGATATATGGCACTTAATTCTACGCTTTCGGACGAAGGAAATCGCCCAAAAGAGGCTAAAACTATCTAAATTCGTAAAAGTCTGCTGAAGAAAACGTTTGAGGTGCCCTTTTATAGCCTAGGGCAAAATTCAGCGTATCCGTACGGACAACAGGCTATCCGTACGGATAGTTCTTGATTCTCCATGTTATCCGTACGGCTGGAAATTGATCCGTACGGATAGGTCTCTAATCACATCTTCTGTTTTATGCTCCCAAGTGTCTGTCCGTACAGCTGGCTTTCTATCCGTCCGGATGGCTCTCTGCTACTTCATTCTATCCGTACGGATAAATGGATATACGTACGGATAAGTCTCTGTTCAATATTTTTTCATCTATCTGAGAGTTGTCCGTACGGACAGACGTTTGTCCGTACGGATAGATGCCTTAACTTCAAAAATTCACTTTTTCATACTTAGCCTTCGTTTCTCGCCTCGGACACGTCTAGACTCATAGATAATCGTTTTCCGGGCTCCCGACTCACCCAAATCCTGCATAAACAAGGAAACAACAAGCAAACACATAACCCCGCAAACTACGGGTGCTCGGGAAATGAGTATAAAGTGCTAAAAGTAGGCCGAGTTTACGGAAAAACCGACAGTTACTCACCGTGCAAAGAAAACCTCATTACACTCATTATAAGGTCTAAACTCACCCGAAAACATGCTAGAAACATGATAACCGTTGGTTAAACTATACATAAATGTACAGTAAAGTTGGCTCCTATCACCACCCCACACTTAGCCTTTACTCGCCCTCGAGTAAATCAGGCGATCAAACAATGCCAAGGAATCAACTTTACGGTACATGCATGCGTTTCAAAATATCAAAGTAAAAGGACTTTAGACAAGTGAATGTAATACCTTGACTCCACAAAATCACGAAACGGAGTGAGTGTGTGGTGAATGACGACGACTTATACTCAATACGGTTACCGGCTTGGAATGCCGGACAAACGACTGCACACAATCCTGCCCTTCCTAGAGTCTCCACTAATCGAGGTTCACCAGGGCCAGAGATCCGGTCAGGTAGGACTTGAAAGGTTATAACGTTAGGCTCGGACGGGGTTATCGAAAGATAATTTGGGATTGGAGAAAAGAAGGCACGAGTGAACCTAATCATTGCGTGTACTCCCTCAACTCGAACATAGAAAACCACCAAGCTTCTTTCGAATTCCCATTAGAACAACATCCAAACTCAACATCATATTAGCTAATACGCATACTCCTTTTCCGGCTTTCTTTGGTTCAACTTTATTCACTCCTTTTTTCTTTTTTTTTTTTTTTTTTGAAACAAGACTTTTCTTTCAAACCAAAGGCCACATCGAAGATTTCCTCGAGCTCCTCCCCTTCTAGATGTTGGCTCAAAACTCCCTCCTCATATCATTTCAAATACTCTCTCCCACCCCACACTTGCCTTGGCAAGTGTGTCTAAAAGAACAACTAAGTCCACTCGTAGGGTAGTCAAAAAGAAACGTGACCAAATTATCAGCTCAGGGCTGGGAATTACAAGCTAAGTAACCAAAACGGCTCAAATTTCGGACGGTGGTCAGACCGTTCCTATCAAGGCTTAGGAGGGTTTAGAGGGATAATGTTGGGATGTTGGCTTTTGCTCTGGTCGCTTCAAAGAAATGCCTTTCCCGTCATCCCGAACCTACCCAGGGTGAATCCTTTCTATTTCGCCTCAAAACTAGGGGTACAGGTGTGTAAAGCAATCGTACTAAGTATAACCGTCGTCAAACGTGTACTAAAAGTGTTTCGTATCGTGATATAATGGACTCACTGCAAGACATTCATAAGGCTAAAAACCGTTTACTAACTCAACCGTGAAAAACATGCATATATCGCGGTGTTAAAACCCGGGAAAAAAATTTGAAAATGCCTAGAAATCAACTCGAAAACCGAGTAAAACTAAGTTCATCACATAACGGCATAGTAAACTATGAAAACATGCGAATAAGCTAAGTCGTCCCACCCCCCACTTTAGTGAAACACCGTCCTCGGTGTGTGAACGAAAAGGAAAAAGAGACTTAGCTTAGTAGCCCGGCAAAATGGTGTGATCAAGTCCCGTAACGGTCGTGAGGTAAAGCATCCCAAATCCTACATAAAGAAAAACATATCCAAAACATACGTGCATGGGACATGGTCCACGTGCCATAGCAAGTAATAAGGGGGAAATCCGGGGATAATCAAAATATTCGACCTCGTTACGTCAGAAAACTCGAATAAGAGTAGTATATGGATAACGCATCAAACATGATATATAAAAATCCAAAATCATCATCCATCCATGAATAATCCAGAAAGCAAGTCAAGAAGGCTAAAGTAGTGAAAAGAGGTGCCTTATGGCTTACAAACCAAGGAGAGAATAGTAGCACAAAAATGATCGCGAACCAAAAACCCTAGCCAAATCTAAACGGAGACTGAGACACCAACACCCTGACATAAGGGAAAACTAAGGACCGACTCGAAAGGAAAGCATCGACTCTAAACTCCAGTCTGGTCCTCGGGAAGAGGTAGTGTGGGCTCAGAAGCAGAAGTAGTAGCAGTGGCTGGGGCGGTCCCTGGTGTGCCCGGGGTCTCTATGGTAGGAGCAGCAGTAGGTGGTAGCAATGGCTGGGGCAACCTGAGAGGTACCAGCACCCTCTCCAAAAGCGCTCGGGGCAGCTCTAAAAATCGTCTCGGCTGCATCCTCCTCTAAGCATAACTCGATGGCCTCCTCGATGAAAGACGTGAACCGGTAAGCCTCCTCATCTACCTCAAGCTCGGGCATGTCCGGTAGGTACCTTCCGAGCACCTGCACCCCTTCGGTTAACACGTTCAGTTGAATCCGCTGCATGTCTAGCATATTCCGCAGCCCATCCATCATCAAATACCGGGTGCGTGTCGGTAAAGGAACTGTGCGGATAAAATCAGACGAGTGCTCAGCAACTGGCTCTGCCTCAGGACCCTGATCACCCTGCTCTTCATCACCCTCAGCCTCGTGCTCAACATCCCCCTCGACAGATGGTCCACCCGGACCCGTCTCGGATAGCGGACTCAACAAAATCGGCTTCTTCGTATGCCGCTCATCCAAATCATACTCCTTCACACCCGCCTTCAAACATAAACCATTGAGTAGATGGATACAAACAAGCTTGGCTCTCTGATCTTTCCGGTTCTTCGTAATCTCGTTATACAACACCCTTCCCACATCTATCGGGATGTCGAAGTGAAGAGCGTAGAGCATAGCCAAATCAAGCATAATGAACTTATGGAAATTGTCTTTGGGTAGAAGGCGGTTCTGAACAAAACGGGCTTTCACTTTCCAATCCTGGGAGAAACGAGTGGTCTTGAGCATGTCTCTCACACTAGCCACCCCGGTCTTCTTCATTGTCCAAGGGATGTCAGGATCAATGGCTAAACGCAACTCCTCAAATGGGTCTTCCCCCTTATCCTACTTATCCTTGATCGCATCCAAATAATCAGAATAGACGGCCGGCAGCTTGTAATAGTCCGTAATGGCCTGGGGTGTAAATGGTACATCAACTTCCCGGACATTCACCACCCCCGATAACTGATCCGCCTCACTCAAATTGGCCAAAAACTCCCATGCCAAAGTCAAATTGGGCTTCCTCACATTGAAATCCGGCACCTTAATAAACTCATCCCACTTCCTTTTCTTCAAATTGTCTTGGAAACTTTTCTCAACCTTTTCCAAATCAACGGCCCTTTCTAAAATTTCCCGACCTTTGAATCTCGATGTAAATGCTTTCTCGGCATTCTCGTTGATAAATCTATCTTTGAAAGGCAAAACACCCCCTGGTGCCCTCCTAGCTTGTGCTCTCACCTCAGAAATTCTAACCCTCTCGGGAGTCCCTACTTGACCTCCCGGGGCTGCCCCCGTTCTCGCTTTTTTTGCCTTCCGAGGGTCGACTAACGGTTCCTCATCCACATCCATATCCGTCCCCGACTCATCTGCAAGTTGACCATAAACTGGCTTTTTCCTAGCTTCCCGCACCGGTCTATCTATTCTATCACCCCCCATTGTCAACGGCCTGTTCAAAGTTTCCAACGGAATCTCCTCGACCCTGGGTTTCTTCTTACTAGTGGCAATAGCCTTGCCCTTCCCCTTCCCTGTTACGGACTTAGAACCCCCCTCAGCGGCTCTCTTCTTAGGACTCATTATGAACACTGATCAAAAACACCCCCAAAAAACCAAAACGAAATCAAACACCCCGTCAATCCACCGTAACACCAATATTTCACCATAAAGCACCACCACAATAATCAAAACAGCCATGCAGACGTCCCCAAACCATCACACCCCATCACGAACAACAACAAAGCAAGAAAAACAAGAAAAGACAACCTAATCAGTTAAAGGTTCGTTTGGGGTTCGATTCAAAAATCAACCCCGGGAAAAAGTGAAATTAAACTGAGAAAGATCGACTAGACTTACCAATCTGGACGATAGGAGTGCAACGGAGTTGACGGAAGCCCCGGATGATCAACGGAGAAGCCCCAGATGGGATTTTTGGACCTACGAAAATCGGCCAAAAAGTTGCTTGATTCTCCTCGATCGTTGTTTGTTGGTGGATTTTGTTTGAAGAATTGAAGAGAGGGGTGGATAGGTGTTTATAGCACCAAGAATTTCTGAAAACGGTGAAGAATTGAAGATTTTGTGTGTTTGAGGGCAAGAAATCGGGGGTGGTGAAATTTGGAGAAGAAGCCGTGAATGGAGGTTGGGAGGAGGGGGTATTTATAGAATTAGGTCTATCCGGACGGATAAAAACCTGTCCGTACGGATAAGCTGAGGGGGATGAACTGTCCGGACGGATGGTGAAACTGTCCGTACGGATGATACTATGAAAATCCATATTTTTCTGACTGAGAGTTATCCGTATTGGATAAGAATCTATCCGTACGGACGAATGGCTGAAACTGAAAATTTTTGTGTACTGAGAGTTATCCGTCCAGATGATAACTTATCCATACGGATGGAGGCAGGCAAAGTGAAAAATGAAGTTTTATATAGAAAAACCCCCTCGTGACCATCCGAACACAACCAAGACACCAAAAACACAACACGTGGGTCTCAAGAGCAAAGAAAACACAGAAGATGGTGGGTTGCCTCCCACCGAGCGCCTTTGTTTAATGTCGTTGGCTCGACAGAATGACTTAAACTGTGCCGGTTTTTTCAAGTTATACTACCGGCACGGGCGAGGAAAACGAGGGATAGAGAGATGACGGATGGTGGATTATAAGAGTGGTACGTCATGCATTGGAGTCCATGACGGGACTAAACAGCTTACTTCCTCCAACTTTGGATCTTCCAAAATCACAACCTCGAGGGCCTCGTCAAACGGAAACTTCTCATATCTCTTCAACGAAGACCATTGGTAATTGAGGTCCCGTACTTTGGATGATTTATCTCTACCGCTCCCGAGTCGAACATCTTCACAACGGTGTAAGGTCCCGACCATCGGGACTTCAGCTTCCCAGGAAAAAGATGTAATCGCGTATCATACAGTAAAACCTCATCTCCCACCTTAAACAACTTCGGTTTTATCAGTTGATCGTGGAGGAGCTTAGTTTTCTCTTTATATCTAGCCGAGAAATCATAAGCTCACAGGTGAAACTCCTCCAACTTAACTAGCTGAGCCATCCTCCTTTCTCCACTAAGAGTCTCGTCCATATTCAACTCCTCAATGGCCCAATGCGCTCTATGCTCAATCTCCACTGGTAAATGACAAGTTTTTCCAAAAACGATCATGTATGGAGACATACCAATCGGAGTCTTAAACGTTGTTCTGTGAGCCCACAGCGCATCATCTAATTTCATGGACCAGTTCTTACAGTTCTTATCCACAGTTCTTTCCGAATTCTCTTAATACCACGGTTGGAAACCTCCACCGGCCACTCGTCTGAGGATGATAGGCCGTTCCTAACTTATGAGTTACCCTGTACTTTAAAAGCAGCTTATCCAAATCTCTATTGGCGAAATAAGTGCCATTATCAGAAATTATCGCCCTTGGTACACCAAATCGTGTCAGAATGAACTTTTTCGAAACTTGATGACTACATGTTCGTCATTAGTGGGGGAGGCGATCGCCTCCACCCACTTTGAGACATAATCACAAGCTACTAGAATGAACTTGTTCCCAAAGGAAGGAGGATAAGGTCCCATGAAATTGATGCCCCAAACATCGAAAACTTCACACACAACAATACGCTGTTGAGGCATTTCGTTCCTTCTTGAGATTCGACCCGAACGTTGACTCGCGTCACAAGTTTTGACATAAGCATAGGCATTCTTAAAGATCGTGGGCCAATACAACCCACTTTGTAAAACTTTCAACGTGGTTCTCTGCCCCGAGAAATGGCCCCCGGCCTCTTTATCATGGAAAAAGATAACACGCTCAACCGCTCAGCCTCGGTTATACACCTCCTCATAATACCGTCGGCACACAACCGGAACAAATAAGGGTCCTCCCAAACAAAGTACTTAGCCTCACTCACGAGCTTCTTCTTCTGATTTTCATCCAACTCTGAATCTATAAACCCACTCTCAAGGTAGTTCACAATCGGGGCAAACCACGGTGCACCCTCTTTTCCTTTACGCAGAAAATTCCCTCACTTTTCCGGCAACATAGTGTCCACCACGAACAGATGCTCATCCGGAAACGAGTCATTTATCTCCACCCTCTCTGATTCCTCATCCTTAACCGGCTCTATACGACTGAGATGATCAGCTACGACATTCTCACAACCCTTACGGTTTCTAATCTCCACGTCGAGCTCCCGAAGGAGCAGAATCCATCTCAACAAGCGTGGTTTGGCATCCTTCTTTGCAAACAGGTATTGCAAAGCAGAGTGATCCGTATGCACGATCACCTTAGACCCCACCAGATAGGACCTAAACTTATCAAAAGCGAAGACCACCGCCAACAACTCTTTCTCAATCGTGGCATACTTCTGTTGGGCCGGGTTAAGGGTATGACTGGCATAGTAAATGGGTCGAAATAGCTTATCGACCTTCTGCCCTAACACAGCTCCCACAGCTAGATCGCTCGCATCACACATAATTTCAAAACCTTGCTCCCAGTTCGGAGCTATCAGAATGGGAGCCTCAGTCAAAAGCTTCTTAATATCATTGAAAGCCTCTACGCACTCCTCATCGAAAGTCACGTTCACTCCTTTCTTTAACCTAGAGGTAAGGGGTGTAGCCATTTGGGCGAACTTAGGGATAAATCTACGATAGAACCCTTCATGTCCCATAAAAGACCTTAACGTTTTCAAATTAGAAGGCATAGGCAACCTAGAAATAGCGTCTACTTTAGCCCTATCAACCTCTATCCCCTTGGCTGATACCTTATGACCTAGTACAATCCCCTCAGTCACCATAAAGTGACACTTCTCCCAGTTCAAGATTAGATCGCTCTCCTCACACCTAGCAAGCATCCTATCTATATTAAGCAAGCATGCATCAAAACTATCCCCAAAAACAGTAAAATCATCCATAAACACAGCCATGCATTGATCTATCATATCAGCAAAAATGGCAACCATGCATCGCTGAAATGTCGCGGGTGTGTTACACAGCCCAAACGGCATTCTTCGAAATGCAAAGGTGCCATAAGGACACGTAAAAGTGGTCTTATCTTGGTCATTAACATCAATATGGATTTGGTAATAACCACTGAATCCGTCTAAAAACCGTCTAGAAAATTGAATAGAACGCAAAAATATGACAACGAATTCTATGTAAAATATATGAAATTTATAGTAGTAAAAATAATAAAAAGTTGTAATTTTGTACCGATTTTAATAAATCGGAGTGTCGTGTCGATTTACGTGGGTATTTGTGGTATTTTGTTGCGATTTATAAACCGAGACCCCGAGAATCGACATATTGAAGTTTAATCATATCTCGGAATGATTTAGAGAGTGCCACGAGCTTAAAGGGTCAATTGAATAGCTTAAGTGGACAAGTGGCCAACCAATCTGGTTAAGTAAAAATCGAGAAATGTCTCCGACAAACGAATGGCTCATCAAAATGACATTATCTGAAAAAGTGTTCTTCACGAAAGTTGTAGATTTTTCCGAAAGCTTTCCAATGCAATTTAAATTATGAAGATTGGAGGTCTACAACTTAAACAGTGATCAAGTGGCTAATCGATTTGGGTTAAGAAAAATCCCGTAAAAGCTTCGGAGGAACACAAGGTTATCAAGAAGGCGTTTTCTGGAGAAGAGTTCTTTATGAAAGTTGTAGAGTTTCTCGAGACCTTAATTTTGGTATTTCGTTTGCAATTTTTGGAGGGCCAGAACTCGAGATATGAATTTTAGAAGTTTAATAATTATATATATAAATATATATAATCACCGCACATGATGGAGTGATCAAGTTAGTGGGGGTAATCATTATACCGGACCGATCCGGCTTAATCTCGGACCGGTCCGGCCTTGAGACCTTTGCCTATATAAGGAATGCATCGAGAACAGATCGATGTACCATATATATATACATCCTATATATATATATATATATATATATATATATATATATATATATATATATATATATATATATATATCCTCTCTCTTTTCTTTTCTTTTCTTTTTTTATTTTGTAGTTTGTAAATAAGGCCTTACGCCGTAATAATGTAGTTTTAGTATCGTTATAATGCTCGGGAAAGTCTCGGAAGTTCGGTGTTGTTGAAGTCGTTGTAATGTCCGGAAGAATACAACTCTGATTCAGCATTTGTAACCGGGTAACTTTTCTTAAGTATTTATGTTTGTTTTTATATTTTTCGTTGTTATAATGTTTTTAGGCTAAATATAATACTGGCCAAAACTATGTAATCGGTTTTATTTCGATCTTTTCGTTAAAGAAATGTTGTTAAGTTAAAATTATTAAAATTGAGTTAATTGAATCTTTTTCTATTTTAATCGTATTCGTATTGACATATTTAATCGATCTGAGGAATTCATAATCTAATTATGAATTGACGCCTCGTAGTCAGAATTCGAGATAAAAGATAGAAAAACCGGAGGGTAAAATTGGCCGTGTGAATAACGTGATAACGGAATCCGATTTCCTACCCGGGGGTAGATTTGTTTTGGGAGAAATGAATTTTATTATAATTTGTACTCGAGATCGTAATAATGTTAAATCATCAGTTAAGCGAAACTTAAACCGGAAAGTTAAATCGTCCGGCCTTGACAACCGGAGCCTTTAAAATAAAATTGACCGTTTGACGAACGGAATGACTCCTTTTTATCTAAGGGTAGATTTGTACTCGGGACCCGTTCGAAAAAACCGTAACGATTGTGGACCTTGGACCGATGCAATGGACATATGACAATTTCATACGCTCGTGTGAGGAGGAATTGTTTACCTCGAGTGCACCGTTTCATTTACTCAATTGGACCTAAAATAAAAGGAGAGATCGAACGCATTTCATTTAATCGAAAAGATCGTATAAACCAATTATATAAGTTTTGGCCAGTTCTCTAAAATTATTTGTTTAATATATTGGTACCTATATATTTATATATATATATATATACTTTGCAATTTATGTACATCTATATATATTTATATATCTATATATATTATATTAGAATAACAATTAAATTACGTATTTATTTTATGTTAACTAGAATAGTAGTGATCTGTGTTATAAAATTGCGGTTTAGATCGAGTTAATAACAGCTCTTTGGTGTTTAACCACACTTAAAAGAAATTACCAAGTTCCCTGTGGATACGATACTCTGACTCACCATACTAGCACCACAATTTGACCCGGTACACTGCCGGTTAGAATCGTTTAACCCGGGAATTGTCTGTCAGATTTCTGGCACCATTCTCAGGGACAGGTTAGGCGTTGTCAGCTTTTTGGCGCCGTTGCCGGGGAACGTCGCTAATTTCTTTTTTTTTGTGTCTATGGTTACTACTTGTATTAGCTCAAAATTCTCGAGAATAAGTCAACACTTTTCTTATCCCATTTCTATTTTTATTTTTCGTTGGTTGTTACCTTATAGGTAAATTACCAATTTTTACTACTATCAATTTCTAGTTATTTTCTATTTTCGTTGGTTGATGACCAGAAGTGGTAAGGCCCCGCTCACTCCTTATAAGCCTGACATAAACACTTACGAAAGGCAGTTAAGAGTAGAGAGTAAACGCGGTCATACTAGTCAGGGAAATCCTGATCAAGAATCATCTTCTAATAAAAATACGAGAATGGCTGAAATCAGTGATGAAACACACGAACAAGGGCGGAACATGCTCTGGGCATGGACAAAACCCTATTAACCCTAATAATAATAATAATAATAATAATAGAAATAATCAAAATCGGAACCAGAATAATCGTAATAATCCGCCAAACCCGAGACCTATCTGTGATCAAACCATAAGAAGAAACCAGACTAATAATCCCATACTTTTACCTAATGAAGGAGCGAATAATTTCGAAATTAAGTCTCATCTTTTTGGTTTAATTGACGCAAGAGCCCAATTCCTAGGAGAGGATGATGAAGATCCACATCATCATCTCTATCTTTTTGAAGAAGCTGTGCAATACGGCCAAAAGTCAAGGTGCTCATAAGGAATTAACGAGGATGACTATGTTTCCTTTTTCTTTAAAAGGACGAGCCCGAGATTGGTTTATGTCTCTTCCACATCATTCACTTACAAGTTGGGAGGAGATTCAAACCGAATTTACGAAACAATATTTCACTCCGGGACGAAATTTGGAATTAAAAGTCGAGGTTGCTAATTTTAGACAAGGATCTGAGGAAACTCTCGGGAATGCGTGGGAAAGGTTTAAAAAACTGTTACGAGCTTGTCCCGATCATGGTTATTCCTTAGATATGCAAATTCAACTCTTCTGTCGTAAATTGAGAAAAGATTCACGTGCGGATGTAGATCATGCATGTGGTGGTTCGTTAATGATGAGTGAAGCTCAAACAGTTTACGATGCTATAGAAAAGATTTCCAAAAATAACAGAATGTGGGAAACCGGTTCTAGCACCAGAAAAGTAGCTTTTGCAGGAGAATGTACGTCTAATACGGAAGTTCTAGCACATTTAGAAAATTTGAGTAGGAAATTTGATGGTCTACAACAGAATAAGAACCAAAATTCAGAAAATAGTACACCAAATGAATACTCAAGTCATGATAATATGTCATTAGGGAGTGAAGAACCAACAGGATATTCAAGAGCGGAGGTGAGTTTTCTTCAGCAGCATAGGAATTTGAACAATGCATATTCAAACTCGTTTAATGCTATTAGAAGAAATCATCCAACTTATCGATGGTCTGAAAACCCTAGTAAGCCAGGACAACCGCCGTATCCAGTCCCATATAGGAATAATAATCAAGTTTATCAAGAAAATACATCTAATCAGAATTTACAGTCATTACCTAGATCCTATCCTCAACATACCACTCAAAGTATACCGGTAACTCGAGTTCAACTCAACTGCGAAAGGAGTTGAAAAATGGGAAAAACTAATGGAAAATATGATGGGTGTAGTATCTACTCAAGCTAAGAATATGGAAACAATGATGACTTCTATTGGTACGATCACTAAAGATATGAGTACAATGAAAACATCTATGAGTGGACATGATACCGAATGAGAACGATAGAAGCTTCATTAAGGAATATGGAAGATCATTTGAGTAGGGAAGGTGAACGTAACAACGGTAGACCCCGGGAGGATTACCAAGTAACACCGAAAGAAACCCAAGAGAGGTAAATGTTGTAGTTACGAGAAGTAGGAAGCTCGTGGAAGCAATGGAGTTGAAAACTTTGGGAATAATGAAGTAGAAAATGATTTAGATGGTAAAAATGATGAAACTAAAGATGAAATTGAATTCACTGATGAGGAAGAAGAAATTATAGAGAATTTCTTGAAAAGGAATAGAAGTTTGGAATCTGAAAATGAAAGTGAAAAATGGGTAAAAATCCCTAGGATTTTGAAAGACCCTATGGATAAAGATTTAAGGAATTTATTCAAGGAACATGTTAGAATAGATGAAACTGGTAATAAGGATGAGAAACAAGAAGAACCGAAAGAATCTGAAGTAGAGATTGATTCAGGGAACAATTTAAAAGAAAAAATTCAAGAACCTGAAACATGGCGACTAAGTAATACTCAAAGGTTTAAGGAAAAAGGAAAAGAGAAATTGACTAGGGAGCCAAAGGTTATAGATTTAGAATCTTTACCTTACCCTCCTAAAGATCAAATCAAAAAGGCAAAAATTGATAAGAAGTATGCTCGTTTCCTTGACACTTTTCGTCATCTTCATGTTAATATCCCTGTTATCGAAGCTCTGATTAATATACCTGCCTATGGAAAGTTTCTGAAAGATATACTATCAAATAAAAAAAAATTAGAGGACTATGAGAATATATGCTGAATGAAGAATGTTACGCAATTCGCAAAGCATAAGTTACCACCTAAACGAAAGATCCTGGAAGTTTTACGATTCCATGTGAAATTGGAGGATTTACGTTTAAGAAGGTCTTATGTGATCTAGGAGCTAGTATAAATCTCATGTCTTATGAGGATTATAAAAAGCTAGGCATAGGAAAGCTTACTAAGATCGAAATGACTCGCAAATGGCGGATAGATCGATTAAGTACCCTAAAGGAATGATTAAGGACGTATTGGTTAAAGTAGACAAATTCTATTTTCCAGTAGACTTTGTAGTTATGGAAATGGAAGAAGGATATTCAGCGCCACTTATTCTAGGTCGTCCATTTCTAGCTACAGGAAGAACTTTAAATCGATGTTCGAAAGGAGAATTAGTTTTGAGAGTCAATGAAGATGAAGTTGCTTTCAATATTTTCAAAGCTATGAATCATACATCATCAGAATCATGTTCTTTTATAGAAGATATTCATTCTATAGATGATAATCAGTTACCAACTTTTGAAGACAGATTAGAAGAATGCTTAACTCTGTCTATCTATAAAGAAGATGAGGAAGACATTGAAATGAAAGAGATAATCCTTTCTCTAGATAAAGGAAGCATTACTTTTAAGCCACCATGGCATAAGTATTTGGAGTTAGAACTAGAAGGACCAGTTCTTAAATCATCAATAGAAGATCCGCCGAAGAATCTGGAATTGAAACCGTTACCTTTAAATCTGAAATATGCTTTTCTTGAAACTGATAATCTATTACCGATTATTATTTCATCAACTTTAACGAGCAACAAGAAGATCAATTACTTAGAATGTTAAGAAAGCATAAGAAAGCTTTTGGATGGACGATTGCCGATATTCGAGGTATTAGCCACGAGATTTGTGTTCATAAGATAATTACGAAAGAAGATGCTAAACCTTGTATTCAACCGCAACGCCGCCTCAACCCGAATTTACAGTTAATCGTTAAGAAAGAGGTGATTAAGCTATTAGAAATGGGGATAATCTTTCCTATATCAGATAGTGAATGGGTAAGTCCAACTCAAGTTGTACCAAAGAAAGGAGGTTTCACAGTGAAAGAGAATGATAAGAATGAATGGATTCCAACAAGGGAAATTAAAGGTTATCGAATGTGCATTGATTTTAGAAAGCTAAATGATCATACTAAGAAAGATCATCATCCGCTTCCATTCATAGTTCAGATGTTGGAACGTTTAAGTGGTCATAAATATTACTGTTTCTTAGATGGTTATTCAGGATATTTACAGATTTTCATTGCAGCAGGAGATAGGGAAAAGACTACTTTCACTTGTCCTTATGGAACTTTTGCTTATAAAAGAATGCCGTTTGGTTTATGTAATGCTCCTGCTACGTTTCAAAGATGTATGATGTCTATATTTTCTGATATGCTTGAGAAATTCTTAGAAATTTTTATGGACGACTTTAGTGTTTACGGAGATTCTTTTGGTAAATGTTTATCGCACTTAGAAAGGGTGTTACAACGCTGTGAGGATACCAATCTAGTACTAAACCGGGGAAAAATGTCATTTAATGGTATCGAAGGAATTGTTCTAGGTCATAGAATCTCGAAATAGGAATTGAAGTTGATAAAGCTAAAGTCGAGGTGATTGAAAAATTACCACCACCGGTGAATCTAAGGACTCTAAGAGGATTTCTTGGACATGCAGGATTTTATAGGAGATTTATTGCGAGAATTTTCGAAGATAGCAAAGCCTCTAAGTCATTTACTTGAAAAAGAAGTACCTTTTAACTTTGATAGTAAATGTATGGAAGCTTTTCGACCCCGAAAGCGAAGTTGATTACTTGCACCGGTATTGGTAGCACCGAGGCGGGATTTGCCTTTTGAGATTATGTGTGATGCTAGCGATTTAGGCGTAGGAGTCATTTTTAGGTCAAAGGTATAACAAAGTTCTCAAAGCTATTTACTATGCTTCCCACACATTAAACGCAGCTCAACTTAATTATACAACTACAGAAAAAGAACTGTTGGCTGTAATTTTTGCCTTAGATAAGTTTAGATCATATATTGTTGGTTCTAAGGTAATAATCTACACAGACCATTCAGCTCTGAAGTATTTACTGAGTAAGAAGGATGCGAAACCACGTCTTCTTAGATGGATTCTCCTACTTCAAGAATTTGATATTGAAATTAAAGATAAAAAAGGAAGTGAGAATGTAGTAGCAGATCATCTAAGTAGAATGGAGATTGAGGAAGAGATAGGGAATGAAATTAAAGATTCATTTCACGATGAACAACTATTTAGAATAGATACTCCTTCAACCATGCGATTATTAAAAAATAGAATTCCTTCTAAGGAAAGGTCATCTTGGTTTGGAGATATCATTAATTACTTAACTTTGTGATTATATTCCGTCTCATTGGACTTGGCAACGAGAAAAAGAAGTTCTTTTACGACTTAAAATTTTATTACGGGAGGAACCGGACCTTTTCCGTAAATGTTCGGATGGGATAATCGAGAAAATGTGTGCCTGATAATGAAATTTTAAGTATTTTATCGTTTTGTCATGATCGTGAGGCAGGAGGTCATCATGGAGGATGGAAAACTGCTTTTAAAGTTTTACAATGTGGATTTTTTTGGCCTACACTATATAGAGATGCTTATAAGTATGTTAAATCTTGTGAATCTTGTCAAAAATGGGGAAATATATCTAAAAAACATGCAATGCCTATGCAACCTATTTTAGAATGTGAACTTTTTGATGTTTGGGGCATAGATTTCATGGGACCTTTCCCTATATCTTTTGGAAAAAGATTTATTCTTGTAATGGTAGATTATGTTTCAAAATGGGTAGAAGCTGAAGCTCTTCCCACTAATGATACCAAGGTTGTCATACGATTCCTTAAAAAGAACATATTCACTAGATATGGCATTCCGAGGGCAATCATTAGTGATAGAGGTTCACATTTTTGTAATAGACCATTTACTAAAATAGTTGAAAAATATGGTGTAACGCATAAACTAGGAACGCCCTATCATCCGCAAACTAGTGGACAGGTAGAGGTATCGAATAGAGAGATTAAAAGAATCGTGGAAAAAACGAGTTGATTCAAATCGTAAAAGCGGGCGAGTTAAATTAGATGATGCATTATGGGCATACGAAACGACTTTTAAAACACCAATTGGTTGTTCTCCCTATAAGCTAGTCTTTGGTAAGTCATGTCATCTCCCGGTTGAGTTAGAACACCGAGCCTTCGGGCTATTAGATTTCTAAATTTCGATCCTAAGGTCGTCGGTGATCATAGATTGCTTCAATTGACGGAACTAGAAGAATTTCGTCTCGATTCTTATGAAAACGCTCGAATCTACAAGGAACGCACGAAATCTTTCCATGATAAGAAAATCTTTAAGCGTGAGTTCCATGTAGGTGATCGAGTGCTTTTGTACAATTCACGTTTAAAGTTGTTTCCGGGTAAGCTTAAATCAAGATGGACGGGACCATTTAAAGTAACAAGGGTTTACAAAGCTGGAGTTTGTTGAACTAGCGATGGAAATACAACTTTTATAGCCAATGGCCACGAGTAAAGTTATTTGTGGAGGGAGAAGGAATCACACTTTGAAAGAAGAAATAATGCTACTTGATTGATCCCCCGACAAATTGAAAAGCGAGAGGAAAAATGAAAAGCGAAAAGCGAGCTGGAATCGGCCGAAAACCAGGTTCAATCTATCTTTACTTTTCTGTATTTTTTTATGTTTAAACTCTTTTCGTCTTTTACCGGATAGACGTAAAAGAACTGGATGTCTTTTTTAGATAGAATAGGAGTTTTTATTTTACTTTTGAAATTAGGCCTTGATAAAGATGTCGCGTTTTCTATAGAAGCTTTAGTTTTTGAACAAAACAAGAAATTGTTGAGAGAGATCAGATTGAGAGAAGTATGTAATGGAACATCAAGAAATGTGCGATAAAAAGAAGGGCAAAGTTTCTAATGAGATGCAGAATCTGTGGAAAAAGTGAACATGTTGGACGATGTGGGAAAAACACAACCAAATCCCAGGATGAGTGTTTGAATATTGTTAGGAAAGGGAACGATTAGGTGGTTATCCGAAAATCCCGATGGAATTCCGAGAGATAATTCGAATGCCTCGTTTTTAGGAGTTAGGTTGATCGAGCGTTATATCAGAACTTTGGAAGATTTAGAAATCGAAGAATCAGGAACCCCTTAAGTTTCGAGTCTTTTATTTTATTTTATTTTATAAAATTTTCGCATAACTTCTGAAAATTTTATAAAATTGGATTTTTATGAAAATTTGAGGAGTTTTATAAAAGTTTTATAAAAGTTTTTTTTTTCAGTTTTAGTTTTAATGTTTTATAAGAATCGACATAAATTTATTAAATTTTTATAAGCTTTTTATTAAAGTGTTATAAAGATTTTATTAAATTTTTAGAAATTGTTATAAAATTATAAAATTTCCTTCAAATTTTATTTTTAGTAAGTTTTAAATTATATAAAATTATTTTTAAGGTTTTAATTAAGTTTTATTAGAATTTTTATAAGTTTTTATCAAAAATCATAAAAAAAATAAAAAAATTCGAAAAAGTTAGGCACGGACCGATCCGGCCTTATCCTACCGGACCGGTCCGGGGTCTAAAAACATAAAAAGACGGGGACCCTTCTTTTCTTCTTCTTCTTCCCTAATTTTTTTTCTAACAGCCGCATAACACCCAAACCCCACCATTACGATTTTTTTTTTTTTTACTTTTCTTCCACAAAAATTCATCTCACACTACACCACTACTTGATTTCTTCTCATTATCATCTCCTCTCTTCAACACAAATTGGAAAATTCAAAAAGGGTCAAAAACAAGCTCCATTTAATTCCGGCGAATTTTGAACTTTTCCGGCCTACTTTTCAACGTTTTCTACACATTAAGGTATAATTTACTTTATTTAGTTATCAATTTCGTATTTTTCATAATTTTTTAGATTAATTTCAACTATTTTGATTTTTGAGTGTGTTGTGACATTTTTATTTTTTGTTGTTTTTGTTGTTGTTGTTGTTGTTGATTGTCATTATCAATATCGTAGAATGGCTGAGTCGAGTAGGAGAGGCTCTAAAAAGAGAAAATCACACATTCCTATATCAACTCTGTCGTAGGCACGGTAATTTTATCATCGAGGAAGAAGCCGTAAGCTTTGAAAAAACCGCATCACCGAGGCTAAGAAAGCGTATGAGAACATTTATAGTAAATGTGATGTATTGGTTGAAAAAGGATTAGACTTGGATGACTTAGGTGATGAAGTTAAGGATATCTTTCGAAGACGTCGGTGGTTAGATTTAGCGGCTAGAAGGGAAGGGAGATTAACACGACTATAGTAGGCGAATTTTATTCGGTTTTATCTACTTTGTCGGAAGAACAGCTTACTCAGTCGGAAACCGTACCCTTACGAACCAGAAATATTCCTTTTAACCCTGCCGTCATAAATGCAATTCTAGGAGTTGAGGTTTTTCCTGAGGAGGAGGATTACAGGGTAGTTTATAATTTAGATGATCCTGCTAGCTTTGAGCAGACTGCCCTGAGAGCTCAGACTTTTTTTGACCCGACCGCTGTGTGGGTTGAAAATCGGTTTAATTACGGAAACTGTTTTAGAGGTTTAAGGGCAATTAAAAGATTCATTAGCCATAATCTCTATCCTTCTCGTAAACACACCGCTTTTGGAAAGGAAGATGTTTGTATCGCTTGGGCGATGGTGAACGATGTTAGAGTGGATGTTGGAAAGGTTATGTTTAAAAGAATTTTTGAGAGTATTGTCATCGCCGGACCGAGGAGTCATCTATACTTCCCTTGTTTTATCTACGATTTATGTCGTAGGTTGGGAGTACCATTCTGCCTAATGACAAGTTATCTCTAGGCGATGGAAATCGATTGGACCTAGTTTGACTAGTCTTCCGGATGGTAGTATTAGATCTTTGCTTAGAAGACGTCAAACTCGGCCCGGCTCCACCGGTTTTACATCATCTTCCTCTTTTCCATCTTTTTCTAGTCGGCCTCAACAAACTCCTTTCTCCAACACTATCACTTATGACATGTTTCAATCTTTAGTGACGGACGTTGCACGTGGTCAAGCCAATGTGGCTTATTATCTTTGAGAGTACTAGGCGGTGGTGTGATGATCTTCGTAGAGGTTTAAGAAGGAACGAGCGGTTGCTTCGTAATCCTACTTTTGATGATCCCGCCTATCCACCTTGTCGGTCGATCCTTATACCTTACCGAGTGGGTAACACCTATTCCACCACCTTCGAGCTTTCATCCATCGTCATATCCTTTTGGAAGCCAATCTAGTGGGACGGTGTATTTTCGACAGTGTTCGAGAGACCGACAATGTCGAGTTGGGGAGGATTCACGAGTTTGCACATGTCACGGCGGCATGAGTTCGATGGGTCTTGATAGTTCGGTCGAACCACGACTACAGTTCAGCCGCCAGCTTCTCAGTCGTTTCCGAGTTCGAGTTTTCAAGTTGATCCTGAGGAAGACTACGATGAAGATTGAATTTAATAATTTTGATTAAACATTTTTATTGCACTTTTTATTCGACATTTGTCATTTAAATATTGGTTGGTTTTCATTTTTCGTTTAGTTTGATTTTACAATCGTTTTTATCAAAATTTGGTTTGCATTTTTCGGTTTAGTTTTTATAAAAACTATAAAATATCAAGAAAATAATTTTCGTATAATTACTACGTCATTTTACAAAAATATAATGTGTCGTTTTATCCGTTTATATCAAGCATTATAAAGTATTTTCAAGGACAAGGTTTGTATTGTTTCACACGTGAAGTAAAAAACCAAAACACAAGTTGTCTTTCACCTCTGTCCCTCAGTTAAAGTAAGATGAGGCCGGACCGATCCGGCATATTTCCGGACCGGGCCGTGAAGAACAGAAGGCTGAGTTATTTTAGAGTCTGTCTAATGCAGCCACGTACGTATAATTTTACCATCTATTTATAGAAGTAAAGGCAGGAGCAACAAATGCTCATTCTTTCACTGTCTATCTAACTTAAATTGTATTTCTTTTACTTTTTGTCAAGTTTTAAAAAATGTCAAACCACTCTTCACCGTCGGTTAATTCTTACGAGCCTAATACACCGGATCATCCGGAATCTCAAGCTTAATGAGAGTATCATTTTACACAATCGTTTTGCAAATTCTCCAATCCTATTGGAGAAAGGTTTAAATTTAGATAAGCTTGATCAATGGGGAAAAACTATCATTCGAAGTTTTGGTTGGAAAAAATTTGTCAGTACACCGAGAGGAAGGGTAAATATCTCAATAGTGCGAGAATTTTATTCTGCACTTATGACGACATCTATGATCGATATCACTCAGATTGTTCTAGTAAGAGGAGTGGCTGTTCCCTTTTCTTCATCTGTTATCAACCAAATCTTTGAAATTCCACCAGTTACGATGCCACATTTTGAAATGCAATGGGGACTACAAAATCCCTCTAATCATTTGAATAAAGTACACGAGTCATTCCAATGTCTGTTCCCGCTTTTTGATACAAATCACGACATGTCAACACAAGCTCTACTTCCACATCTAAAGGCGTGGAAACATTTTATAAATTCTCGAGTTTATCCCACCTGGGATTTTGGAAGTTTGGCTGAGAATGAAATGCTTCTACTTTATGCTTTGACATTCGGTGTATTTGTTGATTGGGGTATATTGATTCAAAGGACAGTGTTGGAGTTTGAAATCACGAGAGGTAGTAGGGGAAATCCTATGCCTAATTCATGGATGATATCACGTTTGTGTATTCTTCTGAATGGAGTAGAAGAGCTGGAGACGGATGAATTTTTTCCGTCTAGAGATAGTCGGTTTGGATTGTTACCGGTTGATACACCGGGTTGTTCGTCTACCATCTAGAGAATTGTTAGTGGTTTGTTAGTAATATTTAAGTTTTAATAAATTAAGTTAAGTTTGAAGTTACTTTAGTTAAGTTAAGTTTTTCTTTTAAGTTTGTATTAATCTATCTTGTTTAATATGTCTTAGTTTTTTAAGTTGTTTGTTTTTATTTAATAATATAATTCGTATACGCTAAAAAAAAAAAAAAACAGAAAAATAACGTTAATAGATAATTTTAATTTTATTTTCGAACCTACTTCTTTACTACTCATTAAACATCGGGACGATGCCACTTCGTAAGTGGGGAGTAGAGTTAGGTTAGAAAATTCATTAAAATTTTCGAAAAATAGTCAAAAATAATTATATTATATGTCTAATTTAGATTTTAATAAGATTTTAAGTTTATATAATTGAGTAATATTAGATATCGTTTTTATGAAATTATATAAGTATGTTGATATTTATAAGTAAAATTTTTAGAATCATTTTCTTTTCAATATGAATTATGAGTTTGGAATTGACCTAAGTTTGTTGATTTTTGGCACCACAAAAATATAACTATAGCCAAATAACCTACCTCAGCCTTGATTAGAGTGATCAAGACCTCACTCGAAATTGTCAATTGTGATTAAATAACCAAGCTATAGCTTATTTTGGTCTACATTTCCTTAAAATTCCGCAAGTTTGTACGTACTTATGAAAAGAAATGGAGACATAAAAGCTAAGTTTTGGTATATCTTTGAGATTGGAAAGATTAGATAAGTAGTAGTATATTCGATCTTACCTCGGGACACTTGCAAGATAGTCGATTTTGGTAATAAGCTCGGATATATTAATATTCTATAAAAGAATTAAGAACGAAGCACCATACTTACACGAAATTAATCAAATATCGGTATCTTCCTTATCGTGATTAACAACTTAAAAATAAAAAGAAATGATCGGTTGTAGCTACCAATGATTGGAGTGAGTAGGGTATTATCACGAAATGTCCTATATCACTATGAGGTAATTAAGCTCCCGATTGCACGATGATAGTAGTCCGGCTAGGGTATTATCTCGAAATGTCCTATTGCTTTGGGAATGAAGGCACAAGATAAAATGAAAAAGGAAAAGTTGAATCATAAGATCTCGGGAATTATTACAAGTTTAAGGAAACCGGACTTGTAATTTTCGATCGAAAGAGTAGTACTCCGATCAATCTTGATGAAGCAATGCACCGTAAGTTTGATTTTCTACACACACTCACGCTTTTAGTTCTTAATCTTAAAAAAAAAAAAAAAAAAAAAAAAAAGAAGAGAGAAAATCTGAAAAAGAAGAAGATGTTATTAATCGATGATTATTTTTTATCAAGAATATGAAGATGTAGGTACGTACGACTTGCCTCTTTCTCTTTTTGATTTCCCTTTTTTCCGATTAACCAACATCTTGAACCTAAACTCTATAAGCCATTTTTGTCGACTACCTGACCGAAGTTTCCGATTCCAAAATTTCATAATAGTTGCGATTAAAAATAATTCTGATATTTTATTTATACTTATTAAGTGTTACATGTACAATTTCATCTAAATAATATTTAATGTTTAAGTTATATACTCTTTCTGTCTTCTTATAATATTAAATTAGCATAAGTAATATATTTGACAATATAAATTACATTAAAAATTATAATATTATCTTTTATTACCGCTTATTTTTGCTCGAGGACGATCAAAAGCTAAGTGGGGAGTAATTTGATGTATTATTTTTATATGATTAAAAATATGTTATATTATCAACGAATTCTATGTAAAATATATGAAATTATGGTATAAATAGTATGAAATGTTAATCTTTATAATTTAGAGTAGTTAGTAGTAAAAATAATAAAAAGTTGTAATTTTGTACCGATTTTAATAAATCGGAGTGTCGTGTCAGATTTACGTGGGTATTTGTGGTATTTTGTTGCGGTTTATAAACCGAGACCCCGAGAATCGACATATTGAAGTTTAATCATATCTCTCGGAATGATTTAGAGAGTGCCACGAGCTTAAAGGGTCAATTGAATAGCTTAAGTGGACAAGTGGCCAACCAATCGGTTAAGTAAAAATCGAGAAATGTCTCCGACAAACGAATGGCTCATCAAAATGACATTATCTGAAAAAGTGTTCTTCACGAAAGTTGTAGATTTTTCCGAAAGCTTTCCAATGCAATTTAAATTATGAAGATTGGAGGTCTACAACTTAAACAGTGATCAAGTGGCTAATCGATTTGGGTTAAGAAAAATCCCGTAAAAGCTTCGGAGGAACACGAGGTTATCAAGAAGGCGTTTTCTGGAGAAGAGTTCTTTATGAAAGTTGTAGAGTTTCTCGAGACCTTAATTTTGGTATTTCGTTTGCAATTTTTGGAGGGACAGAACTCGAGATATGAATTTTAGAAGTTTAATAATTATATATATAAATATATATAATCACCGCACATCTTTGGAGTGATCAAGTTAGTGGGGGTAATCATTATACCGGACCGATCCGGCTTAATCTCGGACCGGTCCGGCCTTGAGACCTTTGCCTATATAAGGAATGCATCAGAGAACAGATCGATGTACCATATATATATACATCCTATATATATATATATCTCCTCTCTCTTTTCTTTTCTTTTCTTTTTTTATTTTGTAGTTTGTAAATAAGGCCTTATGCCGTAATAATGTAGTTTTAGTATCGTTATAATGCTCGGGAAAGTCTCGGAAGTTCGGTGTTGTTGAAGTCGTTGTAATGTCCGGAAGAATACAACTCTGATTCAGCATTTGTAACCGGGTAACTTTTCTTAAGTATTTATGTTTGTTTTTATATTTTTCGTTGTTATAATGTTTTTAGGCTAAATATAATACGGCCAAAACTATGTAATCGGTTTTATTTCGATCTTTTCGTTAAAGAAATGTTGTTAAGTTAAAATTATTAAAATTGAGTTAATTGAATCTTTTTCTATTTTAATCGTATTCGTATTGACATATTTAATCGATCCGAGGAATTCATAATCTAATTATGAATTGACGCCTCGTAGTCGAAATTCGAGATAAAAGATAGAAAAACCGGAGGGTAAAATTGGCCGTGTGAATAACGTGATAACGGAATCGATTTCCTACCCGGGGGTAGATTTGTTTTGGGAGAAATGAATTTTATTATAATTTGTACTCGAGATCGTAATAATGTTAAATCATCAGTTAAGCGAAACTTAAACCGGAAAGTTAAATCGTCCGGCCTTGACAACCGGAGCCTTTAAAATAAAATTGACCGTTTGACGAACGGAATGACTCCTTTTTATCTAAGGGTAGATTTGTACTCGGGACCCGTTCGGAAAAAACCGTAACGAGTTGTGGACCTTGGAGTGATGCAATGGACATATGACAATTTCATACGCTCGTGTGAGGAGGAATTGTTTACCTCAGGAGTGCACCGTTTCATTTACTCAATTGGACCTAAAATAAAAGGAGAGATCGAACGCATTTCATTTAATCGAAAAGATCGTATAAACCAATTATATAAGTTTTGGCCAGTTCTCTAAAATTATTTGTTCAATATATTGGTACCTATATATTTATATATATATATATATATATATATATATATATATATATACTTTGCAATTTATGTACATCTATATATATTTATATATACGTATATATTATATTAGAATAACAATTAAATTACGTATTTATTTTATGTTAACTAGAATAGTAGTGATCTGTGTTATAAAATTGCGGTTTAGATCGAGTTAATATCAGCTCTTTGGTGTTTAACCACACTTAAAAGAAATTACCAAGTTCCCTGTGGATACGATACTCTGACTCACCATACTAGCACCACAATTTGACCCGGTACACTGCCGGTTAGAATCGTTTAACCCGGGAATTGTCTGTCAGATTTCTGGCACCATTCTCAGGGACAGGTTAGGCGTTGTCATTTATCTAACTCTTGATCAATAAACGGGAGGGGGAAATGATCTTTCCTAGTCTTTTCATTCAACATATGGAAATCGATGCAGACTTGATGACTAGTAACAGGACGTACAGAAAAAGACTCACATTGCTCATTTGTCAGCACAGTAATACCGCCTTTCTTTGGCCCCACCTGTGTGGGGCTCACCCACTCACTATCCGAGATAGGATAGATTATGCCCAAAATCAGCATCTTCACCACCTCTTTCCTTACCACTTCCAGTAAATGCGGATTCAGTCTCCTCTAGCGGTTGACGCCTCGGTCTTGCCCCATCCTCAAGGATGATTTTGTACTTACAGATGTCAGCACTAATCCCCTTTTATATCCACCATTTTCCATCCAAAAGCTCTCTTCCTCTTTTTAAGTACTTGAACCAGTTTCACTTCTTGCAAAGCGGTTAGCGTGGCAGAAATAATTACAGGGAGTAAATCATTATCCTCAAGGTATACATACTTTAAATATGAAGGCAGCGGCTTCAACTCCAAGTCTGTTGGTGGTTCCTCAATGGATGGCTTCAACTCCAAGTCTGTTGGTGGTTTCTCAATGGTGGTTACCCCAGAATTATTTCCGACATAGTTCACATCGCTCTGTTGGAAATCTTCTTCCATGCTACACCCCATCGATGGCTCGTAATCTTGGTCGTTCGGTGGAACTTTCCAATTTGGGTTGTTACCCAATGGGTTGTTCTGGTTCCATTGTCCCCCAGAATTTTGTTGCTGACCGAATTGCGGATTCCTCCCAGCAACCTGCTAATTACCGCTATTTGAACTCCCTGTCCTCAATCTGTTAAGCGCTGCAACTAGATCTTCCATAACTGCCACTGGTTGTTGCTGAGATACATTTGCTACAGGTTGTTGTTGGGTTAGGTTGTGGTATCTATTGTGGTAATTTCTGAGGATAAGTCATTCTGTTCGGAGTCGTACAGAACTGAGCCGAGTGGTTACCGCCACACAACTGACAAACCTGTTGTGCCTCTTTCAGTTTCTTCATCTCTGTCTGAAGTGCCAACAACTCATTATGTGCGGCCTTCTCTTTATCCAACTGCTCTTCAAGGGCCTTAACAGTTTGTTGTGGCTCTTTCGGGTTTTCTGTCCCAAAACTAGAAACCCATTCATCATCCCTCTCAATAGCATCGTTAATATGTTGCATTGCTAGCTCGGGGTCAATTCTCGTCAAACCGTTTCCACTAGTTGCATCTAAGAGATTTCTGTCTAACTTATCCAAGGATCTATAAATCTTTATCACCTGCTCAACTGTACTCAAATTGTGTTGAGGGCACTTCTTTAGCAATGCCCTAAACCGTTCAACTGTCTCTTTCATGGTTTCCCCCTTTCGCCCACTGAAATTGTGTATTTCTCGCTTTAAATCCTCAATCTTTGCTGGAGGAAAATATTTCTTCAGAAACACATCGGCCACTTCGGCCTATGTAGATAATGAGGGATTAGGAAGGGTGTTGAACCATGTTCTTGCAGCTCCCCTTAATGCAAATTGAAACATCATCAACTTGAGCGCCTCCTCGCTCACTCCGTTGTTCTTTAGTGTGGAGATGATCTGCAGATAGTTGTCTAAGAATTCATTCGGGTCCTCATTCCGCTGCCCGTAAAAAACTGCATTCTCGCTGATCAGGTTAATGACATTCTGCTTCGGTTCCATGTTGTTAGCATGGATGGCTGGGATCCTGATCGGATTATGTCCGGTCCCTTAATACGGGATAACCACGTAATCCTTTGCCGATACAAACCCCTGATTTGCCTGTGGGTTGTTCTGTTGTTGCTGGTTTTAGACCAATAGAAGCTGTTGATCGTTCGGGTTATTATTTAGGTTGTTTTGATTCGCTTGCATAAGCTGAATCTGTGCCATATGTTGTTGAATTAACTGATATATCTGCCTTTGCAAATTGTCCTGGCCAGGTGGCTGTTGCTGAAACTGACCACCCCCTGGTTGGTGTTGCTGTTGGCGGAGAGGTGGTGGGTTGTTATTTTGGAACTGACCACCCCCCACTTGACAATTTTGTCCATTCGGCTACCTCTGACCATTTAACACTTCATTTTGTTGGTCCTGTCTTGTTGGTGTTGCTGTTGATAAGAGATTTTTGCAATCCAGTTAATCAAGTAAGAACTCGAAACCTTAGCAAAATCTACTTTCTAACCGGCAATGGACCGGATCGATTGTAGGTAGTGCTTGAGGAGTCCGAGGTTGAACCAACAGAGATTGGCTTTGAGTACCACAGCTGACTTAGCACTCAGTTCAGGTCAACCAAAAAAATATGTCGTTATACTATTGCATAAAAGAAAAATTATACTGATCGGATTTCTTAACGATTAAAAGAGGTACCGCCGAACTACGATCCAGCGGATTACTCTACCCTCAGATAAACTACCCCAGGAGTGTGCTCTACCTTCCTTGTCTGTCTAATGATAAACTCACAGGTGTCAAGTCCTAACGTGATTAAGTTCTAGACTCGCCCGAATGAACGATAAAAACCCCGTATTGGACATGGACCTAACGACTAAGGTGTCAATCTAGTGCACAGGTAGGTGTCAAACTACCTTTTAAGCCAAAACATCTACGGTCCCGAAACCCCGGTTCCCACACTTCGCCGCAACATACATTTATAAGCTAGGTGTGTGTGATGGTGAACTAGGTGATCAAGCTAGCTCAATTACGATTAAAGCAGGTTTCGTGATATGAATTATCGATTAGAACATTTTATTACGTGCTACACTACCTCCCGGTTCATCTCCCTAATGGCATTTTATCCGCTTTCACATAATTCGGCCGTACGAAAGATTTAGCTACTCATTTTCGAATTGAAACAATAAACGGTACAGGAATTCATGATATAAACGATAAAAGAACAAGAAACCATACCCACTTTATTGAAAATTGATGAAGTACCAAAGTTGTGCTCACAAAGATCAAATCTTGACAATCGAAATGTAACAGATTGATGTTGTAATGTATCTAATGTAATAGAGGATCGAAAAACAAGAACAATGATATATGGCACTTAATTCTACGCTTTCGGACGAAGGAAATCGCCCAAAAGAGGCTAAAACTATCTAAATTCGTAAAAGTCTGCTGAAGAAAACGTTTGAGGTGCCCTTTTATAGCCTAGGGCAAAATTCAGCGTATCCGTACGGACAACAGGCTATCCGTACGGATAGTTCTTGATTCTCCATGTTATCCGTACGGCTGGAAATTGATCCGTACGGATAGGTCTCTGATCACATCTTCTGTTTTGTGCTCCCAAGTGTCTGTCCGTACAACTGGCTTTCAATCCGTCCGGATGGCTCTCTGCTGCTTCATTCTATCCATACGGATAAATGGATATCCGTACAGATAAGTCTATGTTCAATATTTTTGCATCTATCTGAGAGTTGTCCGTACGGACAGACGTTTGTCCGTACGGATAAATGCCTTAACTTCAAAGATTCCACTTTTTCATACTTAGCCTTCGTTTCTCGCCTCGGACACGTCTAGACTCACAGATAATCATTTTCCGGGCTCCCAACTCACCCAAATCCTGCATAAACAAGGAAACAACAAGCAAACACATAACCCTGCAAACTACGGGTGCTCGGGAAATGAGTATAAAGTGCTAAAAGTAGGCCGAGTTTACGGAAAAACCGACTGTTACTCACCGTGCAAAGAAAACCTCATTACACTCATTATAGGGTCTAAACTCACCCGAAAACATGCTAGAAACATGATAACCGTGGGTTAAACTGTACATAAATGTACAGTAAAGTTGGTTCCTATCAAGGGACCAACACAACCTACCACCGATGTTAAAAAGTATGAAACAGTGCATTCCTAAGCAAGTAGTTCCCCCTCATACGAGTGTATGAAACTACTTTATGCCTCATCCTTGGTTTAAGTATCATAAACCTAATGAATTTTCATGTTATGAACTTGAATGCAATAACAAGGTCAATACTCCCTGGATAAGAAATTGAGTTCCTCGTAAGGTCGATTTTACCTTCCGGTCCTCCCAACCGTTTCTCACACCTAATATCTCCTTTCGGTCTCCATCAAGTGTGTAAATGCAACATTAGTTAATTACTCCAATACAAGCAACCATACAACGCAAGTAGGAAAAGATTCACAACAATTGAAACTAAACAACATAAACAACCATTCCCAATCAACATAAGAGATTATACTACCCTACTACATCATCTTGGCTAGTGTTAGAACTAGCCACTCATGACTATGAACACAAACATGTCAAAATTAGTATTCATAGTTATAAGAGCAATTAAATCAAGGTAAAGGCTAATAATTTTACCAATGACAAGCTATGAACTCGAAAATGGAAACCTTCATTCAAAGTTCAAAATCCTTCAATGGAGTTTGATACACAAGTGTTAATCTTGCTCCAACAAAAGTAGTAGAAATCAAATTAGGAGTTCTAAATGTTTACACTTGCAATTAAAAGCCAATTTTATGCTAAAATTCGGCTAGAGCAGCCTTGGGGGTGGGGTGCCTTCAAGGGAGAGTGAGAGTGGAGAAGATGGAGTATATTTGTGATATGGAAGGTGAAGTGAATAAATTAGCCCCTTTATTGCTAACTCTGCAATAATGGCGTGCACCATTTGCCTTGGTGTGCTCCATTTTGATATTTGTGAGTACTTGGCATGGACCAATGTTGATTGGCGTGCGCCGTTCTCTGATTAGTAGTTGGTTGACTGACACCATGCATTAAATGCTTAATCAGACTTCGAATTTCTCGATTGGCATAGATGAATGTGTCCTGACATACGCCATATACACACGGGATGCTCTCTGGTCGTGTTTATTCACCTATGGCATAGGTCAAACCCTCCGGCGTGCGCCATTCTGTTTTCATGGGTTGGGATCCTTGCCTAAATGCTTTGAATCATCTATCAATCAATCTTTTGGCATCAACACATCGAAAATCCAAGCTTTAAGCCTTGATACCTGTGCTGCAAAACAAACACGAGGGTACCACACGTAAATCTGATAACAAAATTGGCTAAGAAGCCTATATCGAAAGCAAAATAATAGCTTTTCATGATATTTCCTATGTACACAAAATGATCCAAATTATCACAAGAATTGATCAAGTTGATGTCAAAACATCAGTAAATGCATGAGAAATGGGGATAAACTATCAAGAAATGCATCGTCTGGTTGACTCACATCACTTGCCTTACATTTTTAGGAAATGCTCAAGGCACGGAGTAGGGGGCATTGATACGCCTGAACCGTAACGTGGCCCGTGGATCCTTAATTGGGTCCATTCGGTAGCCATAAAGGTGTACAAGGCCTTTGGACACTGAGTCCACGTAAAATGGGCCAAGTTGAGGCTGCGGACCATCGGCCCCGCTCCTAGCTTTCTCATAAGCCTGATAGGGTGCCAAGAAAAGCTAGAGGGCCAGCCCACCAATCCCTTAGGCCTTTAAGTCCGTGATAATGTTGAAATTATCACGGTGTATTTAACGGTGGATATATGGCTATATGATAAGATAAAAGTGGTGGTGCGCAGTGGTGCAAAAGTTTTCCGGTGGACTGAAAGTAAAGGTAGAGAGAGTAGTAAACTTGGCAGAGTTTGCCTGTGTTTTTGTATAAATCAACTTGTGTAAATGATACAATGAGCCTCTATTTATGGGAAAGCTACCATCTAGGGTTTAAGTAAAGACAAGGACAATACAATAGAGTACAATGCGGCGTTAACTAAGCTCGCGGCTGTTTAGCGATTCGATGTGAGGCGGACCCAACACTTAGTCATTTTTGCCTTCGTCTTGTCACCCTCGGTGTTGTAGCTTGCTCTTCTTTATACTACGGGCTCTGTTCGCTGGCGGGCCTATTAGCCTAAGGGATTAGCGGGCCGGCCCCTAGCCGTTCTTGGCGCCGCGCAGGGCTTATTAGAAAGCTAAGAGCGGGGCCGATTGGCTCGCGGTCTATAAGTGGCTTATATTCATGCGGACTTAGTGGCCGGCGGCCTTGTCCGTTCACTTGGTTCCTAAACGGACCCGAATAAGGATCCGTGGATCTTATTTATGATTCAAGCATATCAGTCCGCAAGCGACCCGAGCCCTCAATATCAAGAAGAGCAAGCTTCGATCCAAGGGTGACAAGACAAAGACTCAACAAATAGCCAAGTGTCACGGGTCCGCCCCATCTCACCCTGATAGATAGCTATTAGCTTAGTTGGCACCACATTATACTTAGTTGTATCTAATTGTCATTAGTTAAACCCTAATTTGTAGGTTGCCTATATATAGAGGCTCAATGTAACATTTTAGATAAGTTCATTAATACAAAACACAGGCAAACTTTGCCAAAGTTTACTCTCATCTTCTCTCTAGCTTTCTTAACTTGACAACCACCGCATTTTCTTCACCAATGCCGTGTACCACCGGCAAACACCACTTTCATAGCCAGGTATCCACCACAAATCCACCGTGATAATTTCGGCATTATCAACGAACAAATATGTAATAACTTAAAAACCATTTATTATATGTATAAACATAAAGACGTAGTAGAAATGACCCGACCCGGTCGGATCCGGTTCAACCCGATTGGGTTTAGGGCACTACACCAATAGAGGTAAGCGATACAAATACATGGAGCTTAGTTTTTGGAAGGCACACTTTGTGGTAGTTTTCTCCTTTGACAATTGTGCCAAAACTCTCTTATGGTAAAAAACACCAACTGCTAACATCATATTGCAATTTCTCTTGTTTATCCTCTATGCCATCTAGACGTTGAATCTAGCTTACATGCCCTTCGTGGTTGTTTGTAGTCACACCAATTATGGAAAATGGTAGTTCCCATTGACTTTCAAAGGGCCTTATTCGAAGCCCAGACGGTGCGAGATTGATTAACTTTTAATCTCAACCAATCCCACTCCCACCTCTTTGGGAAAGATAAAAAAGATATATGCAAACATATCGACAAGCTAAAATAGAGATATGATGGTTGTTGTTGAGGAATCAGGACTAAGAGCTATTAGGTACAAGGCCTTTTTGGTGCAAAGCGTGCATGGTTCTGGGTTCAAGTCTCTTTGAGGCAAAGTGTGCGTGCGACGTGCTACCGTTCCTTGAAAAAAATAGAGATATGATGGAAAGTCTAAAAAGTTGTCTTGAACCCCATCTCTTTAAAAAAAAAAAAAAAAACTAAGCAAATGTAAAATAGAGATATGATGAAAAGTCTTAAAAGTTGCATTGAACCCCATCTTTTAAATAAATAAATGCCGGGCACAAGTGTGCGTGTGTTGTGCTACGGTTTAAAAAAAATAATGATACGGCCACAACCGCGCAGACACAACATGTAACCTAAATTGCTTCTGCATCATTGATCGTGACGTAAGATATATTGATCATGATGTAGTGACCAAGATAATCAAATGTGCGAATAAATGTTGTCTTACTAGAATGTTTGTTTCTGTATCGATACTCAAAAGGAAGAATGTTCACGGATACGGTTTATACGAAAACCGTACCGATCCGAGGTCATTCGGTTCGGTTAATACTCGTGTTTGGTTTCGGTTTCGGTTAATAATATGAGGAACCAAAAATTTCGGTTCGGTTACGGTTAATGCTACAAATTATCCGTAATCGAACCGAATTAAAAACCAAACAATTAACCAAACCAAAAACCGAACCGGATTAAAAACCGAACAATTAACTGAACCGAAACCGTACCAAACGAAAAACCGTAACCGAACCGTTTATATCCAAGATATAAAATTAGCTTTTATAACCAAAATATTTTTTTTTTTTATAAAAATTGCTTATAACCGAACCGTTATCCGAACCGTTTATAACCGAATAAAAAACCGAACCGTCTATTTCTAAATAGAATTGTTAAATTTTATTTCGGTTTTCGGTTCACCGAACCGAGCCGAACCGTATATTTCGATTCGGTTCCCTAAAGCAAACGATTCGGTTTCAGTTTCAGTTTCGGATATCTATTAACCGAAATTTTCAATTCGATTTCGGTTACGGCCATTAACCGTATTGAATCGAACCAAACCGTGAACGTCTCTAAGGAAGATAGAGATATAACTGAAAGTTTTAAAATTGCACTGAAAGTCTTAAAATTGCATTCAACCTCGTCTTTTGAAAAAATAAAATGAAATTGAATAAATAAATGCCGGGCGCGTAATTTTTTTACCTGGCAATACCAGGCACCAAATAAAAACGGAACTAGGGTTTAAGACCGCTGGAAATACATACTCTAGTATTTCAGTAAAAGCTGCAGAGGCACTCAACTCTCTCCTCTTCCCTCCCATCTCGTCGAATATGCCGAAATCAAAGCGCAATAGGCCAGGTTCTGCTTCGTCCCCGTTCTCTCAATACATTTGCAAGCTTCTTAAAGGTTTAATATGATTGAAAAATTTCTTGCTTGAATTTGATTTTTTTATTTGGGTGTAATTTGGGGATGCAGTTACTTTATCCAAGACGAAGAAGAAGGGCAGGGAGCATAAGGAGAGCATAGTCAATTCGATAAGGGAAGCAGTCGAAAAATATGAATCAGTTTATGTTTTCACTTACGAGAACATGAGAAATCTGAAATTTCTCGAGTTTAGAAACCAACTTAAATCTTCTAGCAGGTAACTCCAAATCCTTCTCGGAATTATCTGCGATTTTCAGTATTTTTTTTTCAAAATATTTATATCGTAGAGAGTTGAGTTTGCACCGAATTCCATGTAAATGCTACTTTATGGTGAACTGGGTCTTAATATGGTGATATTAAAACCGGGAGACACCAACAAGACTGACGCGTAGAACTAAAAGACAAGCTGTTTTCATCACCTTTAAGACGGTTCTGTTTGTTGTGCTTCATCAGTTAGATGGGAAAGATGTAGAATTAAGTTTTTGTTGGGAACAATGATAACTCTTTCCCTGTTTGGATAGGACATAGGAGACAGAAAAATGAAAGCGAAAGATTCGACAGTAGAAAGGAGAGGAGAAGAAATGATTATCAAAACTGTTTGCATAGTTACGATTAGCCCGGAAGGAAATGTTAAAATGTTTAGGCAGACTCCACTCTTTTTGCTTCCCTTTATAATGGCCCATATGTTGCTTCAAATGTGGACTTTTAGTTCACATTTATGCATTCATTCTGTGTTTTCATGCTATCGTCAAATTCTGCATTTCATTTTTTATTTATTTTTGGCTGTTCACATGAATTTGTTATTTGGCAAGGGTGAAGAACTGATTAATAAACATCCACATCTTTGGCTGGGCTCCTGTTATGTGAGTAGGATGTATCAGCTTATTCTCTTTTCCTCTGTTCCAGATTTTTCCTTGGTTCGAACAAAGTGATGCAAGTTGCTCTTGGCCGTTCAGTTTCCGATGAGATCAGGCCAGGTCTTCACAAAGTGTCGAAGGTACAACATTTTGCTAAATTATGATTATTGTGTTATTGCTTTTTAGACTTTCCTAATCTTAAGTCACATTTTGTTATCTCAAAGATGAATGTTTTTTTTTATCCCTTATTTTGGTTTTCAGTTTCTACGAGGGGACTGTGGGCTTTGTTTTACTAACCTACCTCAGGAAGGTGTTCAAAGGTATTCTCTTAAGCATCTTGTTTATGATGAGTAAGGTATCTTTGGTTCAATGAGTGTAGGAATTTAAAACATAAAAGTGTATCTGGAAAAATGTAATAAAAAAAATTGGCATTAAGCTTTGTTTTCTTGAATGAGTCTACAAGGGAGATTGGATGAAAGCTGGGCTATGAGATGTCTCGTATGCCTGTTTCACAGCAATCATTGACCGTTAAATGTGTAATGTAGTAACAATTCCAAACATGTACTGGAATTCTGGATACTATTTGTCAAAGGCTTGTAGTGACAAATGTAAAGTTATAGTTTTCAAGCCACAGATATGACGCTTCAGCACATGAAACTTTATACAACACATATTTTACCTGTTGAAGAGAGAGTCGACCCGTCAGTAGAGGTTGGTCTAATGCTGAATTTTGACGGTTTTGCTCGAGCAGGGTAAATTTTAGCTGATTCGCCTCGGTCATCGTTGAAGTAATATGATATTTTTTGTGTGTATTAGCTGCTTTTACAGAGTTTAGCGGATGTCAGCTTCTTTTCTGTATAGGCATATCATATAATTTCTGTTTTATGTCACACTTTCTGGCTTTCTTAACCTTTTTATTTTTGCATGTATTTGAAATGGGCTGTCGTTAGTCTTTGCCAAATATTGCAATTATGTAATCTTCTTTCTTCGTCTCCATGAAATTTATCTAACTTTTATTTCTGTCAAAATCCTTCAGATTATTTAGTGAACATGAGGATCATGACTTTGCAAGGACTGGCAGTGTAGCCTCAGAGAAGGTACGGTAAAAAAAGAATGCTTCTTTCATTGCGATTGAATTCTTATGAACTTGTCAGCTCCCCGGCAGTTTGAATGGCTTTCTTCTGCTTGCATAGTGTTATGAACTTCATATTTCTTCGTCTTTTGTCTATGAGATGGTTGTTTGTAACTGGTTGTTAGTGCTGGTACCATATCACCCACCAAGTAAATGACTTATTGTCTTTTCTATCTGTTTCTATTGTTGGCTATTTTTTCAAATTATTATCATTAGGTGGAGCTCAAAGAAGGTCCTATGGACCAATTTACGCACGAAATGGAGCCTTTCTTGCGTAAACAGGGAATGCCTGTCCGCTTGAACAAAGGTGTGCCCTAGTAATTTGATCTCTCTGTGCCCTTTTCATTTCGACATCATTGTTTTGCTTGAGAATATGCTTCATTTTTTGCAAATTGATTTATAACATTCAAGCTGTACAGGTGTAGTGGAGCTTGTAGCAGATTTCGTTGTTTGTGAGGAAGGTCAACAACTATCTCCAGAGTCTGCCCGGATACTGGTTTGTCTTTTGACTTTGCAGCATTCTCTCCTTTCTAATCATGAAAATGACCATGACATACTTAAAATTCTCATAAAAAGAACGTTGAAACACACTCTCTCTCTCTCTGTGCATATATATATTATGGCAGTTATCATGTCAGTTACTTGAGAGTTTTGAGAGAGTAAATTGTGGCTTTGGTATTGTGCAGCGTCTTTTGGGCATTAAGATGGCTACTTTCCGGCTTCACTTGGTATGCAGATGGAGTTGTGAAGAATTTGAGGTTTATGGAGGAAGATTCGCTGATGATTCGGATTCTGATTCTTGATCGGTTGTGACACCATTTCTAATGACCTTTTTGCAACTACATGGGGTAGTGAGGCTGTTGATCCAGTCATTCGTGTTTTCCCTGATTTTTTTGGTCGAGTGTGCTAGTATGCGTCATTTAAAACTGGAATATTTATTTATGAAGAACTAGGAATGTGCTATATTGTTTGCATTTGGGAACCCCACATTCATACCCTTTCCCCTACCTTCACCTACCCCAGGTTTCTTCTTCCCTCTTTTTAAAGTACAATTTTAAAATGATTTTTGATTAAGTTGCATACTAAGGTGTTAACACATGCAATTCAGGACACGTTATCGTGTGGTATAGAAAACACACTCATCAATCAGCTTGGCCAGTCTACGTTAAAAAAACGATTTGATGCTTTGCATTTACAAGCAATTAAGTCAATTCTGATAAATTGTATTTATCAAGTGTGAGATCCGACTATCATTTAAGTGAACCTACTAAAGGGCTTAAACCTCACCCTGCTACCCTCTTATACATCTTAAGGAAATTTATAACATCACTCTCGGACTAGTTGGGAAATTGGTAACATCACTCTAGGACTAGTTGTAATTGTATTGTAAGTCTGTAATGGTGATGTCTTCACATGTGGAGATACGCCACAATAACTTTCCATTTTCCCGTGGTTCATAAATGCTACTAAGAATATAAAGTTCAACACACTAAAGGTAGAAAGTTTAAATTTACAACAACGATTTCTCCAAAGTCTTACAAAAGAATACGAAGTCTTAAAGCAAATGTAAATTTTCTTATAAAAGTCTATAAATAAAAGAAAAACATTTGTTTAGAAAGATAAACAACAATGTTTAGTACATCGGATATAATAAAAGAGAAATTGAAAAATCAACAAGCATCAACAAAAGTCCTCCTTGTAATCCTCAACAAGCTCGTAGTCAACATGTTCGTCTTCTCACCGCATAAAGCATACAAATAAAAATGCAAAGGGGGTAAGTATATAGGTACTTAGATAAGAGGTAGAAGCTAATGAATAATTATGTTTTACAATGAAAATGTTAATATCACTACAAGAAAAAGGGCTATTAGTTACAAAAATTTAGTGAGATGAGGCAATTCCAGTCATTAAAAGGTGATTTTAGTGAGAGGAAAATAGTCATATAGCTAAAGGATGTCTATTAATTATAAATTGTTAATTACCGGAGTAAATCCCGTCACTATTTGATAATAAAAAAAGCAAAAAATAAATTAAATTCCTTCCTCCCATTATTTCCTTAACCATACAACATAAACCTTTTTAAAAAAAACTATCTTCTCAAAAAAAAAACTAAAAGCTAAAAGTTCTCAAAATCAATCTAAAGCAAAGAAGCTTATTATCAATCGGTAATAACCTTGTGTACATAAAAAAAAAGTCGAGCTAGGGTTGATGTACGCCATCTCCAAGAACCACCGGCCACCGATGTTCCGCCACCGGCCATCGTTATTCCGTCACTTGCATCTACTTTCCGGCGCCGCGGCTTTAAATCGATTCTTCGCCGATTGAAATGATTCGTCATTCGTTGACTTGCCACCGTCGGAATCGATTCTCCTCCGCCTGCAACGATCTGAGCTGGTGGTTGGAGTCTGGTAGGTTAACGCCAGAAAGGATAGTCCTTTTTGTATAGGAATAGACGGAGAGATGGTTAAAGAAGTTGAAGCCGGGAAAGACAAAAAAACATCCGATTAAAGAAGGAGAAGCTGGAGGTATGCAATCTAAATCATGTTGTCTTGAATTTGGAATTTCCGGCTATCTTCCGGCACTGAGGAAGTTGTTGAACTAGTAAAGTTCTTATTTGTGTAGCATTTTTATCTTAATATAATCGATTAGTGTGTTAATATCCTTTAAGTGATCGATGATGTTCTTAGGCTTTTCTGAGGCTGGTTGGACTTTTTTTGCTTAAGCATTGGTCTTTTTTGTCCTAATTTAATTGAAATCTTGACACTTTTGAAACTGATATAGGCAAAAGGATCCCAATGTTATTAAACTAAATCTACCTATTGACTTTTATAATCCGTGTTAGACATATTTTTTGTGTAGACTTAAACGGTGTAATATTTATTGGAAGATGTCTCAATGTTAATTGGGAGAGATGTTTAGTAGCTTACAAAACTCTATTTTGCAGATGCCAATTGGGTTATTTGTAGAAGGTTTAGTGATTCCTCTGTCTAAGGTGACATCAAGTTTTGGCCTTTCAAAGTGATTCATGTTCCCGTTGACAAGCCTTTGATTGTTGTACACTATAAGGGTGAGTAGAAGCAGTTTTCTACACAGGAGATTTCGTTTTTTATGCTCAACAAAGTCAAGGAAATTGCTAGGATTAACCTTGTTCGAATGTTGGTTTACAGTTTCAGGAATCAACACGAATCAAGGTGTTAGAGATGATGGTATTTCTTTCTACTGACCCAACTTTTCGTTGATGTTGTGCCTTTTTGTTTGCTTTTTCCCAATCATTTCTATTTTTGTTTGCTTCCTCTTTCTTGTTTTCTTCATTTGTCCAGCTCATTCTTTCGAACCCGGAAATTCCTCTGATCACCTCAATCAAACTTCATGGTTCAGTCTAGGTCTTTATTCTAAGTATGTCAAGTTTGCTTGGTCCATTGTGTTTGTGTTTCACTAAATGGGCATTTTTTTTAAGTTCGTTTGATGTCTATGCTCGACGCGTAAAAGCCACCCCGATGACTATTGTTGTTTCGGAGTTCTCGCTAAACCGAGCTACTAGACATTGTCTTTAAGTGCGATGTTTTCGAGCCCGTGGCCTTTAGTAATGGTGAGTGTGAAGGCTTTTAAATGAATTTCTACTTGTTTTGCTCATCTCGTAGTGCCTTAACCCGATTTTTTTTTCATTTTTCTTTGTTACTACAAACCAAGCAACGAGCTACAATAGTTGAATGGTTGAACATCCTTCTTCCTCATCGAGTTAGCCAATTAATGTTTCGGATGAGGAATTATGCGTATTTTTGGTAGATGAAACGATATTGTGTCAAATACTAAACAAGTTAAAACCAGGTTCTGTGACAAAGGTAATTGTTTTTTTCCTCATTCTTGATAAAATATGCTTAGATCTTTCACTTTTACTTGTTAATTATGGAGGATTTGTTCCCATATAAGGCCATACTGTTTTAGTATCTTTTGATTTTTTTTAAGGTTCTAAAATAATGCAATTCGATGATTCAGGGGCGACATTCTTGTGTTTTCTCGATGAAGTCGTCTATCACGAAGAAAAGTGAACTTGGAATACATGAAAGGCTTAGTTTTTTTCGATATGACAAGAATCACGGGGGATGATCGTACCCTGAGCAAGAATCCGAGGTTATGATCCTTTATCCGCTGTAATCATTATTAAGATTGAAGTTGCAGTTTTTCAATGTATATCTATTTCTTTTCTTCTGCTTTTGTTTTAATTTCGTTCTATTTCCCGTTATAAAGGGTAAATAACCATTTCACTCGTTTCTCCGGTAAGTTGATGCGGATTTGTGAACCCTCAAACCCGAGAGGCGCCGAAAGATTGCCTCCTCTTATTATTGCAAACGAATCAGACTTCTATCTACATAGATTATGGGGTAACCCCAAGGATGTAAGTGTTTATTCCGAGTATTGTTCTTTTTAATTATCGTCATTATAACATTTTAACCCCTCATTTATCTTTTTTTTTGGTAACAGATTGACCAACTAATTGAAAATGATAAATTGTAGAGATACCTTTTGAATATTGTTAATCAAGTACTTAGAGTGGAAAGTTGCATGTGCAGGATTTACCTAACAATCCAAAGTATCTGGTTACCTTTATAGTTGGTTACAATCAAAACCGTCTGTTGCTGGTTTATGCTTTTCGCTTAGTGAACGGAAATTAGCTAGAAAGTTTTCCAGATTTGGCCAAATCAGAGATGTTCGAATCATCGCGACAAGAGGTAATTAATGTAAAAATGCTTTATGGCTGCAATTACCATATCCATATGTCCTTAATTGTGCATACGTTAATAGTTCAATCCGAAGGAACCTTGTTATTCTAAAATATTTTGATGGTAGATACCGGGGTAGGTTTCTTCGAATGTATATGTGGTGTGCCGTGTAGAAATCGAGAATTGGGTGCGTATAAAAGTGACCATTAAATATTTGACACGAACTTGTATTATATCATGTATGATCGTGAAACTATTATTGTTAAATTTTCATATGAAGATGTATAGCAAGTCATATGGATATCACAAGACAAAGCTTATCGCTTCGAATGTATGATGCCTTTCATTTTCAAGCAAGAATAATACACATTGGTGTGGTTAACTAAGGTCGTCCAAGTGACTTATGAAATAAGGTTTGGCCAATGAGGTTGTTCTACCCCGGGCAACTAGTTTTAGATCTTTATCCCCTGCCACGTTCAATGTCAAGTCGATATCCAATTTCGTGATACAATTAGTTACATGATTTTGTTATACGACTCATTGTTAGTCGTTGTTTCTTACATTACCGGTCCGTTTTTGTAGGGTTACGATTATGATGACATGCCGGAAAACACATGGCATACAAAATATTATTCCTTTCTAGTCGCGGTCTTCCTACGTGACGAGTGAGGAGGGTGTAGACGAATGTATGTATTCGATATCTATTTAATTTACAGATTTGTCTTGTTATTTCAAACCACAAGTGCTCTGTTTCCTATGGCGTATGTAGAACTAATGACTTTCTATTGGCATGTTAACATCCGCCGGGGAGGTACCATTTATCATTTTGAACAAGGTATGTTGACGAGAAGTCACTTCATATCTCTCAAAAGTGTTTAGAGATGAGGTTTGGCCAATCTCTGGTTTTTTATTTCATCACCCTTTCATGAACGTTTATTATTTGTACGCTATTTCTCAATATAGGCTAAGATGTGATTTTGCATATTTCGGATCTTTGTTCATGCTCCAAGTTTTGATTGTTCAAGTTTCATAATATGTGTTGTTATGTTATATGATTCTTGTAGGTGGAAAAGATCAATGGACGATTCTCATTTGCAATAATGCGAGTCATTACGGCGGCGAATCAATGAGCAAGAATTAGAGGTTAGTGTCTTACACGGATTGCGCTTTTCTTTAGTTGAGTTTGGTAGGAGGTATTTTAGCAATAGTCAATATATGAGCGAGCAATAGAGGCCGGTGTTATACGTAATTCTCGTTCCATATGGTCATAATTTGGTTAGTAAAATGTTTGCTATAACATTCATTTAACATATTCTCATTAAATGTGCTTTCGTTTTCATGAATTGTTTTCCGTTCTTATTATACTTATACATAGTACCTTTCTTGATTTAGTTGAAAGGTCGATAAATATTATGATTATTAAATTATCTTTACCTTTATATAGATAACTAGGGGCGATGACTCAAAAATCTTTCATGACGGGAAATTGACTTTTAATGATTTCCCCTCATTTCAATTTTCTTGTAGTGTATATTATGATTATTAAATTATCTTTATGTGACCGACTCAACTCTAGATTTCATTTCATGCTCATCAACATGTTGTAACTAATGGGTTCTAGCTTAGCTTAACTTTGTTACATCAGCATTCAAGGGCACTACGCATGGTGCTACTCACCATGAAGTATCTGGGTGCAACATATTGGTAGATCACACCATTAACCACGGAAGTCTATTATGGTAGACTACGATAGTATACACGTTCGGCGAAATCCTCCGAACACCTTGATTAAGTAGGGCCAAGATATATAACAAATTGTAAAGCATTGAAAAACGTAAATCGTTATAGAACTCATATTATGCCTAGCTCCATTTTGACATCAATGGGACCAATGATCACATTAATGAACTTAAACATATGCAAATCCAATACACGAACTTAAGAAAATATACTTTTTCATTAACTCAAAAAAGTATACACTTTTCACAATAATGAACTTAAACATATGCAAATTTGTTATTCTAGATTCCATGGAGAACTAAAATTTCATTTGCATGTTAGAACGTATATTTAAAATTTTGACCACTTTTTTCATGAAAGAGGAGTAATAATGCCATAATAAAATATGGTCACAACATTGTACACAACACACTTTGAGGTCATTGATTATGATGTAGGACATATTGAATCATGAGTCAAAAAAATCAATGGTTTAAAAGTTTGTTGTGACATTTATTGTATCGTATTTGTTGTGGTACAAAATATTCCTTCATGAAAAGTGTCTTAAGGAAATTGATAACATCACTCTAGGACTAGCTGGGAAATTGGTAACATCACTCTAGGACTAGTTGTAATTGTATTGTAAATGTGTAATGGTGATGTCTTCACATGTGGAGATACGCCACAATAACTTCCTATTGTCATGTGGTTCATATCGTGCATATGGCGGAACCGGTGTCCAGTGGTCCATATTGTGCCTATGATGACGTGCAAATAAGAGAGAAATTGTAAATATTGTGCCTATGGTGACGTGCAAATAAGGGAGAAATAGTGAATGTACATGTTGAAAGGAGAGATAGATAACAATGGATTATCCTAGCAACGAGGTAGTAGATGTACATGCTGAAAGGAGAGATAGATAACAATGGATGATCCTAGTAACGAGGTAGGTAGTGACGCTACTCTTAATTTTCATTCCGCTTGTTAAGATGATCCGATTATGGTCTTTATCATGTTATGGAGTCACGTTGAAATTCATTAATTTTCATTGAACAAAGACTCAAATAAGTCATCTTTATTCAAAAAGTGATGGTACATTCATTCCACAACATCCTCCACAACACTATTAATACCATTGATTTGTGTTGGGGCTCATAACAATAAAAGGTTCATCATTTTCATTAATAAATCAACGAGGAATTCTCAATTCTTTATAGTCTTCATATTTTTCTTATTCAATCTTATGTTAGATCACCTTAACGTTTGATTTATTTCTTAACAAATATGGTGGGTTTTTATTTTTTTTAAGGGGTGAAAAAAAGATGGGTTATATTAGATTTTTTCACTAACTAACGAAAGATTAAAAGACTAAAAATAAATTTACCAAATAATATAGTAATACGAACATCATCCAATGGAATCAAAACTCAAGTAAAAAAAAAAAAAAATACATTTTACTCCTTTGATTCATACGGTTGATTTTTGATGCAATGATTGTCCAATTATTCCTAAATTAAGTAGTTATAATAATCCATCCAATACCGTATAATCGAAAATTGTTTGCGGGAAACAATCCATGTTAAAAAAAATAAAAAAATAAAAAAATAAAAAAAAAAAGACTTTTTCGGTCGCATTAGAAAAGAAAAAAAAATCAAATAAATGATTACGTTGATGGTTTCGTTCAAACTATATAATTTATCCCATGACACACCAATGATGCATATGCCTACAATCCATGTTTGATTTTTTCGGTTGTATTAGAAAAATAGATCATACTTAGTTCTAAATAAATGATTACGTTGATGGTTTCATTCAGATCATACTATTCATCACCCTGACACAAACCAATGATGCTTATGGGGCCTAAAAGTAATATCACTCACTCCTCGGTTTAAATTATCAGATAATTACACATTGATAGTTTAAACTAGCGCCAGACTATTGATAGTAAATATAGATCAGCTCTCTATATTCTTTTTATTATTATTCCTCTTGTATTTAAAAGCCGTTTACATATTATAAGTAAACTGTTGGTAGTTAGTTGTTTAGGGGCTGTATTTAATGCTCCGTCTCCCACTTATTCCCTAGCTCTTTATTATCAGAAGATGGAAAGACTAATTCCACTTCTATTTAACTTTGTAACTTTTGATTGTAAAGTAAGAAGAAAGTTAATAAAAAAACTAATAATTCGGAATCAAACACCCAAAATAACCTAACCATCCGCAAGCATCACTTTTTTTTGAAAATGACTCGTTTTTTTTATTAAAATGGAAAATAATAAAGTCTTCAAAGTCAATCGCCACATCCCGCCCGCCCCAAGTACGTGATAGAGTCATAAGCACATGACGCCTCCTTAAACCCTGCGTGTGCAAACCCAAAACAGGAAAAAATCCAAAGACATAGGGAAGAAGAGTACTTCTCTATGCAATTAGGCAGATATTATTATTCTTTTATAACCATAAAATTACATTAATGAATTACATAAATACAACCTACATCCACATGTATTCACATTATATTATTAAAATATACAAAGAGACTTTGTTCCGAAAGCAAAAATACATGTACATACATGATAACACAATTTCCTAATATCACGTCTTTGAGTAACATATATCTTTGTTCGTTACTCCAAAATACATACCAAAATATGCCTACATACTACAATCTTTGTAGGATATGATAAGTTACCAATCCCTCCACACAAGTCTTCAAAAATCCCCAAAACCATACAAAATCCTGCATTTAAATAGGAATGTATCAAAAAGGTGTAAGCATTTCTACTGCCAACATTAAATAACACGAATACAAAAATACTGATGTGTCTAGTATAACTTAAAAACAGCACTTTTTTACATTCATGTAACAAATACTAATAAACAAAGCAAGCTTGCATAAGTCAACCAACCGAAATAAGTCGATCTAATAATCAATGAATAAAATTCGAACCAGCTGCCATGGAAATAAGCATAAAATATGTCATATATTCTTGGATCTTTCGGAATAAACGTGGAAACAAGCCAAGAATAGGATACAAATTAATGAACTAAGCAACTTTGGTTACTGAAATAATTAAGAGAAACAAAGAATTGATCGCTCCCGGGACTAAATTATCAACAAATACCAAGCTAGAAGAAGTATGTACTTTAGAACTCTTTACTCAGTTGACAAAAGCAACTAAACCATCAAATGTGAAGAAAATATATCAACCATAGAATCATAGATACCGCTTTATCTCAAACAAATATCCAGCAAGAAATAAAGAAAATTCCAAGCAACAAAGTCAATCGATAAACTGAACCAAGAGAAAAATTCCAAGCAACGAAGTCAATTGAAATGCGTACTGGCTAATGATAAATGTAAACATACTGGACTTGCGCACTAAGGAAGCAAAGCAGACTAACAAAAAAAAAATGAAGACATGGACGACAACCTGGATATACCACACTTGAAGACAAGAAAGCAAGACTAACTTAAATAGATTCTAACCAAAATTCATGGCTGACAAAGGGCACCTTAACAGACAAAAACTAAGCCGCACATAAGAGCAACTTAACATATACTAAAACATAGATTTTGAGACTTAAACATTCATCTTTAACTTATCACCTGGACAAATATAAACTAGCAGGCAACAAGAAGAAATAGAACTAACATCAACACAAGACTTAACAAACCAGTTGACTGACTCTTGTACAAGATGAGAAGCAAATGCAGCTGGGTTAGGGACTTACAAGGCTTAGCAAGACATTCAAAACAGACTCAGAATATCATCCATAACCGGAAGGCAACCAAAACAGAATTAGAACTTTTCCTAATGCATATTCAAGAAACCATAACCTACATACACATAATAGGCATAATGCAAGCACATTTCTGATTTTACAAAGTCGTTTGCCTACCCATTATACCTTTCTACAAATGATAATTGAGACAATAGATATTAGAAATGGAAAAAATATGTACCAATAATAATGTGGTAAAAGCTGAGCTATAATAGTAATAAACTTACCATGCATCAAGGTTGTGAGTTGAATTGGGAATTGAAGAATGAGAAGGACTTTCTTCCAAAAAAAAAGAACGAGTTGGAAATGCACTATTGCAGCTACTACTCCGTAAGCCTGGAAGAAATGCACTATGTTTCTTTACTCCTTCACCCTGACTTTTAGTCGATCATTTGCATGAATCATGTGAGGGGGCACTTTTGTAAAACACCATGGACGACATCATCTGCTTATCGGTTGCGATTCACCGTTTGAAACCATAGAGGGAAAATGATTAGTAACTAATTGTTCAAATGACCATGTTCAATGCCAAAAAAACAGAGAACTTTAAAAAGAATTGATTTATAATTCTAATAAGATGAAGGAATGTTAATAAGATGATGGAATGTTTACAATATAATATGATAAAATGCATTAAATGATGAAGGGCAGCCTTACCTCATTATCCAAAATATTTTAGAGAAATGAGTAGACTATGTACATTGACTTGAATCAACCTTCAATGATCTCTGGAAAATATGGCAGTGATAAAAAAATTGAATTTATGCTCATATCCATTGAATACTGAATACCAATAAACCAAACATTTTTTACCTATGTAAAGGTAGAAGAACTATATTTAAATTGAAAACAATCTAGACACTTTTATGAACATGGATTGTAAGTGTTCTTTTATAGCATTGAAAACATATATACCTGAAATAGTAAGATAGGATTTTTGCACCATTTCAAAGTATCAAGTTTAAGGCTCATTTGTTTTCCATTTTTTAGTGCAGCAACCATTTGTTTAAACATAGTCTTTGAAGGTTGGCACTTGGCTGCTTCCTCTAATGTGGAAATATATTAAAAACCAAAAAAATCCAAAACCAAAGTAGATAATGTGGTGACCAAATCATATAGAAATACAAAAAAGCATACGAAAATGAAATATTGATACGAGATATTTTTTAAACAGAAAATTCACAACAAGACAATGGCTAGTGCTTAGACTTAGCATTGTCTACAAAAATTGAAATCAATAAGGCCAACAAAGCTACAAGCAGACTACAAAAACTAAAAAGAATATCATGTATTGTGCACTCTATGAAAGAATGAGGTTGATCACACAAGGTAGATGGAGAAATATCTGTTAGACCAGTACTCATTGGCAGCAAGATAGCCAAACTGCCAAAGAAAAGAAATGATAATTAAGTCATCAACGTGATGAACAACCAAGCAATAAGATCACAACACTATTGCACTCAACCAACTTGAGAACCACAACCATAAATTCCATGTCATAGCATGAGAAGCAACCAAAAAATATAACCAACAAAGTTGTAATTAAGGAGAAACACATGAATCTTTAAAGACCAAAATTTGAAATAAAATAAGTAAAAATATCTTACCGAATGAAAGTCTAGCAGAAGACTACCTAGAAAGCCAAAAGATCACCTGCAAATCAACAAAGCAAAAAATACAAAAATCTAAGTGAAGGAAAAAGGATGATGAAATAGATCTTACATTGACTATATTATTCGACAAAATCAGCTGAAAACCTATAACATTATTAGTCTGAATATTTCTATTGTTATGGATTTACCTACAATACGAAAGAGGCCCCAACAACAATGGCCCAGCAAACAATAACCACATCAAAATGAATCCCTTCTCACCAAACAACCCTCGAATAACAACAAAGTAATATATAAGACAACCAACATTAGAACAGAGGAACTCGACAATTTCATAACATAATCAATCCAGTCAAGCACTCCATCAACAATGAACTAGAAAATTGGCAACCAACATAACCTAATAACAAGAAAAACAAAATAAGTGTGAATATTCCTGCCAGCTACCTTTCATTCATTACTTTCAATAGATTTTTCAGTTTTGTCATTTACCACTTCAACTCCCGGTAGGTTTCAGGGGTGAAGAAGCTACCATTCTCACAGTTGGAATGAACAAGCAAAGGGGTTACCTGTGGCGCTGGTAATTTCATACCAGAGGTAATTTGGTCCTCACACACCACCTGAATCATCCTAGGTGGAACTCTGCCTCCTTCCCCTTGTCGGAAGTAGGGGCTGCAATATCAATCTTCGTATGAAAAGAAGGAGCCACCAAATCTTCCATGGCTTCCGGTGCAAGGTCAGAATCACCCAGGGTGCAAGAGACCTCTGGCGAAATCGATTTCCGGCCAGAAGAACCTACCGTTTTAACAATCAAAGTAATCAATCCAACCAAAAACCCAGCTGCCAAAAGTGAACCCGAAGTCCAAATAAAGATATTTCTGCTGACAATGATGCATCCAAGATCCCTCTATAACCGAAAAATGCTTCGGCGATGGTGGAAATGGAGTTGGAGACTTGGAGTAAAGAGAGTGCGGCTGTGACATTTAGGTTTGAGAAATGAATTTTTTTTTTTCGGAAACGAAAGGAGAGGGCGGGGATCGAACCCTGGACCTCTCACTAGAGGCCAGGGTAGACCCTGGTACATCACCGCCAGGGTATGAGCCGCAGCTCATTTGAGAAATGATTTTGATTTATTTGAGGGGATTTAGGAAATGATATTCATATCTTGTGTATTTGTGGGCAGGGGGGTGTTTTTAATTTTTTTATAGGTTTTAGGATAGATTTTACGGAACAATAAGGGTATAAATTTATATTTATATTTATTATATTAATAATAAGGGTTTTTGTCATTATCAATAAGGGAAAATAAAAATTCGTCATCAAATTATTCACTATTCATTATAACTACGTTTTAATGACCAAATTCTCCTCCCCTCATTAAGTTCCCCTTATTACAACTCAATTTTCTTGTAGTGCTAACTATTAGAAGATAATGTCAGAGATGATATTTGAAGATAATGATGGATGCCAAAATAAAAAGATAAAGCTGCTATAGATTAGATTAATGTTTGAAATAAACCACTCCAAGTGATAAGATAGTTTATTATTAGTTTTATTTATTTTGAATTGATTTATTATCCCATTTATCTCCTATATAAATGAGAGCACTGTGTACCGTTTCCAATCAATTCAATAGAACAGTTATTCAGAGTCTTCTGTCTGTGTATTCTGGTTTTCTTTATGGTATCAAAGCCAGAGGCGGGGGTTCGGATGCCTTAATATTGGTGAACCCTCGCCCGTTCCTCTCTTCCGCTGTACAATAAACTAATTTATCAATTAGTCAGGTCGGACCCCTTCCTTCCTTATTACTCTTTCATCAAAATATTGTCATCGTCTCTTGCATATTTGTGCAGTATGGCTGGCTAATATTGTGCAGCACCCTTCTTTTCAGAATAAAATAAGACTAGTTTCCTCAACATATATCCATTTTGCCTTCAGATTGGACACAATCCACAATTATCAATTTACTCAGTTCTACTGTTATTGGTGATCGTCGCTTTGAGCATCAATTCATCAGTCCTTGATGATGCAAACATATCCATCGTCCACCATTGACCAGATCAAAAGATCAACCAATTTATTCCATAATTTGTCCTTTTAAGTCCAGTTTTTTTTCCACTCCAAAAAAAAAAAAAAGTGTCTAGATTTTTAGGTTTTTATCTTAGTTATTATTTATCAATAAATGAACAACAATTATCTCGTCATAGCAACAAATTTTTTGGCATCTACATTTTTCTTCAGGCGGAGATTGGAAAAATGCAAATCAACCGCAGTTGAAAATTTGGAGGCTGATGAATTCTTCAACAAGAATCAACAAACCAGAAGCAATCTACAACTATGGACTCAGGAAGAATAATCGGAATGGAGATGCCCTCCAAAATCACACCACTAATGGACTTCGGAAGAACACCGAAGTGGAGATGCCCTCCAAATTATGCCAAGACAAACTCGGCCTCCAAACCCGGCCTCATTTGTGAAGGATGCGGGTTCTTAGATCTAAACGAGTTAGATCTACGCGCAGCGGATGGATCACGACTTATATATCACAATACATAATTAAAGGACTTAAACTACTACAAGGGGGTTAAGATCATGTTACCAATAGTAGGAAGAGAAGCCAAGATCTTCCGATGTGTTCTCCAAACGGCGGTTGGTGGACACCCTTCTTGATAAACGAACCTCCTTGATATGCAACACCAAGAAAAACTTAGAGTTTTTCTTCTTCTAAAACCCAAGACAAGAAAACTAATTTTTCTCTTTTTTTTATGTGTGTGGTCGAAATTTGCCAATTGATTAAGGCTTGGGAGAACTCTCTTTATATAGGAGAGTAATCCTCGTCCTCCAAGGATTTAATAATTAAGAGATAATTATTACATAAATCCTTTATTCCAAATAAAAGATAAATAAAATGATTATCCCAAACAAATTAGGATAAATCATATTATTATCTAATATTCCATGAATTATCAATTAACAAATAAAAGATAAATCACATGTCAAATAATTATCCAAGAAAACTAATTTCTCTCTAATTAAATGACTCACATTGGCGCCACAACACTAAGGTTACTAAGCCCACATAAAATGTCTTTTATGTGTATTATATTATTTAGCCCAACTAAATAATATTCATGCATATCAATTAATTAGCCCAGCCAATTAATTATCACTGAGGCCCAAATAACAAGATTATTAGTCCGAATTACAGAAGCCACATCGGGGACCATGGACCTATAACCAGTAGCTCCAATAATTAATTATTCATTGAACCGAATAAGCACATTAATTATTAATTCCGGGATTACGCCACCATAAACCCGAAACTGAACTCTACCAATTATAGATATATACTTATGCTCAACCCATAGAGTGAATAAGCGTCCATTGATATAATCACTACATACGGATTAACCCTCCATAGACTGTCCATTCTGATTGGGATATCTCCGTAAACCCGACACAGAATATCTTATCCTTATTTACCATTAACCCCCTGATGATCAATTAGTTCACATATCTGACTAGTGATCAATTAGTCTAATATGAACTCCCGGGATCGATCACTTTCTTAAGGCTAACAAACAAGGGAACTTGTCTCTCTACTTCCCACGGGAAGGAATGAATTCCATGTCCGTGAAAATCGAACTACTCACTCATCCGGAGATAGTGCCAATGAGAAGTGGCTTGGAACACATATTTAAATGAACCGTAACTAACACATCAAACACTACCCCGGGACAAGCGAAGACCATGTGATCACCTCGGGATTAAGGTTGATCCATATATGATCATCTAATGATTTAATAAGATTCCTCGATTACGGAATTATATCGAGAAATTCGTATTAAATCGGTCCATCCTATATGAATGCCATCATATATAAATGCCCCACGTAGGTACCCTCTACCGACAAACCGGATAAGACTATCACACCCTAAGGTGTTCTGGGCGCATTATTGATGTTTTAATCAAGAGACCCTAAACTCCGATTAAGTTCACCACGGACTAACAGTTTAAGTATATCACCACTAACTCAATCCTCACGTGTAATCCATACACTGAGTTAAGCGGTTACATACTGATATACTTAGGGTTTGCAGCAGTGTATTACTTTACAAGCACAAAGCAAGTAATAAGGTGAGATAAATTATGTCTTCCATTATTAAAAACAATTACACAAATTGTCTTTCGGGCACTACACCTAACAGTTTGAGGGAGGGTATTGGAAGATAATGTCAGAGATGATATTTGAAGATAATGATAGATGTCAAAATAAAAAGATAAAGCTGCTATAGATTAGATTAATGTTTGAAATAAACCACTCCAAGTGATAAGATAGTTTATCATTAGTTTTATTTATTTTGAATTGATTTATTATCCCATTTATCTCCTATATAAATGAGAGCACTGTGTACCGTTTCCAATCAATTCAATAGAACAGTTATTCAGAGTCTTCCGTCTGTGTATTCTGGTTTTCTTTACTAACATTCAACTCTTTCTCTCTCTCAAAAATCTACATGGTATCAGAGGCATAATCGGTTCTTGTATTTTCTTCTTCTTCTTCTTCAAACTTCATTTCTTCTCTTCGAAATGTCTGGAACTCTCTCTGAAGCTACCGGCTCTTCTGCCCCATCTTCTTTTCGATCTGGGAATGGACTTAACAATCCAGCCTTACAAATTACTACAATGAAAATGAACGGTCTACTTCCCACTCCAGGGGGAGAACCATCAACGGTGATGTCACTCCAAACTAAAACTGGATTATATGGTAACTCAAAGGGTTTTCAAGTCAAAGACCAAAAAAACATTTGGTGTGACCATTGTAAAAGGAAAGGTCATACCAAAGAGACATGTTGGGAATCCATGGCAGACCAAACAGTCAATCAAATGACCCAGGTCCAAAAAGGACTAATACTTGGAATAATCAGAAGCATGCACTTGTTGCCACTGAAAACTCTGCACCTTTTTCACGAGAATAGCTTGAAGCATTGAGTCAATTGCTGGATAAGAAGCTGAACCTAAAACCAGAAGCTTTAACTGGAGCTGCCGTAAAAGGAGGTAACACTTCTTGGATCATAGATTCGGGGAGCCTCTAATCACATGACAGGTGATAAAACCCTTTTCTCAACTTATTTTCCTTCTAATGGTCAACATAAGGTAATGATATCTGATGGATCCTTATCCACTGACCACTGTGGATGGAACTGGGAAGGTCCAAATTTCTGACAATATGTCTCTAGAATCTGTTCTACATGTCCCTAATCTAACTGGTAATTTGTTTTCTATTAGTAGATTTACTAAAGATAAACATTGTGTTGCTGAATTCCTTCCCTCTCATTTTGAATTTCAAGATATGAAATCATTAATGAGGATTGGAAATGCTAGAATGAGTGATGGGCTATACCTGTTCAAGAAAGAGGAAAATAATGAATCTGCTTTTTCTAGTAGAACTATTTATGATGATGTAACTATGTTACATTATCAACTAGGACATCCTAGTTTCTTTTATCTTCAAAAATTGTTTCCTAACTTATTTTTAAACAAAAGGCTGAATGTTATCAATGTGAGGGATCAATTGGATCCACATATATTGTTCTTTTAGTATCTTGGCTTGGCTCGGGCTGAAGGTCCTCAAGCTCTTCATTACCAGCACCCGCCAACAAAGTTTCAAAGTCTGCCACAGTGAACAAGTAAATAAAGAGCAAAGTTAGTTGAAAAAGCAAGTATAGGTAAAGGCATTAAGAAAAAAGGAAAAGGATTCCTACAGATGCCCCCGTCCTCATCACTCAGGGGCACGTAAGGGCTAGGCTCAGCATCTGCTAGCCGAGCAATGGTGATCAGCTCGGTATAAAGATCGACCTCCACGGAGTATCCCGATTCCTGAATACTATTTAATAATTTCTCGCCAACAGTAGGACGGACATCCTTGTCCAGCTCCTCCGGGTTCCAGCAAATCAATTCAGGTTGATCTTCGTGACGGATGAAGAAGAACCTTTCCTTCCACTATTTGTAGGAGGTTTTTCCTTTGAGCATGATCGGAACATCCATTAGAGGACCACCCCGACGAGCGAAGTAATACAATCCAAAGTGATTCTTCACCCTCTTATGATGATAATAGTATCTAAATAGCCGTACTGAGAATTCGATGCCCAGCAACCGACACCAAATTGCAAACCCTATCACATACCTAACCCCATTAGGGGCGCAGTCCCTAGCCCGTAATATCGTAGGATAGCTAAGTATGCCGGACACAGAGGATCCTGAGTCCAACCTCGAAGTGTTCTTTTTTAAACGGTGCAATACCCCTCCGATGGCGGTGCGTGAAGTTATGGGGGTCAGAAGGAAGCCTAAGGGTATATCTCTCTAGGTCTATTTCATACGTTTTGCAAATATCATTCAAATATTCCCGAGAAAGGATAGATTTGATGCCCTCGCTACCTATTTTGGCCGTCTGAGATTCTAGGATTACGGGGGGGGGGGGGGGGGGGGTTGAGACAATTCGTTTATAGAAAAGACGAATCGATAAACAAAAAAAAGTATGTAATAGTCGAAAGTGAATTACTTACTTGCAAGGATTCTGAGGTGAGAAGAAAAGGAAGAGCAATCGCGAGGTGACTTCAATCTTTTGACTTAATAACAACGGTAATAGGGAACGTCCGATATGACGGGGGTTATAACCCCTAAGCACATTCTCAAAAAACCGCCCCACTTCAAATGAGTCGGTGATAACGCCTCGAATCCTAGGACAATTATAGAAGTGTCATAACAAAGCTCTGCCACCTGGCAACAAATCATTATGGAAATAGTTAAGTTTGAATGACCGTGGCCGAACAACACCTTTGAACATATCCGAGCTGACCAAAGAGAGTTCGGCTAGATTTGTGGGGCTTATGACGGAGGTTGGGTCGGCACCCCGGGCACGTGTCATCCTCAAACTCTACTCTACATTAAATAAAGCAAATGAAGTACAAATTTAAGGATAGGGAGCCCTACTTTAAGCCTAAAGGCAGTTCAGAGCCGCAGGTGGGAGACGGTCTGGAACACTCCTCAGTCCACCGTAGGTCGGTCGGGTGTAACGAAGTGGGGTCAGTGCAGTTCGGCCATAAAGGCCTTTGGAGCTCAACGCAGGTCTAACTGAGCTATCCCTTTATTTAATACACGCGTTTATTATAAGATAATTATGGGAAGATCCTAAGGATCCTTCACCCATTAGGACTCTGATCCTATCATTTAATTCATCACTCAAATCCCATGATTATCTCTTAAAATCAAGGAGATAAATCTGTAATTATCTAACCTTGAGGCATACGAATTATGAGTCCTCCATTGACACGGCACATGCATGCATATGGCATAAGACCCTCTATATAAGAGATCCCGTAAACTATGAAAAAACTTGATTAGTGATTTATCACACGATACGTAAGCAACTTGGGATATAAACTATGTTAGGCTCAGTCTAAAACTCATAAAATCACCCCCACCTTTCGTACTTTTTACAGTTTTTGGATGTTGAGTTGATTGTCACTAGGAAATTAGGCCCGATTACTACTAGACGGTTTCCGGCATCGTTATGTATCTTGAGTATCATGTCTATTTATAGATCATCGTTATTAATATATGCTAGATATACAGAAACCTGAATCCGGATCCGATCCATAAATGGATCGTTAGATCTGATTCATAGCACCGATCGAGACACTCGATCTTGCACAGCGGAAGCTTCCGAATAAATTCGCATGCGATTTTACTACGATATGACCCACATAAATAATTAATACAACTATGAGAATGTTGAAGATTTACCTAATTAAAGAGGAATTGTAAATCAACAGATGGAGAAACGGCAGTCTTCCGGATTGTATCTCCTAGCGACGACCGGTGGACGTCGATCCTCGCCGTAGAACCTCCTCGAATATGCACAAGAAAAACCCTAGAACCTCCGACTAGAACATGAAACAATTTCTCTTCCTTTTTTTCTAAGTGTGGCTCAATATTGGTGTGTGTTTTGTGCAATGAGGAACTCTCTTTATATATGAAAATAACTAGTCAAGAGAGTTATCTTTTTCACACCACAATTACCTAATCCCACAAGGAAAAGATATTTGCTAAAAGATAAGAGATAATGCCCAAAAAATCAATCTCTTATTTTTCCATTAATTATCCAACAAATAGATAATTAATTAATTACACATGCGACATAATCTTGGAAAATTTATTTTCTAACTTTATCACATGAGGTGCCACTTTATATGTCATTATCTTAATGGAAATTGTATTTTCTATTTTACATATTATTTACCAAATAAATAATATTGCATATTCATTAAATAGACCAACTATTTAATTTATTCTCGAGGTTCCATAAACGAGAAAACATTCGCGTGTTAGGAGCCAACCCGGAGACCATGGACCTATAACCAGTAGCTACAATAAATTAAATAAAATATACATCGAACAGAATATTTGTACTTAATTCATTAATTCCGGAATTACGCCACCATAAATCCGAAACTGAACTCTATCAATTATAGATATAACTTATTCTCAAAACGTTGAGTCGAGTCGATAAGTGTCCATTGATATAATCATTACATATAAACTAACCCTCCACAGACTATCCGTAATGAAGCGGGATTATTTTCGTAAACCTTCTTCAATACATCTTATCCTTATTTACCATTAACCCACTAGTGATCAATTAGTTCATAACCAATATGAACTCCGCGGATCGATAAGTTTCTAGGATTAACAAATAATGGGATTGTCTTTCTACTTCCCGCAAGAAGGAATGGATTACATATATGTGAGACACACACTTCTCACTCATTCTAGAACAATGCCAACGTGAAAGTGACTCGGACCGCGCCTCTTAGCGATCCTTAACGAACACATCAAACCCTATCCTGAAATAAGTAGGAGTCTGTAATATATCACTTCAAGATTAAGGTTAATCCATAAATGATCATCTTGTAATTTAATAAGATTTCTCAATCATGGAATTATATGATAAACCCGGATTAAATCGGTCCAGTCCTATATGACTCTCATCATATATAAATGCCCCACTTAGACAACCAATGTCGACGGTCCGGATAAGACGGTCACACCATAAAGTGTTATGGGCGCATTAATGGTGGTTTAATCAATAGACCCCATACTTTGATTAAGTTCACCACGGACTAATAGTTCAAATGTATCACCATAAACTTAATCCTCGTGTGTGACACACACTAAGTTATTTATTAAATAAAAACAATTACATAAATTATCTTTCAGGCATTACACCTAACAATCTCCCACTTGCCCGTAATGACAAGCAATAATTGTTTTTAGAGCACACCCTATTACATATATCTATCTACTACATATTTCTCCCACTTGCTTTAAAGAAGATGAGACATGTCTCTCACTCCCATACCCTCCAAGTGCTTGTCAAAGACATTAGATTCCATCGTCTTGGTAAACGGATCAGCTAGGTTGTCGATAGGCCGACGCGATCTTTAGGACCGAAATGTCGCCCCTGTGCACGATCTCTCTGATCAGATGATACTTTCTCTTTATATGCTTTGATCTCTTGTGACTTCGCGGTTACTTGGAATTCGACACCGCTCCATTGTTGTCACAATCAAGTGGTATTGGATCGTTTATATTTGGAATTACTTCCAAATCACCAAGAAACTTCTTGAGCCATACCGCTTCCTTAGCTGCCTCAGAGGCTGCTATGTATTCGGCTTCCATAGTTGAATCGGCAATGCTGGGTTGCTTTACGCTTCTCTAAACTATGGCTCCACCTCCAAGAGTAAACACTGAGCCTAAGATCGACTTACGATCATCCTTATCTGACTGAAAGTCAGAATCAGTGTAGCCTACGATTTTCTGGTCTACACCTAAATACACAAGCATATAATTCCTCGTTCTCTTTAGATACTTGAAGAGATTCTTTACTGCTGTCCAGTGCTCCATGCCTGGATTTGACTGAAAACGACTAACCAATCCTACGCCATAGCAGATGTCCGGTCTTGTACACAACATTGCATACATCAGACTTCCACCTACATATGCGTAAGGAATACGTCCCATGCTCTCTAGTTCCTCAGGGGTTTGAGGACACTGTTTCTAAGAGAGAGCTATGCCATGACGGGTTGGTAGGAAACCCTTCTTTGCATTCTGCATACTATAACGCAACATCATATTATCAATGTAAGATGTCTGGGACAAAGCCAAAATCTTGTTCTTCCGATCCTGAATGAGCTGGATCCCTAGAACATAGCTTGCATCTCCCAAATATTTCATTTGGAAATATGTGGCTAACCAACTTTTAACATCTGACAACATCCCTTTATTTTTTCCAATTAGCAGGATGTCATCAACATACAACACTAAGAATGCCACCTTTTCCTTAAAGATGCGCTTGTATACACAAGGCTCATCAGGATTTTGTTCAAAACCATAGACTTGATGGTCTCATCAAATCTGTGGTTCCAAGACCGAGAATCTTGCTTTAACCCATAAATTGATTTGAGCAACTTGCACACTTTGTGCTCTTGGCCTTTCTCAATGAAACCTTATGGTTGTTGCATAAATATTTCCTCGTCAAGATAGCCATTTAGAAAAGCCGTCTTAACATCCATCTGCCAGATTTCATAATCTAAGCTTGCAGCAATCGAAAGAAGAATACGAATGGACTTTAGCATGGCCACGGGCGAGAAAGTATCCTCATAGTCGACTCCCTCTCTGGGTGTAACCCTTTGCCACTAGCCTAGCTTTGAAGGTTTCCACCTTCCTATCCACGCCCCTCTTTCTCTTGTAGATCCATATACTGCCTATGGGCCGTACACCCCCAGGGCAATCCATAAGTTTCCAGACTGTGTTAGAGTACATGGACTCTATTTCTTGGTTCATTGCGTCAATCTATTTATCCTTGTCAGAATCATCCATAGCCCTCCGAAAGGACAGTAGATCATCCTCCACTCCATCAGAGATGGCAATATTTGCCTCATCTTGCATGCCATACCGAGTGGGCGGCCGAACCACCCTTTCGGTACGTCTGAGCGTTCTAGGATTCTCTGGATCAACTGTGGAATTACCAGTGTTATTAGTGACACGGGGTGTCACCAGTGGTCTGACCGTGTCAGAAAATAACTCCTCGAGTACTATTTTACTTCAAGGTTTGAAGTCTGTCATCTATTAATCCTCAAGAAACGTGGCATTAGTCGAGACTATCACCTTGTTGTCTTCTGTATCATAAAACAGACATGCTCTCGTTCCTTCGGCATACCCTACGAATAGACATACTTTCGTACGTGCTTGCAACTTGCTAGTCTTGTCTTCCAGCACATGTGCAGGGGATCCCCAGATACGGTAATGGCACAAACTAGGTCTACTCCCTTTCCATAACTCAATGGGCGTCTTTTCGATAGAATTTGATGGAACCACATTCAATATGCGAACCGCTGTTTGTAGTACATATCCTTAAAAGGAAATCGGAAGTGATGCGTAGCTCATCATTGACTTGACCATGTCAATTAAAGTTCCGTTTCTCCTCTCAGCAACTCTATTTTGCTGAAGTGTTCTAGGTGCTGAACGCTGGGAACAGATCCCATGTTCCAAGAGGTAATTAGTGAAGTCAGTATCCAATTACTCGCCTTCTCGATCAGAACGAAGGCACTTCAATGATTTACCCAGTTGCCTTTCGGCTTCGGCCTGGAATTCCTTAAACTTACTAAAAGCTTCAGACTTTCTGTGCAAAAGATAAACATGGCCATATCTCGAGTAGTCATCGATGAAAGTTAATTACAAAATACTCGAAACCACCTCAAGCTTGTACATTCATCAGACCACACAAGTCTGTATGTACTAATTCCAAAGGTTCTTTGGCTCTATTTCCCTTTGATGAAAAGGGTCGTTTAGTCATTTTTCCCTCCAGGCAAGATTCACAGACTGGGAGTGTGTCAACATATAACTAACTCAAGGGACCACCCTTGGCCAGTCTTTTGATTCTTTCCAAGGAAATATGAACAAGTCTTAGATGCCAAAGGTATGTTTTATCATTGTGAGAAACTTCTGTCTTTTAACAGATTTATGATGTTCTACTTTAAACATTTCAGTGTGAAGCAGTGGAGTTGCTATCGGTTTAATAAAATACAATCCATTTTCCAAAATTGCAGAACAAATATCACGACCATTTTTGGAAATGAAAATTTTATTACTATCAAAATAAAGAGAATACGATTGTTCTTGCAACATTGAAACTGAAATTATATTTCTACGGAAATTTGGAACAAAATAAACATGGTTTAAAACCAAGAATTTATTGCCAAAACATAAACTAGCTACTCCCACTGCTCTAGCTGAAACCACTGCATTGTTGCCAACTCTCATCGTCAGCGTGCCTTGCTCTAGCTCCTGATACGAACCAAGGATCTGCAAATAAGAACAAACATCGTTAGTAGCTTCAGAATCTAGTATCCACTTTGACACATCTTTAGCTACTGTATAGGATTCTAAGACTAGTAATTCAGAATTACCTGTCTTATCCTTGCCCTCATTCTCAAGGCCTTTCCCTTCCATAGCCTCTTTGAGGTGTGCTGGACAATGGAGCCTCCAATGTCCTACCTCATGGCAGTGGAAACATTTCCCCTTGGGCTTGGAAGTTGCCTGTTTAGCCTTCTTCTTCATTGGCTTTGCACGATTCTCTTCACGTTTTGGCTGTTTTGCTTGCTTTGCCTTGGGCTTATTCTTGACTCCAGAGCTCGATGCCTTAGCTTCAGCCACGTGGGCCTTTACTTCCCCTTCTCGGATTCTCTGAGAAGAGATAGCTTCGAACACTTGCAGTTCATTATGTTAGGAAAATATCATCGCAACGGAAGCGATTTATGGATCTAGATCTATATAATACACGTAATAAAACATTAAATCTACATCTACAAGTAAGTTGTAGAACATACCTCTTGGATCTCAAAATCCAAGTTGGAGAACCGCTATTAGGATGATCGAACAATGATGTGAAGAACACCACGATCTTCCGCACGTGTGATCCAAGCAATTCCCGGTGGAAGGAATTCTCGACTCGAACCCCTCCGATATGCTACCCGGAAAAATCTCCAAGATTTCTCCTCCTCTACTTGGCCGAAAATTCTATCTTCTCTCTAAGAGTTGATAGTCGAATTTCACATGTGTGTTAAGGCTTGGGAGAACTCTCTTTATATAGAAGAGTAAAACTTAGCCTCCAAGGATTTTATAATTAATACAAAATCAATTATAATAATCCTATTAAATAAAAGATAATCTCAAAATATTCTAGAACAAATCAAGAATATTTTTATCTTTATTATTTACCATAAATATTTATCCAATAAATATTTTATGCACATGTCTTTTTAACACACAAGAAAACTAATTCCTTGCCAAAATAAAGACACATGTGGCGCCACAAACATATATTGACCTAGTCAATATTAATTTTGCCATTACACAATAATTGGGCCAAGATTATGGAAAATGTCTTTTCCACATATTTAATTATTTAGCCCAACTAATTTAATAGTCCACTAAACAATTAATTCACATATCGTTTTAATAAAGTCCAACATGAACTAAATCAATATTATTAGGATTCGACGTCCGAGAATATACATGCTATATTAGGAGGCACGTCGGGGACCATGGACTAATAATCAGCGGCTCCGATAAATCAAATAAATAATTATCCGACGAACGAATAATTATATATATTCGATAAATCAATCACGGGAATATGCCACCATAATCCCGTGATCGCACTCCTCCGATTATAAGATTATATTTATCTCCTCACGAGAAAGTAATAAGCGTCCACGATATAATCATTTCATATGGATTAATCCTCCATAGATTGTTCATTCTAAATCGGGAAGTTACCGTTAACCCTTTTCGAACATCTTGTCCTTACTTACCGTTAACCCCCTAGTGATCAATAATTCAAATAACTCACCGGTAGCTAATCGGTGTAATATGAATCCCATGGATCGATCAATGTCTAGGATTAACTCATAAGGGAAGCTGTCTATCTACTTCCATAAATGGAAGGAATGGATTCCGTATCGTGATAACACGGACTACTCACTCAATCCGGTACAATGCCAAGATGGGGTAATTCGGATCACGGACTCGGTGTAATCCTTAACCGTCAAGTCAAACCTCATACCGATTCAAGCGATCGTGTGATCACCTCGGGATTAAGATATATCCATAATATGATCATCTAATGATTCGATAAGACTTCTCAATTACGGAATTATATTGAGAACTCGGATCAAATCGGTCCACCCTATATGATATATCTATCATATACAAATGCCCCATTAGGTTCCCTTAACCGAAAGTCCGGATAAGACGATCACACCTATCGTGTTATGGGCGCATTAATAGTACGTTAAAGGGGAGACCCGATACTCTCGATTAACTTTACTACGGACTAATTGTATTTTAAGTACATCTTCACTAACTCAATCCTCCCGTGTATATCTCATACAACGAGTTAAGTGATTACATAAGCGATATACTCAGGGTTTTCTGTAGTGTAAATACTATTGTCACATCGGTGATTATGAGAATAATAAATATGAATAATAACATCATTTCATTTATTAAATAAAACAATTACAAAAATTGTCTTTCGGGCATTACACCTAACACATTAATCAACTGGGTCAGATCAAATTTGAGTTTGTTCATGACATAGTTACTCTTGAACTGGAGGAACTCAGGTGTAAGTGATTCTAAGATCATACTCACTTGAGTTGCATCGTCAAATCTAGATCCATGAGTCTCAGCATCAACAAAGTAGTTAATCATGTTCATCACATGACCAGTTACCGACTGACCTTTCCTCATTTTGGCATTTACGGCTAACTTGACAGCCTCATGTCTTGCTTGATCAGATGGGGCAACAAACATGGAAATAAGAGAGTCCATGATTTCTCATGCACTCTCCATGTTCTCATGCTTGGTCCTTATGATCTCCGACATGGAGGCCAGCATTATGCCACGAGCCTTATTGTCCGCCTCTACCCATCGCTTATGGTCATCGCATATAGCTCGTGAAGCGTTCATGGGAGGAGTCGGCGGACAAGCCTCAGACAGGACAAACTTAACGTTTTTGAAGATGAGTGCGACATTCATGTTACTTTTCCATTTGTTAAAGTTGTTTCCGGTCAATTTTTCATTTAGCAGATTTGTTACTTGAGAATACATTATGCTGTAGAATAAAAATGACAGAAATAAATCAAATCATACACCACAACTAGTTTTGATTTTAGGAATAATAAACGTGATGTCATGCATGCAATCTATCCTACCATTCCAAGGACTTAATCTCACACCTACAGTGCCGCCTTAGAGGTCAAAGAGGTGACGATTAAGTTGAGACGATCTCTCTCAACAATTAACTGAGAATCGGACATCTCTATTTAATTGCTGATTACCTTCCTTTTTCAGCCAAGATATTTCCAACAATATCCTTATGAGTGTGACCTACTGTTTCAGATCTCAAAGTACGCCTCGAGTATGCTGCCTTAGGGTCGGTCAGTGACTCGACGAGTACCCAAAATCCTATCCTTTCGGAGAGCAAGACATGCATTTTGATAGCGGTGAAGGCCATCCTTAGGGGGCCAAAATCAAAGCGGCACGAGGCGTCACCATTCTCTCACTTGCTTGTGTCAACATTAGAGGCCGTGGGGTTGGTTGTCACCTTCCCCGCTCCCACTCGTTATTTTGAAAATTAGATAGTCTCTTTAGGATTTTAGAATTTTCAAATAATCCAAAAACAATAGATCATGAATATTTAATATAATCCTCCCACTAGTTCATCGGTTCCAAATACCGTCTAACTAGCGTCACTATATCCACGATCCTCCAATTTTTATGGATTAAAATTCTTTTGTGTAGACACACACAAATAAAATTCACAAAGAATTTTATTATCCTAATATGTCACGATAAAATTTTTTGGATTGTAGAATTTTTCCAATAAATCAAAGAAAAACAATCGAAACTTATCGGTTCCAAATACCGTCTAGTTGGTGTCCAATTTTTCATGATTTTCCAATTTTAGATTATCAAAATTCTAATTTATGTAGACACTACATAACCTAAACCCCGAAGGATTCTTAATCCCAAATTAAGTTTATCATGTGAATTTTATATCCCGATAAAATTCCGTTTCCTTTAATTAAATTAATTTATTTTTAATCTAAATTAATTATCATGTTGATACATGTCTAATTAATTTCAATATTAATTTTCTACATGTATGCATATGCTAGGAGTGGAATTCATGAATATGATGCATGTCATGGTTATAACACATAACTAATCATACAAGAAAATAAATGCGAAAAATAAACCACTGAGATGGACCGTTGGTACCCCGTATCTAATCTATAAAATAAACAAATAAACCCTAAAATTATGTGCAGCCGCCGACGGTATTTTCTGCTCCAGATCTTCAATAAAAACCCTTTTTTAAAATCGTTTTTTTTCGAACAGTAAAAGAAAAAAAAATACGAACAGAGACAGAAAAAAAATACAAAAAAATTTCAGAATTTGATACGGCCAAGGGGATTCGAACGTGGGTCTGCATACAATTGAAACTGTGGCTTAACCGAAAGTCCGGATAAGACGATCACACCTATCGTGTTATGGGCGCATTAATAGTACGTTAAAGGGGAGACCCGATACTCTCGATTAACTTTACTACGGACTAATTGTATTTTAAGTACATCTTCACTAACTCAATCCTCCCGTGTATATCTCATACACTGAGTTAAGTGATTACATAAGCGATATACTCAGGGTTTTCTGTAGTGTAAATACTATTGTCACATCGGTGATTATGAGAATAATAAATATGAATAATAACATCATTTCATTTATTAAATAAAACAATTACAAAAATTGTCTTTCGGGCATTACACCTAACAATCTCCCACTTGCACGAAAGCTTGTGATTAATTGTTTTAGAGCACACCCTATTATTTAAAACTACAACAAACTACATCTCCCACTTGCTCTAAAGCAATGGAGACTCATCCCGCATTTTAGTACCCACAAAACTTATCATAACCATTTCAGATTCCAAAGTACACTCCGAGTATGCCGTCGTAGGATAGGTCAGTGACTCGGGGAGCACCTATATCTGAATGTCATGGGTCTTAATGATCAGTCAGGTTGTCGGCTCGAGGCGATCCGTAGAATCGAAACGTCGCCGGTCCATCTGATCATGTGGTACCTACCCAATATGCTCTTGAACTCCAATGATTTCGGAAATCCTTATAAGCTACCCCTTCATTGTTTGCACAATGATGTGGTATCTGCTTTCCAAATCTAGAATGACTCCCAGATATGGAAAGGAAATCCTTAAGCTATATCGCCTCTCTAGCTACTACAAAAGCCGCTAATCACCCAACTAGTTAAAGTCGAGTTGGCGTTGCTTTGGATTTCTCCGGGCAATAGCTTCAACAAGAGTAAACACGAGCCCGAGATCGACTTTAACGATCATCCTCAATCGACTTAAAGTCAAAATCGGTGTATCACACATATCCAAGCTCATACATGAATATGTCCGCATATTATTCCTCGTTCTCTCAAGATACTAAAGGACATACTAAACTTGCTTTGTTAACGCCGAATCTAAGATTCGATCAAAATTGACGTTCAATAACCTGACCATCTCTTGTCACAAAGAGAATCCATCCCATTTCTCTTTATCCGAAGATTTAGAGAGTCATTCCTGAGGCATAGGGTAGAACTTCCTCGTTGAATGTTGCATACACAGATGCATCATCTTAACCAATAAGATGGATGGGGAACCAATGACTGATTCTAATGAATTCGACCGAGTCAAACTCTTCGAATGTTGTCCAAATCTCTGTTGCAGAGAATTGTGGCATTGTCGTATTCGACTTCGGATAACACACCCATGTTGAGTCCAACCGGTGCGGCGTTATCCTTCACAAACACTAATATATATGTATATATTCACTACGTACTAAAATTGATATCCAAATCTACACAAGACTTATCAATATTCTCGGTCAAATCCATATATTATAGAAATATATGACTTCCAATGACCAAGAGGTTTGCTTTTTATCCACAAAGGACATAAGCCTTGACGATGTCATCCCGTCATAAGTTCATAAGGCAATACCCTTCGTTCCGAATGAATCCAGATTCCGTTTGTTTGGCAAGAAAGTCTCGGGGAATCACCCCTATTTTCTCGCTTTTGAACGAAATCATGAATTACCGAATTCATTCTACTCTTTTCCGTGTAGATCCAATTACTCCCACCGGGCCCGAGACACTCGGTGGTTCTATAAGAGTATGAACGGCTCGGAGTACCAAACTCCATTCACGGGGTTATGGCTTGTAAACCAACCTCTATTATCGAATCCTATCTTGCTCACAAAAAGAGCCATAGGTCATCAATCGATCCTCGGACTACAAAGTCCGCGAAAACCGTAATGGGTAATGGATAAACCATACTCCCACTATTTTCTTGGTGGATCGAAATTCGATCTAGTTTAGCGGTATTTAGTGTTATCACCAACAACCAAAGTTGGATGTGGTTTGATCTAATCGATGTAAGTAACTACCTTGAGTATCCGTACTCTAAGGTTCAAGGTTTGTTGTTCATAGACTCTATCAGAAAGGATGCAAAAGCATAGCTGTCCCTTCCAGATGTCAAGAATCTGAAAACGAACCTTTCTCTCAATTCTTCAAGATATATCACGATTTGGTCACTGACCGAACGTGTACGTGAAATTCCCAGTCCTATCATGTGCTAAATGCTTATGTTGACGGAATTTGGGTGAACCGAATCCACTCATTATTCGTTAATTCCAAAGCACATTCTAGGTAGACTTCTCGGTTCTACATTTCAATGTAAACCGTTATTTCACTTCCAATATCTTTATTGAGTTAAGCAGTGTATTGTAGCACATCTACAACTATGTAAGGCAATTCAATGGTTTCTTCCTTAGTGAAAGCATTTCACTATGAGGCAGGCCGAACATCAGTCTCTAGGACTATGCGATGGCCTATTTCTGAGTATAGAATACTCCATCTCTGACAGAATCCGAGACACCATAAAATATTTTGGATAAACTTACCGGAGTGTTTGAATAGTTATCAGACAAGAAGTCACTACTCGGAAGCTCCTACTAGCTTGTATCTTTCATCAGACCCCGAAGGTCGTCATGAACAAGCTATGTTACTTCTTTATAACCATTATCCTTTCCCGATTGAAAGGAAACTTAGTCATTGAACCTTTGAGACAATATAACCGGACCGGGAGAAAGGAATCACCCCGAGCCGGTCTTCGGGTCTTGTCTTTTAGGGACTATGCACTAACTATGGAATATGAAGAAGCGTTTATCTAAATATAGAAACCAATTGCTTTTAATAGTTCTTAAGATGGTACATATACGTATTTCAAAGCATTTCTTAGTGGTTTTGACTTTATCAAACAAAAGTCCGAGTCTTGGATTCATACTACAAATGGTATATTCACTTTCTATACGACAAACAAATTATCGAATAAAAGGTAAATCCTTTCGTTCCAACGAATCTTAAATCTTCTGCGATATCCAAGGATTGAATCTGAGATTCATTTCCTCATATCACTTCCACTATTTTGCTAAAATTACTGCCCGTTGTCTATTAATCGTTAATGCACAACTATCTTGTTCTTCCAAAGAACATAGCCTAAGAGAAAATCACCAAGGATTCATAGGTTGGTGATCCGAAATCACTATCCTTATCCTATGACTTTCAGTTTATTAATTTTGGTTTTAGCCTTAAAATCAACTCAGTTTTAGATGACTAACACTTTTAGACATACTCTCCCATTCTTGACTTTCCGTAAATGGAAACAGTCTTGAACTAGCGGTTCGTGTGAGTAGACACTACTCTTGAACCGTGGGATGTCTATTTCGAGTGTTACTTGTCGGACTTCTCGGATTTTCTAATATACCGAAAAAAAAAACTACAAATCATAAAACTCCCACTAGTTCATCGATTCCAAATATCGTCTAACTAGCGACATTTCATGATTTTCCTATTTTTCAATTAGAATGGTTACGTGTGTACTTAGTTACACTTTTCTAATGTTCTAGAAAAAACAACAAATCATAAAGCTCCCACTAGTTCATCGATTCCAAATATCGTCCAACTAGCGACACTTCATGATTTTCTGGTTTTTCAATTAGAAAATTACTCGTGTAATCATTACACACTTAAAATTCACTAGAAGAATTTCAAAGTCCGAAATCACCTTTGATCAAACTAAGTTTGTCTCCCGTTTAACACGAATGACACTAGTGACATACCCATATGTCACTTTGGTTTTAAAAGGCTTAAGAGAAAATATCTCTTTCGAAAAATAATTGCATTATCAATTAACTAGTTCAACGTCCTAGTTACTTTCCACTTTTTAACGAAGTCAATACTAGTCAATTATAAATTTTTAAGCAATTTAGTAAGGGATATAATGCTGTAAATAAAATGACATATATTAATTCAAGTTTAACACTACTATATTATTTTATTTTAGGAATTGTAAACTAAAAGTAAGTCTACTCTACCATTCCAAGGTTTTAACCTTGCATCTCAGTGCCGCCGTAGGGTAGGTCAAAGAGATCAACGGTTAAATCAATGAATAACTTGTGAGAATCAGACATCCCACGAGAATCGAACATCCCTTTATTCATTGACTACCTTCCTTTTTTAGCCTAGGTATTACCAAAAATACCCTTGATGAGTGTGACCTACTATATCAGATCTCTTAGGTACGCCCCGAGTGTGCCGTCGTAGGATAGGTCAGTGACCCGACGAGTACCCGTAAATCCTATCCTTTCGGAGACCAAGCCATGAATGTTGATAGGGGTGAACACCATCCGTAGGGGGACGAAATCAAAGCGCCGCGAGGCGTCACCCTTCTCTCACTTACTTGCATCTATAGTAGAGACCGTGGGGTTGGCCGTCGCCTTCCCCGCTCCCACTCAATATTTTGGAAGTGGTGGTGGGTTAACTAACCATGTCTTTTTGATGTTAACATAAAAGTACATGAAATCAAGGATTCCGAATGGTGTCGGTGACGTAGGCAAGCCTACCCGTCCTATTCGTTGGAACATATGTGACAGTCGGACGAAATCGGGTCAAGAGAGCCGCGTTTGAGATGGGAAGGAATCACCCCTCCGTTCTCCGGTGTGGCTTAGTCTTGCCGGACCCCCGTGCATACATCACACTAGGAGGGTTAAGTCGGTCGAGCCAAGCTCAGTTGACCACCCAACCTATAGGCGAACCGTTTTTATCCAAGATTTATTGTTCTTTTACCATCACTCAATCTCGTAGACACTACGAATCGAAAACGTGATCTCGTTGGAGCTTTAAGGCGGTTCACCGAGAACACACACCGAAAGGCTAACGATTTCATAACCCGTCCTCGGGATCTTTAATTAGTTACTAAATTAATTAATTACCACGTATTAATTAAATTTCAACTAATTACGCGAGTTTGTATACATGCCTATTTTAATTACCAAAATTAAAATTCTACATGTATGCATGGAGTGGATTTATGATATGAATGCATGTCATGGCAATTCCGATTTTATGTCTATTTTATGATCAAACACATAAAAAAAATAAATTGCGGAAAAAATTAAACACCGAGATGGATTGTTGGTACCCCCGTATCTAATCTATTCTAGGAAAAATTAAATTACAATCTTCTTGTCTTCGAGTCTTGATCTTCAAATCTTGAACTCGAACCGTCGGAACACGAACCACGAACACCCGAGAGGAGAAAAGGTCTTTTTAATTAAATAAATCCAATTTATTATAATTATTTTTTTTTTTTTATTACAATGGTGCGGCCTAAAAAAATATTTCCAAAATTTTTTTTTTTTTTTTATGTCGGTTTGTTTCTTTATATTTTCGAAAAAATAAAATATATATATATATATTTTTTTTTTTTTTAATTCTTCTCGCCATAAGCAGATTTTTGTTACCAAAAAAAAACTTAACAAAAAAAATAGTTGACACCGCCTTTTCGAAACCCTAGCCGCACGCATTAATGTATACAGACTTATAGCGACGCTTTTCGCCGTCGCGAAAGTCCCGTAGCGATTTTATTAAAAAAAATTATCCGTTTCTCCTCGTTCATACCTTGGGTTTCGCTTTGATCTTCAAATTTTCCAGCAAGATCTTCAACTTATCCAGTCCGGATGATCAAAATTATAATAAAAGATACTACTTTTACATATAAATTTGAAAATTGACATAAATAAAATACAATTCCTATGCTCAATTGTTACCAAACAAAAGAGCTACAATGGATCTAACGAGTAAACAATACCAACCCCAATTCATCTCTTCAGCCAAGACAATCATAATCATAAAAAAAATAAATCATGCGTCGGCCCTATTTTTAAAAAAAAATTGGGACAAAAAAATCTACATGTTTTACCACTCCTAGATCTAATATTTTATACGTATAAATATAGATCACCATGGCCTCCGATACCACTGTTAGGAAAATATCATCGCAACGGAAGCGATTTATGGATCTAGATCTATATAATACACGTAATAAAACATTAAATCTACATCTACAAGTAAGTTGTAGAACATACCTCTTGGATCTCAAAATCCAAGTTGGAGAACCGCTATTAGGATGATCGAACAATGATGTGAAGAACACCACGATCTTCCGCACGTGTGATCCAAGCAATTCCCGGTGGAAGGAATTCTCGACTCGAACCCCTCCGATATGCTACCCGGAAAAATCTCCAAGATTTCTCCTCCTCTACTTGGCCGAAAATTCTATCTTCTCTCTAAGAGTTGATAGTCGAATTTCACATGTGTGTTAAGGCTTGGGAGAACTCTCTTTATATAGAAGAGTAAAACTTAGCCTCCAAGGATTTTATAATTAATACAAAATCAATTATAATAATCCTATTAAATAAAAGATAATCTCAAAATATTCTAGAACAAATCAAGAATATTTTTATCTTTATTATTTACCATAAATATTTATCCAATAAATATTTTATGCACATGTCTTTTTAACACACAAGAAAACTAATTCCTTGCCAAAATAAAGACACATGTGGCGCCACAAACATATATTGACCTAGTCAATATTAATTTTGCCATTACACAATAATTGGGCCAAGATTATGGAAAATGTCTTTTCCACATATTTAATTATTTAGCCCAACTAATTTAATAGTCCACTAAACAATTAATTCACATATCGTTTTAATAAAGTCCAACATGAACTAAATCAATATTATTAGGATTCGACGTCCGAGAATATACATGCTATATTAGGAGGCACGTCGGGGACCATGGACTAATAATCGGCGGCTCCGATAAATCAAATAAATAATTATCGACGAACGTAATAATTATATATATTCGATAAATCAATCACGGGAATATGCCACCATAATCCCGTGATTTGCACTCCTCCGATTATAAGATTATATTTATCTCCTCACGAGAAAGTAATAAGCGTCCACCGATATAATCATTTCATATGGATTAATCCTCCATGATCGTTCATTCTAAATCGGGAAGTTACCGTTAACCCTTTTCGAACATCTTGTCCTTACTTACCGTTAACCCCCTAGTGATCAATAATTCAAATAACTCACCGGTAGCTAATCAGTGTAATATGAATCCCATGGATCGATCAATGTCTAGGATTAACTCATAAGGGAACTGTCTATCTACTTCCATAAATGGAAGGAATGGATTCCGTATCTGTGATAACACAGACTACTCACTCAATCCAGTACAATGCCAAGATGGGGTAATTCAGATCACAGACTCAGTGTAATCCTTAACCGTCAAGTCAAACCTCATACCGATTCAAGCGATCGTGATCACCTCAGGATTAAGATATATCCATAATATGATCATCTAATGATTCGATAAGACTTCTCAATTACGGAATTATATTGAGAACTCAGATCAAATCGGTCCAGCCCTATATGATATATCTATCATATACAAATGCCCCATTAGGTTCCCTTAACCGAAAGTCCGGATAAGACGATCACACCTATCGTGTTATGGGCGCATTAATAGTACGTTAAAGGGGAGACCCGATACTCTCGATTAACTTTACTACGGACTAATTGTATTTTAAGTACATCTTCACTAACTCAATCCTCCCGTGTATATCTCATACACTGAGTTAAGTGATTACATAAGCGATATACTCAGGGTTTTCTGTAGTGTAAATACTATTGTCACATCGGTGATTATGAGAATAATAAATATGAATAATAACATCATTTCATTTATTAAATAAAACAATTACAAAAATTGTCTTTCGGGCATTACACCTAACACATTAATCAACTCGGGTCGATCAAATTTGAGTTTGTTCATGACATAGTTACTCTTGAACTGGAGGAACTCAGGTGTAAGTGATTCTAAGATCATACTCACTTGAGTTGCATCGTCAAATCTAGATCCATGAGTCTCAGCATCAACAAAGTAGTTAATCATGTTCATCACATGACCAGTTACCGACTGACCTTTCCTCATTTTGGCATTTACGGCTAACTTGACAGCCTCATGTCTTGCTTGATCAGATGGGGCAACAAACATGGAAATAAGAGAGTCCATGATTTCTCATGCACTCTCCATGTTCTCATGCTTGGTCCTTATGATCTCCGACATGGAGGCCGCATTATGCCACGAGCCTTATTGTCCGCCTCTACCCATCGCTTATGGTCATCGCATATAGCTCGTGAAGCGTTCATGGGAGGAGTCGGCGGACAAGCCTCAGACAGGACAAACTTAACGTTTTTGAAGATGAGTGCGACATTCATGTTACTTTTCCATTTGTTAAAGTTGTTTCCGGTCAATTTTTCATTTAGCAGATTTGTTACTTGAGAATACATTATGCTGTAGAATAAAAATGACAGAAATAAATCAAATCATACACCACAACTAGTTTTGATTTTAGGAATAATAAACGTGATGTCATGCATGCAATCTATCCTACCATTCCAAGGACTTAATCTCACACCTACAGTGCCGCCTTAGAGGTCAAAGAGGTGACGATTAAGTTGAGACGATCTCTCTCAACAATTAACTGAGAATCGGACATCTCTATTTAATTGCTGATTACCTTCCTTTTTCAGCCAAGATATTTCCAACAATATCCTTATGAGTGTGACCTATTGTTTCAGATCTCAAAGTACGCCTCGAGTATGCTTTGCCTTAGGGTCGGTCGGTGACTCGACGAGTACCCAAAATCCTATCCTTTCGGAGAGCAAGACATGCATTTTGATAGCGGTGAAGGCCATCCTTAGGGGCCAAAATCAAAGCGGCACGAGGCGTCACCATTCTCTCACTTGCTTGTGTCAACATTAGAGGCCGTGGGGTTGGTTGTCACCTTCCCCGCTCCCACTCGTTATTTTGAAAATTAGATAGTCTCTTTAGGATTTTAGAATTTTCAAATAATCCAAAAACAATAGATCATGAATATTTAATATAATCCTCCCACTAGTTCATCGGTTCCAAATACCGTCTAACTAGCGTCACTATATCCACGATCCTCCAATTTTTATGGATTAAAATTCTTTTGTGTAGACACTACACAAATAAAATTCACAAAGAATTTTATTATCCTAATATGTCACGATAAAATTTTTTGGATTGTAGAATTTTTCCAATAAATCAAAGAAAAACAATCGAAACTTATCGGTTCCAAATACCGTCTAGTTGGTGTCCAATTTTTCATGATTTTCCAATTTTAGATTATCAAAATTCTAATTTATGTAGACACTACATAACCTAAACCCCGAAGGATTCTTAATCCCAAATTAAGTTTATCATGTGAATTTTATATCCCGATAAAATTCCGTTTCCTTTAATTAAATTAATTTATTTTTAATCTAAATTAATTATCATGTTGATACATGTCTAATTAATTTCAATATTAATTTTCTACATGTATGCATATGCTAGGAGTGGAATTCATGAATATGATGCATGTCATGGTTATAACACATAACTAATCATACAAGAAAATAAATGCGAAAAATAAACCACTGAGATGGACCGTTGGTACCCCGTATCTAATCTATAAAATAAACAAATAAACCCTAAAATTATGTGCAGCCGCCGACGGTATTTTCTGCTCCAGATCTTCAATAAAAACCCTTTTTTAAAATCGTTTTTTTTCGAACAGTAAAAGAAAAAAAAATACGAACAGAGACAGAAAAAAAATACAAAAAAATTTCAGAATTTGATACGGCCAAGGGGATTCGAACGTGGGTCTGCATACAATTGAAACTGTGGCTTGATCACAGTGCTACAGCTTTTCCTCTTCAAAGTCTTTGTCCGAATTAAATAAATATGTCCTCGGCCGAAATTTAAAAAATTGCTGAAAATTAAAATTGCAAAAATAAATTACATGATATCCTATTCCCAAAACCGGGTTTACAATAGAGCTAACGGTAAACAGATACCAACCCCAATCCATCTCGTGAACCAAACATTCAATCGCATAAATTAAATTAAAAGATGCAATTTTATTCTATTCCACTGACGGACCTTTTCTATGCTATCAATCCTTACCGGCAGTGTACCGGGTCAAATTGTAGTAATAGTATGGTGAGTCAGGTGTCGATCCTCAGGGAAAACTTGGTAATTCACCGTGTGATTAAACACCGAGAAACTATTATTATCTCAATCTAAGTCGCAATTTTATTATCCAACCAAACTCTAAACAAACAATAAATAAAAGCATAAAACTAAAACGAGATATATATAAGTATATAAATATATATATAAATATATAGCAATACATATATATATATATATAGATATAAGTATATATAGGTACCAAAACAATATCTAGGGGAGGGAGATAGATATTATAATTAGAGACTAGCCAAGAATATGTTATTGAATTATTATATCTTTCTAGTGGAAATTAGATGTGCTCGATCTTTATTTTAAGTTAAATCAATTATACGAAACGGTGCACTCCTAAACTAAACAATTCATCCTCACACGAGCATACGAAATTGTCATATGTCCAATCATTTGTCCAAGGTCATCCTCAAGCATGGGTCACTCCCGTTTTGTCATTCGGCCAATTTTAAGGTATGTCAATTAAACAAACGAATTAAACGTAATAATCTCTCGAGTACATATTTCAATAAGAGTTTGTTTCTCCCGAAACAAATCTACCCCCGGTTTAGGAAATCGGATTCCGTTGTCACGTTTTCACTCGGCCAATTTTACCCTCCGGTCTTTCTATTAACGAGTTCATAACCTAACTACGAGGCGTCAATTCATAATTAGATTATGAATTCTTTCATATCAAGTAGCTAATTTAATACGAATATAGAAAGAGATTCATTATAACCGATTTTTATCCAATTTTAGTATAGTCATCATCCATTTCCCTAAAAAGATAATACTAATCCAATTTCATATCTTGGCTAGATATTAAGTTAGCCTAATATCATTATAATTAATATATAGATACTAATAACAACATAAATACATTAGAAAAGTTACCGTTACAATCGAAGCTTCGAGTTGTATCCTCCGGAAATAGCAACTCCTTTACATCAATGAGCCTTGATACATCCTCTAAGCATTATAACGATACTTTATACTACAGCATTATTCCGGCAGAGTGCCGTTTACAGCTTTTATTTAACTAAAAACAACAAAACGAAACTATAGATAGATATAGAAGAGAGATATATGCATTGGTACCCTTCAAAATGGTTGCAATTGAGGGGTATTTATAGAGTGTACCACAAGGCCGGCGCGTGCCGGACACCAACCGGCGCATGCCGGTCAAATAGTATATATATTCCCTTGTCAGAGATTTGTGGGCCCAATGTCAGAGATTTTTCTGCAAGATCCGGCCTTCTCCGGCGCGTGCCGGACATACAACATATCTGATGTTTGTAAAAACCTATCTCGATCTGTAGACCTCAGATTGACATGATTTGATATTCGTTGGAAAGCTCTTTTGAAGGCCTACAACTTTCATCAAGGACTTTTTCTCTGAAAATGCCTCTAAGTTAGGTCAAATGTCCGTTGAAGATGAGTTACGGTAGAAACATTAAGGACAGTTGATCTGTTCAAAGTTGTTAGATTTTTGGCATAATCTTTTATCCCACAAAAACTCATGATTTATACTTCAAAGTATGTCATATTTTGGGATCTCGGTAAACATCTGATCCTGCAATAAAATCAATGAAACACCAAACGTAAATCTGACAAAAAAACATCATTTTTATCGTTTTTATAACTTATGCATCTAATTATAACTAACTATGATTTTTATAAGTTTTCAATGCATTTATATGAAATTATACTAAAATATCATAAAATAATAATAAAAAGTCTTATAATATGATCATATATTTTTCATACATCACAACTCCCCACTTAGCTTTTGATCGTCCTCGAGCAAAATAAGCGATAATATAATTCTTCTAGATTAAATTCCTAACTTAGTAACGTATCCTGTCAACATTATAATTATATTAATTTCATCTATCTAAGATATTAAGAAGATAAAAAATGTATATAACGTAATAAACTAGTTATAAAATATTATTTAAATGAAATTTTTCATGAATTACTTTATAAGTATAAATAAAATATTTAGAACAACTTTTTAATCTCCACTGTATGATTTATCGGAATCAATGATTAAGTCAAGTAGTTGGCAAATTGGCTTGTAACGTTCAGGCTCAGGGTAGTTGGCTAATCGAAAAGGATAACAAAGGGAAATCAAAAGAGATAGAAGCAAGTCGTACGTACTTACACCTTCATCTTCTGATCAAAAATTTCTCAATCAGTAACACTCCTGACACTGTTTTCAATTTTCAACTTTAATAACTTCCAAAATATGGTTTTCTCTTTTTTTTTTTTTTTTTTTTTTTTTGAACATAAATAATAAGAACTTAAGAACATAGGCATTGCTTTATCAAGATTGATCGGAGTACTACTCTTTCGATCGAAAATCACGAATCCGGTTTCCTTAAACTCGTGATAATTCTTGATAGTTTTGATTCGACTTTTTCTTGTTCATCAGATTTATAGCATATACCTTCATTCCCAGCAATAGGACATTTCGTGATAATACCCTAGCTGGACTACTATCATCAGGCAGCTTTATCTGATATTTTATTTTTGGGTTGTCGATCAAAAACAGAAAAGATACCTATAATACTCTGTTCTTATATATATATATATATAAAATATTTTTTTTTTATAGAGAATAACCATATTTGATAACAAACTACCTTCCGAATAACATTCATTTCAATCTCAGCATATATCAAATTTCGATGTTGTCACCGCTATCCATAAATACATACTAAACTTGCGGGATTTTCAAAGAAATGTAGACCATTATTAAGTTAGGGTTAGTAATTTCTAGTTAATAATAATGGCTATTTCGAGTGAGGTCTTGATCACTCTACAAGGCTGAGGTGGGGACAAAAATTGGAAATTATGTTCGGGTAGGCTTATTTGGCTCTGGTTTATCAAAGTTATGCCAAAAATCTCATCATCCCTAATCCGATTCCAATTTCATACTTTGTCTTGAAAGAAAATTATTCTAAAATTTCATTATAATTATAAGTAACTTTTGTCTAATTTCATAAAAAAAATATTTCATAATATTTATCAAGATATATATACTTAAAATCTTATTAAAAATCTAAAATAGACATAATTAATATAAGAATAATATATCAAGATTACTTTACTTAATTAAAAATTTATTCTATCCAAATATATCATTTTTATCAAATAATTATATATTATTGCTTATTAAACTAAGTGTGTAAGTATTTGATGTATTAAATTCAATTTATTTACTAACCAATCTCTACTCCCCACTTACGAATTGGCATCGTCCCGATGGCTAATGAGTAGTAAAAATTTGGATTAGAAAATAAAATGAATTCTATCATGGTTAGATTATTTTAGGTGTCAAATAGACGAGCGTTTATATAATATAAAAGAAAAACATTTAAAAACATAAATTAAAAACATGCAAATATAACACAACTTAAAACTACTAGGAGTGTTAAACTAGAAAACCATAAATTAAGTTAAACTAATTTAAACTAATTTATTAAACTAAGTTATTTTAATTTATTGTGACTTATACTAACGTACCGTACTACTTTTATGATTTTTATTCCTTCACGACTACCAACACGGTTATCTAATTTTCACCACTTGACGATCCTCCCGGAATATCGGCGGTAAAAGCCCAACACGAGGAATACGAGCTGGAAAATATTCATCTGTCGCTCTTTCCGGAACCCTTGCCAAACGAACACATAACCTAGAAATCAACCATCCAAATGGTAAAGGATGATAATTCGGTCTTCTCCCGAACGCAAAACTCACAGCTGATTTCTGAATCAGCACCCCCCCAATCTATAACGACTCCGTAGTAATCGCATATAGAAGCATCAATTCATCATCACTAACTTCCGAGAAATTAACAGTTGGATAAACACGTGAGTTGATGAATCGCTTCCACGTTCTAAGATGGGGAAGCAAAGCAGTCGTAGAGACATTTTGATCAATATCATAATTGTAGAACAAGAGTGGACAAGCTTCCGAATATTTTGTAATAAAACCGTCAGCGGTATCCAATCTCCATTGATACTCAAAATGACTTGGTGAAGTTTGGACTGGTGGAATCAAGAAAAATTGATTTATGTTGGTGGAAGTGAAAGGAACAACAACTCCTCTCATTTGTAACGGATCGTGTTAACGACACGGTATGAGCTTACGAAAGTCTTGAATAGAATTCTCTTACCATAGTAACATTAATCCTACCTCTCGGCATACGACAAAAATAATCCCACCCATCTATATCCATCCTCGTAAATGCCCAGTTGTCAACCTTTCTGAAATTTAAACCCCTTTCAATCAACACCGGTGGTGATTGAAATTACTTATATAAGGGTTGTGAACCGAAGCATACATAGGCTCGTACGGGATTTGATGAAAAAATGGATTTGGAATGACGAGAATTTGGTGTATGTGGAGGAGAATAACTGATTAGCGACGAACGATCGGACATTTTAAACTCTTTATAGCAAGAAAATTAAAGGTAAAGGAAGGAAATGAGCATTTTAGGAATGCGCATACATTTTCCTTTTATAGACAAAGGCTGGACCGAAATGGAAATATCCCGAGAAGATCCTGCGGCCCACTACACCGGCGCGTGCCGGACACCAACCGGCGCGTGCCGGTCAAATAGTGCTCGGTCGAGAGATATTTCAATTTCTAGCTTGATCCGGCTTTTATTTTCGACAATAGATTCATATTTCTAAAACGTGGGGGAAAAATCTAAAAACATCCGAAAACTACGAAAAAGATAACAACGTAACAACGTGCACTACCCCGAGAGTGCATCAAACGTTTAACGTACACAACAAATATAAAAGATAATAAGTCAAACCAAAAAGTAGATAGTTATACAACAAAGAAAAGAAATCACTCGTCCTCATCATAGTTAAGATCAATGTCACCGGTAAGGTCGTGCGAGATGACGATGATCCAAATGTAGATAGTATCGAAGTAAAATCAGCTCCTTGCGGCTTGCGTCGTATGAATATCATAAGCGAACTGCTTGTGGATCCGATACGAAGTTCGAAATGATGTCTCGGTCCTCATCGTCGACATAGAAACGATCCCGAAGACCAAATGAACCAAATCCTGTTGTCACATACGCTACGAAGTCACTCCTCCCATGCCCAAGGATGTCCCTGGTGTACACTGTAAACATACCACCCCGTGTCCTATGGATGACGGCGTATAGTCACGATAAATAACGAGGTGGTGGAATCGGCGGAATCCAATCGGCATAGTATATGGGTCGGTGACTATAGGGGTGTCTAGCGAAATCTCGGCAAATCTAGGATCATATTCACTCATAGCATCTCGATATCCTCTCGACCAACTCTAATGTCCTCGGCCCAATGTCTATTCTTCTCACGAGGCTAAAGCTATATTAGCATCGGTTCTAGCACGAGCTTGAACTAAATGCTTTGAAACATAGCCTCAACTTGGCTCTGCTTGTGGGCGATGTGATTTGTCTAGGTGGTATAGGTACTTGAGTGTGAATAGGAGGTGGAGGTGGTGGTTGTTGTTGTTGACGATTAGGATTATTGTAATCTATTACTCCGGTAGGTAAGGCTCTCGGCTTAAGACCAATGGGAGGAATGTAGGGAGACACGAGTTCTATCCGAGGGTAAGACGGGGACTTCGCAAGCTCACATAAGGCGAAAATGAGACTAGGGAACGGGAGACGTCCCCCTCGATAACGAGTGCTTGCAAACTCACATGCCTTAGAAAAGATCAATTTCCCCGATTTTTATAGGAATATCATTAACCATGGCCCAAGCAATAACCACTTCCTCTCGACCAAATGCACAAACATGTGTGGAAGGACATACATTATGGCCTAAGAACTGTTTTATTGCCCTTATGTCCCTAATACAATTTCCATAAGCAAACCTGTTTTCTATCCATTCAGCAGTGGGGTCAAAGGCTTGTTGGGCTTCATAAGCTTTGGTTTGTAGAGCCATAGGATGTTCTAAACCCCATACATTATGATAATCCTCCTCTTCAGGTATTTCAGCTAAACCATAGAATACATTAATCATAGCAGGGTAAAAAGTAACATTAACACTTCTTAGAGGGATATAGGTCATCTCCTCAACCGTATCAGCATCATAAGTAGATAATACTGAATAAAACTCTGATACCATAGAAACGTTAATCTTATCTTTCCTATCCATAGCTACATCCAACCATCCTCTATCCTTGAAAATTTCTTTCACTTCTTTCCCAATCTTCGAAAAATCAATCCCTCGTTCTAACCAAACCTTACTTTTACTAAAGTACTCATCATGTGCCCGCTTAGCTTCTGCACTAGCGGTTTTTTCAAAGGTTAAACTTTTCTCCCTTTTAGTTAAAGGCCTAGTTTGAACTACCGGAACTACGATTGGTACTTCAGTCTTTTTCCTCTTAGGATTGCTTCGAGATGATGAGGCCATCTACGATAGTGGTATGACAATACAACAACACAAACAAACAACACCAACAACAAGAACCAACAATTACTTAGGCTATAAAATCAAAATAAATTCGAAAATTTAACTAAAATTTGAAATATTTGAAATATATATTTATATATATCTATATTACCTTAATATGCTAGAAAGAAAAGCTAGGTCGCCGGAATTAATGGTGAGTCGCCGGAATGAGAGAAAAGAGAGCTTTGAGCTTGCCAAGCTTCAACTTTTTTCCAAAGGGTATCTTCTTTTATGATTAAGTTGAAGAGAGGAAGAGAGATTATCACTTGTATGATGTTTGAGTGAAGAAAATTGATGGAAAATGGTTGATTTTTTTAGGAGAAGAGAGGAAGAAGTCGGGCTGCTCTTCAAATCGAAATGGGGTGTGAGAAATGAGGCTATCATTCGAGATTAGGGTTAAGTGTATAGGTTTACCGGCGCGTGCCAGTTGTGCACCGGCACGTGCCGGTCACATGGCCCCCAAAAATCGGAATTTTTTTATCATTTTTTATGTAATGAGCTCTAATTATACTACATAAAGATCATTTGATGTTAATCAAATGATTTATGTTATATAATCTAAGTTCAATACTATTTTTCTATATAAAACTTGATAAAATACATAAAAACTAATATAATATTGAAATCACATATTTTTGATATAATATACCTATTTAAAATCACAAAAATAGGTTTATTATAAATTTTTTATAAAAATATTTTCTTTTAATTTTTAGAATTAACACAACTTTAAAAACAATTAAAAGACTAAAAGCACACACTAAAATTTTTAGGATTTTTTTCTAACTCCCTCAATCTCAGATCCTCAAGATTGTTATCATAACGATCCCTTAACCTTTCTCCTAGGAGTGATGCGTTTGAATTATCTCTTTGTATTCCCTCGGGATTTTCGGATAACCACCTAATCGTTCCCTTCTTAATAACATTCAAACACTCATCCTGGGATATGGTTGTATTTCTTCCACACTGTCCATCATGTTCACTTTTACCACAGATTCTACATCTCATTAGAAACCTTGCTCTTCTTTTTATTGCACTCCTTGAATTTCCATTACAAAGTTCTCTTTCTCTGACTTCGATTAGCAATTCTTTATTTAATTTAGAAACTAAGGCTTCTATCTTAAACGCGACATCCTTATTCAGACCTAATCTTAAAAGTAAAATAAAAACTCTTATTCTATCTATGAAAGGCATCCAGTTCTTTTACGTCTATCCGGTAAAAGACGAAACTACTTTAAAATGCATATTAAAAGGTGAAATTAGAAAGTTCCACACTGTCCATCATGTTCACTTTTTCCACAGATTCTACATCTCATTAGAAACCTTGCTCTTCTTTTTATTGCACTCCTTGAATTTCCATTACAAAGTTCTCTTTCTCTGACTTCGATTAGCAATTCTTTATTTAATTTAGAAACTAAGGCTTCTATCTTAAACGCGACATCCTTATTCGACCTAATCTTAAAAGTAAAATAAAAACTCTTATTCTATCTATGAAAGGCATCCAGTTCTTTTACGTCTATCCGGTAAAAGACGAAACTACTTTAAAATGCATATTAAAAGGTGAAATTAGAAAGATAGTACCTGTAATCGGCTGAGTTTAAAATTCATGCTTCCTTAATTCGTTGGAGGGTCGATAAGTAATAATACTTCTTCTGGTTGAGGTATCCCTTCAGTTTCCACGAACAATTTCACCCTGTGTCCATTGGCTATAAAAGTTGCTTTTCCATCAGTTAGTTCAACAGCTCCAGACTTATAGATTTTTGTTACGTCATATGGACCTGTCCATCTAGATTTAAGCTTTCCTGGAAACAACTTCAAACGTGAATTGTATAAAAGTACTCGATCACCTACATGGAACTCACGACTATAGATTCTCTTATCGTGAAAAGCTTTCGTGCGTTCCTTGTAGATTCGAGCATTTTCATAAGAATCGAGTCGAAATTCTTCTAGTTACGTTAATCGAAGTAATCTATGATCACCGACGACTTTAGGATCAAAGTTTAGAAATTTAATAGCCCATAAAGCTCGGTGTTCTAATTCAACAGGGAGATGACAAGATTTTCCAAATACTAATTTGTAAGGAGAACACCAATCGGTGTTTTAAAGGTCGTTCTATATGCCCATAATGCATCATCAAGTCTTTACGCAGCCTTTTTACGATTTGAGTCCACTTGTCTTCTCCACGATTCTTTTAATTTCTCTATTAGACACTTCTACCTGTCCACTAGTTTGTGGATGATAGGGTGTTCCAAGTTTATGAGTTACACCATATTTCTCAATTATCTTAGTAAATGGTCGGTTACAAAAATGTGAACCTCTATCACTAATGATAGCCCTCGGAATGCCATATCGTGTGAATATATTCTTTTTAAGGAACCTTAGCACTACTCGGTATCATTAGTAGGGAGGGCTTCAAATTTCTACCCATTTAGAAACATAATCAACCATTACTAGAATAAATCTTTTTCCAAAAGATATAGGGAAAGGTCCCATGAAATCTATGCCCCATACATCAAATAGCTCACATTCTAAAATCGGTTGCATAGGCATTTCATGTTTTTTCGATATATTTCCCCATTTTTGACATGATTCACAAGATTTTGCATATTTATATGCATCTCTATATAGTGTAGGCCAATAGAAACCACATTGTAAAACTTTGAAAGCAGTTTTCCAACCTCCATGATGACCTCCTACCTCACGATCATGACAAAATGATAATACACTTAAAATTTCACTATCAGGAATACATTTCCTAATTATTCCATCTGAGCATCTTCGGAAAAGATCCGGTTTATCCCAATAATAAAACTTTAAGTCGTAAAAGAACTTCTTTTTTTTGCCAAGTCCAATGAGGTGGGATGTACTTACAGGGTAATGTAGTTAACAATATCCCCAAACCATGGCGAATCTTCCTTTGATGGTATTCTATTTTTTAATAATCGCATGGTTGAGGGAGTATCTATCTTAAACAGCTTTCTCATCCGGAAACGAATCCCGAATTTCTTTTCCTTTTCCTTCATCATTATCCATCCTGCTTAGATGATCTGCTACTACATTTTCACTTCCTTTTTTATCCTTAATTTCAATATCGAATTCCTGAAGTAACAGAATCCACCTAAGAAGACGCGGTTTGGCATCTTTCTTACTTAACGATACTTCGTAGCCGAATGGTCCGTGTAGATTATTACCTTAGAACCAACAATATATGATCGAAACTTATCTAAGGCAAATATTACGACAACGCTTCTTTCTCGGTAGTTGCATAATTAAGCCGAGCCGCGTTTAATGTGTGAGAAGCATAGTAGATAGCTTTGAGAATTTTGTTATACCGTTGACCTAAAACAGCTCCTACAAACTAAATCACTTGCATCACACATAATTTCAAATGGCAAATCCCAATCTGGTGCTACTAGTACTGGTGCAGTAGTTAATTTCGCTTTTAGGGTCTTAAAGGCTTCCATACATTTATCATCAAAGTTAAAAGGTACTTCTTTTTCTAGCAAATGACTCAAGGGCTTTGCTATTTTTGAGAAATCTGTAATAAACCTTCTATAAAATCCTGCATGTCCAAGAAATCCTCTTAACGTTTTCAAATTAATTGGTGGAGGTAATTTTTCAATTACTTCGACTTTAGCTTTATCAACTTCAATTCCCGCTTCGGAGATTCTATGACCTAGTACAATTCCTTCGATACCATCAAATGACATTTTTCCCAGTTTAGTACCAAGTTGGTATCTTCACAGCGTTGTAAAACACGTTCTAAGTGTGATAAGCATTTATCAAAAGAATCTCCATAAACACTAAAGTCATCCATAAATATTTCTAAGAATTTCTCGACCATATCGAAAAATATTGCCATCATACATCGCCGAAATGTAGCAGTGCATTACATAATCCAAACGGCATTCTTTTATAAGCAAAAGTTCCATAGGGACAAGTGAAAGTAGTTTTTTCTCTATCTCCCGCCGCAATGAATATCTCTGTAAATAACCCGAATAACCATCTAAAAAGCAAGAATACTTATGTCCACTCAATCTTTCCAACATCCGCACGATGAATGGAAGTGGATGATGATCCTTTTTAGTATGATCATTCGCTTTCCGAAAGTCAATACACATTCGATATCCCGTAATTTCCCTTATCGGAATCCATTCATTTTTATCATTTTCTTTTACCGTGAAACCTCCTTTCTTTGGAACTACTTGAGTTGGACTTACCCATTCACTATCTGATATGGGAAAGATTATTCCCATTTCTAATAGCTTAATGACCTCTTTCTTAACGATTGTTTGCAAATTCGGGTTGAGGCGGCGTTGTGGCTGAATACAAGGTTTAGCTCCTTCATTCAAAATAATCTTGTGAACACAAATCTCAGGGCTAATACCTTTGATATCTGCCACTGTCCATCCAAAAGCTTTCTTATGTTGTCTTAACATTCTTAATAATTGATCCTCTTGTTCATTTGTTAAGGTTGATGAAATAATAATTGGTAACAGATTATTATTTTCAAGAAAAGCATATTTCAAATTCGAAGGAAGTGGTTTCAACTCCGCATTCCTTGGTGGATCTTCTACTGATGGTTTTAAAACTGGTCCTTCCATTTCCAATTTCAAATTTTGATGCCATGGATGTTTAACAAACCCTCCTTTATCTAAATAAAGGATTACTTCTTTCATTTCAGTATCATTTTCATCTTCTTTATAGATAGAAAATGCCAAACATTCTTCTAATTTATTTTCATAATCTTTAAATTTGGCATCCCACATAGTAGAATATTCATCTATAAAAGAACATGATTCGGTTCTTTGTATGGATGGTTTATAGCTTTGAAGATATTGAATGAAACTTTATCCTCATTAACTCTCGCATTAGTTCACCTTTTTGAACATCTATCAAAGTTCTTCCCGTAGCCGAAATGGTCGACCTAGAATAATTGGCGCTGAATATCCTTCTTCCATTTCCATTATTACAAAGTCCACTGGGAAGTAAAATTTATCAATTTTAACCAACACGTCCACGATTATTCCCTTAGGATGTTTAATTGATATATCTGCCATCTGAAGGGTCATTTCAGTATTCGTAAGCTCTCCTATTCCTAGTTTCTTATAATCCTCATAAGACATGAGATTGATACTTGCTCCTAGATCACACAATACTTTCTTAAACAGAAATCCTCCAATTTCACATGGGATAGTGAAACTACCAAGATCTTTAAGTTTAGGAGGTAGCCGATGCTGAAGTATTGCAGAACATTCTTCATTAAGGCATATATTCTCATATTCTTCTAATCGTTTTTTGTTAGATAAGATATCTTTAAGAAACTTTCCATAGGCGTGCCCGTTGACTAAAGCTTCTATAACGGGATATTGACATGAATATGACGAAAAGTGTCAAGGAAACGAGCATAATTCTTATCGCTTTTTATCTTTTTAATTTGATCTTTCGGTGGATAAGGCAAAGATTCTAAATCTATAACCTTTGGTTCGAAGTCATTTTCTCTTTTCCTTTTTCCTTGAGTCCTTGAGCATTACTTGATCGCCAAGTTTCATTATCTTGAGAATTTTCCTTTAAAACATCCCCCGTATCAACTTTATCCTTCTCGCTTACTTTTAAATCTTCCCGTTTTTCTTCCTGATTTTCTCTGACATGTTCCTTAAATAGGGTTCTCAGGTCCTTATCCATAGGATCTTTCAGAATTCTAGGGACTTTTACCCATTTTTCACCTTTAATTTCAGGTTCAACATCATTCTGTTTTCAGAATTCTTCGATAATTTCTTCCTCTTCATCAGTAAATTCAAGTTCGTCCTTTTCCTTTGCGATATTACCATTTAAATCATTTTCTACCTCATTGTTTCCTGCGTTTTCTGCTCTAGTATCTTCACAATATTTCCTACTTCTCGTAATCACAGCATTTACCTCTCTCGGGTTTCTTTCAGTATTACTTGGTAATCCTCCTGGAGGTCTACTGTTGTTACGTTCTCCTTCTCTACTCAAATGATCTTCCATATTCCTTAATGATGCTTCTATAGTTCTCATTCTCGTATCATGTCCACCCATAGACGTTTTCAACATAGTCATATCCTTAGAGACTGAACCTATAGAAGTTATCATAGTTTCCATATTATGAGCTTGAGTAGATACTACACCCATAATATTTTCCATGAATTTATCCCATTTATCAACTCCTTCAGGTTGGGTTGAACTTTGGGTGACTGGTATAGTTTGAGTAGTCTGTTGTGGATAAGATTTAGGTAACGATTGTAGGATCTGATTTGATGTATTTCCTTGATGAACTTGATTACTATATGGATTCTTATACCGAACCGGATATGGCGGTTGTCCCGGCTTATTAGGGTTTTCGGACCATCTAAAAGTTGGGTGCTCTCTTCTAATAGCATTAAAGGAGTTTGAATACGCGTTGTTCAAATTCCTATCTTTTGTAAAAAACTCACCTCTTCCCTTGAGTATCCTTCTGGTTCTTCTATCCCTAATGACACATTATCATGACTTGAGTAGTCATTTGGTATGATAGTTTCTGGTTTTACAGTCCTACTAGCCTGTAGGTTGCCAAACTTTCTACTCAAATTCTCCAAGTGTGCTAGAACTTCCGTATTCGATGTGCATTCTCCTGCAAATGCTACTTTCCTGGTGCTAGAACCGGTTTCCCACATTCTGTTATTTTTTGAAATCTTTTCTATAGCATCGTAAACTATTTGGGCTTCACTCATCATTAATGAACCACCACATGCATGATCTACATCTGCACGTGAATCTTTCCTTAATTTACGACAGAAAAGTTGGATTTGCATATCTAAGGAATAACCATGATCGGGACAAGATCTTAGCAACTTTTTAAATCTTTCCCACGCATTCCCAAGCGTTTCTTCAGATCCTTGTCTAAAGTTGGCAATTTCGACCTTTAATTCCAAATTTCTACCCGGAGTAAAATACTGCTTTAAGAACTCGGTTTGAATTTCCTCCCAACTAGTCAATGTATGATGTGGGAGTGACATAAACCAATCTTGTGCTCTTCCTTTTAAAGAAAAAGGAAACATAGACATCCTTGTTAATTCACGATGAGCACCTTGACTTTTGGCTGTATTGCACAATTCTTCGAAAAGATAGAGATGGTGATGTGGATCCTCATCATCCTCTCCTAGAAATTGGGCTCTTGCGTCAATTAGACCAAAAAGATGAGATTTTATTTCAAAATTATTTGCTCCTTCATTGGGTAAACGAACTGGATTATTAGTCCGGTTTATTCTTAAGGTCGATCACAAATAGGTCTCGGATTTGGTGGGTTATTATTACGATTGTTCGGTTCCGATTTTGATTATTTCTATTCGGTTATTTGGTATTGGTAGATCCCGATTAAGATTTTGGCCATGCCCTTGAGCATGATCTAGCCCTTGTTCGGTGTTTCATCACTTGTTTTCGACCATTTTCGTATTTTGATTTGATGATGATTCTCCGTCGGGATTTCCCCGACTAGTATGACCTTGTTTTCTTTCTCGCTCTTAACTCGCCTTTCGTAAGTATCTATGTCGGGCTTATAAGGAGTAAGTGGGGCCTTACTCTTTCGGTCATCAACTAACGAAAACCGAAAATAGTTGAAATCGATAAAAGTAAAGATTGGTAACTTACTTATTAGGTAAGTACCAACGAAAAAGAAAATAGAAATGGGGTAAGAAGAGTGTTGACTTATCCTCGAGACTTTTGAGTTAATACAAGTAGAAATCATTCGAACACAATGAATTAGCGTCGTTCCCCGGCAACGGCGCCAAAAAGCTGACGGACCTTTTCTATGCTATCAATCCTTACCGGCAGTGTACCGGGTCAAATTGTAGTAATAGTATGGTGAGTCAGGTGTCGATCCTCAGGGAAAACTTGGTAATTCACCGTGTGATTAAACACCGAGAAACTATTATTATCTCAATCTAAGTCGCAATTTTATTATCCAACCAAACTCTAAACAAACAATAAATAATAGCATAAAACTAAAACAGATATATATAAGTATATAAATATATATATAAATATATAGCAATACATATATATATATATATAGATATAAGTATATATAGGTACCAAAACAATATCTAGGGGAGGGAGATAGATATTATAATTAGAGACTAGCCAAGAATATGTTATTGAATTATTATATCTTTCTAGTGGAAATTAGATGTGCTCGATCTTTATTTTAAGTTAAATCAATTATACGAAACGGTGCACTCCTAAACTAAACAATTCATCCTCACACGAGCATCTGAAATTGTCATATGTCCAATCATTTGTCCAAGGTCATCCTCAAGCATGGGTCACTCCCGTTTTGTCATTCGGCCAATTTTAAGGTATGTCAATTAAACAAACGAATTAAACGTAATAATCTCTCGAGTACATATTTCAATAAGAGTTTGTTTCTCCCGAAACAAATCTACCCCCGGTTTAGGAAATCGGATTCCGTTGTCACGTTTTCACTCGGCCAATTTTACCCTCCGGTCTTTCTATTAACGAGTTCATAACCTAACTACGAGGCGTCAATTCATAATTAGATTATGAATTCTTTCATATCAAGTAGCTAATTTAATACGAATATAGAAAGAGATTCATTATAACCGATTTTTATCCAATTTTAGTATAGTCATCATCCATTTCCCTAAAAAGATAATACTAATCCAATTTCATATCTTGGCTAGATATTAAGTTAGCCTAATATCATTATAATTAATATATAGATACTAATAACAACATAAATACATTAGAAAAGTTACCGGATTACAATCGAAGCTTCGAGTTGTATCCTCCGGAAATAGCAACTCCTTTACATCAATGAGCCTTGATACATCCTCTAAGCATTATAACGATACTTTATACTACAGCATTATTCCGGCAGAGTGCCGTTTACAGCTTTTATTTAACTAAAAACAACAAAACGAAACTATAGATAGATATAGAAGAGAGATATATGCATTTGTACCCTTCAAAATGGTTGCAATTGAGGGGTATTTATAGAGTGTACCACAAGGCCGGCGCGTGCCGGACACCAACCGGCGCGTGCTGGTCAAATAGTATATATTCCCTTGTCAGAGATTTGTGGGCCCAATGTCAGAGATTTTTCTGCAAGATCCGGCCTTCTCCGGCGCGTGCCGGACATACAACATATCTGATGTTTGTAAAAACCTATCTCGAGCTGTAGACCTCAGATTGACATGACTTGATATTCGTTGGAAAGCTCTTTTGAAGGCCTACAACTTTCATCAAGGACTTTTTCTCTGAAAATGCCTCTAAGTTAGGTCAAATGTCCGTTGAAGATGAGTTACGGTAGAAACATTAAGGACGCTTGATCTGTTCAAAGTTGTTAGATTTTTGGCATAATCTTTTATCCCACAAAAACTCATGATTTATACTTCAAAGTATGTCATATTTTGGGATCTCGGTAAACATCTGATCCTGCAATAAAATCAATGAAACACCAAACGTAAATCTGACAAAAAAACATCATTTTTATCGTTTTTATAACTTATGCATCTAATTATAACTAACTATGATTTTTATAAGTTTTCAATGCATTTATATGAAATTATACTAAAATATCATAAAATAATAATAAAAAGTCTTATAATATGATCATATATTTTTCATACATCATTCCACTCCTTATTAATTAATTACGCAATCAAGATCGCAAAATCGCTTTAACCTCGCTCTGATACCACATGCTAGATATATAGAAACCCGAATCCGGATCCGATCCATAAATGGATTTTCAGATTTGATTCATATCACCGATCGAGACACTCGATCTTGCATAGCGGAAGCTACGAATAAATTCGCATGCGATTTTACTACGATATGACCCATATAAATAATTAATACAACTATGAGAAGGTTGAAGATTTACCTAATTAAAGAGGAATAGTAAATCGATAGATGGAGAAGCCGCAGTCTTCCGGATTGTATTTCCTAGCGACGACTGGTGGACATCGATCCTCGCCGTAGAACCTTCTCGAATATGCACAAGAAACAATGACTAGAACAATAACTAGAACAAGAACAAGAACAAGAAACAATTTTTCTCTTCCTTTTTTTTCTAAGTGTGGCGCAATATTGGTGTGTGTTTTGTGCTATGAGGAACTCTCTTTATATAGGAAAATAACTAGTCAAGAGAGTTATCATTTTCACACCACAATTACCTATTCCCATAAGGAAAAGATATTTGATAAAAGATAAGAGATAATTCCCAAAAAAATCAATCTCTTATTTTTCCATTAATTATCCAACAAATAGATAATTAATTAATTACACATGTGACATGTTGGTCCCTTGAAAAGGCTTTGGTTAAGTTTAGAGGGGGGGGGGGGTGAATAAACTTAACACTTAAAACTTTTGGAGTTAACAAACTCAAAGAACTTCAAGACCAACATTGTGTCGACCGTCGCAGTCTGCGACCGTTGATTATACTGAATTTGTTGTAGCGGAATATATTTAAATTAAGCCTTATTACTTGTTGTTAAAATATGATACCAAGTATTGGATACTCAGTAGTGTATGTGTGTGATTCAGTTACTTGTTCAGTAGGTTGATGTGTTAATATACTAAATGCAGAATATAAATACAGAAATTAAGTAGGCAATTTTTATAGTGGTTCCAGGTGGTGTAATCCTGTCAGTCCACTCTTCTCCTGTGATGTTGGAGGTAATTCACTAGAGATTCTTGAGGTAGCAGTTATAAAAATCCCTAAGTTGCTTGTCCTTCACCAATAACTATGGCTTCACAAACGAACACTTGGAACAGTAGGATTGTTTGCTCCAAAGTCTTCCACTGGTCCTTGAAGGGTAGGATTGCCTCTTCACCAGCTCCACCACAAACAACAGTCCTTGACACCCAAAGATGCTTCACTGTCTTCAGCAGATTTCTTGTAAAAGAAAGTTTGAATCAAGTAAGTGATTCAAATTTTCACAGACTTGATCAGGATGATATGATCAACAACTTGAGGTCTTCAAGTGTGTAAACTTGATGCATCTTGAAAGCAGATTACACTTGAAGAAGTTTACTGGATCAGTAGCTTTATGCTCAGCAGGGTCAGCAGGGTGTTTTATAGATTTAAATCTGACAGCTCAAGATAGAACCTTAATTTTCATCAATGTTTTTTTTTGGTATCTAAATTTGGAGTCCTCTATTTATAGGTAGGAATCCTTGTGACTTATGTTTGAAATTCAAACATAGCCGTTTCAGATTTTGTCCCATTTGAGTTGCTTTCTGTCACTGTTCATAGTACTGACATTGTCAGATTGCTTTTTGTCGGTTTTCAGTCTGTCCACCCTTTGACTTGTATTTATTGGACAAAGCTCTGTTTCTTTCCAACGTCCATTTAATCTTAACCATTGATTTGTTTTATAAAATCAGAGGTTGTTAGCTGTCCATTTCTTTGTAATCTTCCAATGTAGCCTTTGAATAATCCGAGATATACATCAGTTGGTTCCCGTGAATGTAAGTCTCCACGAAATGTATATCAATCAGCTGTTCCAAGGTTGCTGTGTTTATAGAAACACTTCAGCTGACTTCTCTTATATCTAACTTTTTATTGTGAAGTTAGATTACACCATTTTGAATATAACTAAGTTCCAATCACCACTAAACTTGTGGAACTTAGACCTTGTACACAAGGTATATGTAATGAGAAAATCAATCTGAGTGTTTGAAAGTAATTTCTTCAACAACTTTTGGTTCCATTTGAGATAGAAAACAAGTAAACATTGCTTCTAATTGTCTTATAGTCCTCACACCTTGCTGTATATTGCCAATAACTTGTTCAGTAGGGTGATCCCTTAACCATTGTGGATTTTGGTTAGATTGATTCTCAGGAACATAATCTTCAGTAGGGTCTTCTGTTTCTTCAACAGGGGGCTCAGCAGATCCTTGAACTGCCTCAGTTGTTGCATCAGTAGTGTTACCAGCAGGGGGTTCAGCAGGGGCAGAGTCAGAAACTTTTAAGTCATTAAATCTTTCCAAAACATCAACAAATTCTGGATCAGTGACTTGTTGATTCTCAGCAGGTTCTGAATCTTCATCTTCCATTCCAGTGAACTTAGGTTCATCAAATACAACATGTATTGTTTCTTCATGTTTCAGTGTCCTTTTATTCAGCACTCTGAATGCCTTGCTGACTGAAGAGTATCCCAAGAAGATTCCTTCATCTGATTTTGGTTGGAATGTCTTCAATTGCTCCTTATGATTTAAGATAAAACATTTGCTTCCAAATGGATGAAAGTAAGATATGATAGGTTTTCTTCCATTCCAAATTTCATAAGGTGTCTTCAGTAGCTTCTTGTTCACTGAGGTTCTATTTTGTGTATAGCATGCTGTATTGACCGCTTCAGCCCAATATCTCTCAGGCAATAATGCTTCACGAATCATAGTTCTTCCTGCTTCCTTTAAAGTTCTGTTTCTTCTTTCAGCAACCCCATTTTGCTGAGGTTTACCAGCAGCAGCAAGTTGATGTAGTATACCATTTTGTTCACAATATTCTCTTATAACTTTGTTGAGAAATTCAGTACCCTATCCGATCTGATCTTCACAACTTGTCAAACTTTTCTCATTTTGCAATCTCTTCAAAAGTTCAGGCATCTTTTGAAGTGTTTCACTTTTCTTGTTCATGAATACTACCCAAGTGTATCTTGAATAATCATCCACAACCACTAAGGTGTACTTCTTTCCTGTTACACTTGTTGGTGTTACTGGTCCAAATAGATCCATGTGCATCAGCTCCAAAACTCTTTTTGTTGACTGCTTTGTCTTTGATTTGAAGCTTGATTTTGTCTGTTTACCTTGCTGACAAGCATCACATATAGCATCCTTCTTGAATGTGATCTTAGGTAAACCAATCACCAGTTTCTTCTTCACCAACTGATTGATATCATCAAAATTTAGATGATTCAACTTCTTATGCCATAGCCAATTAAGTTCTGTCTTGGTATGCACAATCATGCAAGTTTCTGGAACAGCAGTAGACCAATCCACAACATACATTTTTTGTTGTCTTCTTCCAGCCAACACAACTTGATCACCTCTTTCACTAATGACAATATAGGTGTTTTTGTCAAAAAGTGACCTTTAAACCATGTCACAAAACTGTCCAGTGCTTAGTAGGTTGTAGTCCAGCCCTTCCACATATGCAACATTCCTGATTGTTAATCCATTTTTCACAAGTGTGCCATATCCTCTTGTGTATCCTGGTGTGTTCTTGTTGCCAAAATTCACTCTTGGACCGTCCTTTGCCACATAGCTTGACAGACAGTGCTTATTCTTTGTCATATGTCTGGAACATCCACTGTCAAAGTACCAGACACCATACAAAACAAAGTTAATGCATTTTAGGTACCCAAAACTGTTTGGGTCCATAGTGGCCAATGGCAAGCATGACCCTTGGCAAATTTCCATAAGGTCTTCTTTGAAAGGTATCATACTTTTGTTCATACATGTATTCCACACATCCATAAGGTTTAACATTTGGTTGTGTAGGACTCACATATTCTTTTTGCCCTTTTGGTATATAGTGCTGTTTGGAGAGATTCCTTTTGTTAGAAGCACTAGGATAACCATAGGTTTGCTGTCTGTTAGGAACAGCCCTGTAATATGGAGTCTGCTGAGGTCTCTGCTGAGGTCTTATATGAGTCCTCTGCTGATTCCATTGCTGAGGTTTTACCCTAGCAATATGGTTATATCTGTTGTTTCTAGCAGTGGGAACAGGAATATTCCAATCATCAGCAGTAAGGAATAGTCTACATTTCTCCCTGAGATAAGTATCCCTAGAATGATTGACATTTTTAGGTTTAAGATTCTTATCCTTAGAATATTTCTGATTTTTACCCTTTTGTGGTCCAGCAGACTTGGTAGCAGGTCTGCTATCAGCAGGTCTAGAAGGTACAACAGTCCTATTTTTGGATTTATCCTTTTTGTTAGGTGCTGTTGACTTCTTTGACTTTTGATTTTGCTTTCTTGAAGTCTTCTCAGTAGGCTTTACTGCCTCAGCAACCTTTTTGTGAGTTGGATCTTGTGCAGGCACAAACTTATGACCAATTCTGGTGCTAGGTTCAGTGACCTTTCTGGATCCACTCTTATTAGATTGTTGAGTTCCAAATCCAAGGCCTGTTCTATCACCATAAGGCTTTCCAGATTTGAAGGTAGTGGAGGAACAAGATTGTCCAACAGATTCAACAGCGACTGAATGTACAGCAGACTTATGTTTATTCTGTCCCACTTCTTTTTCCTTACCCTTGAGAACTCTTAATTCAGCTTTTAATCTTTCAACTTCTGATTGAAGAGCTTTTTTTCAGCCTTCACAACCTCATAACCAGATTGTATTATCCTCGCTTGATTAAGGATGGCATCCAAAGTTTCTTCATTGTCGAATTTTTTGGATTTGAACCACAAGTTGATTTACAATCACTTCCAAATAGAGTGTTAATAGATACGAATTGTATACCTCCTCTCGTTTCATCCATATTTGCCATTAAAGCATAATCATCCATATCAGCAACAAGTGCAGTATCATCAGATTCATTTCCTTTTTCTGATTCTACTTCATATCCTGATTCATCTTCAGCAACCATAGCTTTCTTGCCAGATCTTCTTTGTTGGCTCTTTCTCTTTAGTAGGTCTGGACAATCAGGTCTAAAATGTCCAGGTTTCTTGCAGTTGAAGCAAAGATAATCAGGTTCTTTTTTCTGTTTTAATTCAGGACAGTCAGGTTTGAAGTGTCCTGGTTTCTTGCAATGATAGCACAAGTAATCATTATCTTTCTTGGATTCCTCCTTCTTCTTTTCACTAAATTTCTTTGTGAAATTCCTTGGAGAACCCTTTCCAGTTTTCATCATTCTGATTTTCTTGCTCAGTAGGGCTATTTGCTCTTGCATCTCATCCAGTAAATCATCTTGAGCTCCTGATGTTTCTTCTTGATGTGCAAAGATCGATGCGATAGTTTTTGGTTCTTCTTTTTCTCGTCTCGGTACAAGTTTCTTACTTGAATTCATATGCCTTGAGATCTGAAAATAATTTGAAGGTGTCCTATTCATGTAGACTTCTCATTTCTTCTATGGCAGTCACCTTCATCTCCCAAACTTCTTTTGCAGGTAATGCTTCCAAGATTTTTGAATTGATTTCTTCCTGTGAGTACTTCACACTCAGTAGGGTGAGTTCATCCATGATTGCATTGAATCTTGACTCCGTTTGTTCAATAGTTTCATTTGGTTTCATTTTGAACTCCTAAAACTTCTTCTTTGCCACACGATCTTGTTTTTCTTGATTGCATCGGTTGCCTTCACGATTAATTGCAACTTATCCCAAAGTTCTTTTGCGGTCATGCAATCTTTCACCTTCATGTACATATTGCTATCCAAGGTTCGTATATGATATCAATAGCAATATTGTTGAGGTTTGCTCTTTTTCTATCTTCGACGATCCATTCCCTTTTTGGCTTTGGAATATACCGAGTTTCATTATCCACGCTTATGGCTTTTGTGATTTCCGGTGGTCCATCATCGGACATCCATCATCTCATCATGTGTTGCGCTAAGTAAGCTCGCATACGACGTTTATACTCATCAAAATGATCTAAAGAACACATCAACATTGTTCTAGCATACTGGTTGTTCTCCATGATGCAAAGCTTTGAAAATCAGAAACTTGAAAAAGTTTTCAAAGTATTTTCACAAGCACAACAAGTAGGATTACTTCATAACAGAAGCACTGCTTTGATACCAATTGTTGGTTCCTTGAAAAGGCTTTGGTTAAGTTTAGAGGGGGGGGGGGGGGGTGAATAAACTTAACACTTAAAACTTTTGGAGTTAACAAACTCAAAGCAACTTCGGTCGCGATCTTCGATAGTCCGTCGACCGTCGATAGTCTGTCGACCGTTGACTAGGCTGAATTTGTTGCAGCGGAATATATTTAAATTAAGCCTTATTACTTGTTGTTAAAATATGATACCAAGTATTGGATACTCGTAGTGTATGTGTGTGATTCAGGTTACTAGTTCGGTAGGTTGATGTGTTAAATATACTAAATGCATAATATAAATGCAGAAAGTAAGTAGGCAATTTTTATAGTGGTTCCAGGTGGTGTAATCCTGTCAATCCACTCTTCACCTGTGATGTTGGAGGTAATTCACTAGAGATTCTTGAGGTAGCAGTTACAAAAATCCCTAAGTTGCTTGTCCTTCACCAATAACTATGGCTTCACAAACTGAACACTTGATACAGGTAGGATTGCTGCTCCGAAGTCTTCTACTTGGTCCTTGAAGGGTAGGATTGCCTCTTCACCACTCCAAAGACAAACAACAGTCCTTGACACCCAAAGATGCTTCACTCGTTGTCTTCGATAGATTTCTTGTAAAAGAAAGTTTGAATCAAGTAAGTGATTCAAATTTCAAGCGACTTGATCGGATGATATGTTCAGCAGCTTGAGGTCTTCAAGTGTGTAAACTTGATGCAGCTTGAAAGCATATTACACTTGAAGAAGTTTACTGGATCAGTAGCTTTATGCTCAGCAGGGCCAGCAGGGTGTTTTATAGATTTAAATCTGATAGCTCAAGATAGATCCTTAATTTTCATCAATTTTTTTTGTATATGAATTTGGAGTCCTCTATTTATAGGTAGGAATCCTTGTGACTTATGTTTGAAATTCAAACATAGCCGTTTCAGATTTTGTCCCATTTGACTTGTTTTCTGTCACTGTTCATAGTACTGACATTGTCAATTTTCAGTCTGTCCACCCCTTGACTTGTATCTATTGGACAAAGCTCTGTTTCTTTCCAACGTCCATTTAATCTTAACCATTGATTTGTTTGATAAAATCAGAGGTTGTTAGCTGTCCCTTTCTTTGTAATCTTCCAATGTAGCCTTTGAATAATCCGAGATATACATCATCAGGTTCCTGTGAATGTAAGTCTGCTGAAATGTATATCAATCAGCTGTTCCAAGGTTGTTGTGTTTATAAAAACACTTCAGCTGACTTCTCTTATATCTAACTTTTTATTGTGAAGTTAGATTACACCATTTTGAATATAACTAAGTTCCAATCACCACTAAACTTGTAGAACTTAGACCTTGTACACTAGGTATATGTAATCACTTTAGGTCATCACAGACTTCCCTAAATTCTGATTCCATATCCTTGACTTTAAATACTAAGTTTGATCCCTTAGCCTTCAATAACTGAATTTGAGCCCTCAGCCTTCAGTCTTCAGCAGGTTCCTAAACTAGTCTATTGACTCAGGTACCCTACTGATCTAGACAGGTCTGCTGATGAAAGTCATCTGATCTTTTACAGTCCTTGTTTGATCAAACCTATACAAGATCAAACTCTAATAAGCCTATACATTTGATCCAGACATCTTTTAGCCTTTGCTCTATAACAGCTAGTCTGGCACTCACTAAAACTTAAAATAAGTCCAACAGACATAATATAGAAAAATTTCTTTTCTTAACTTTATCACATGAGGCGCCACTTTATATGTCATTATTTTATATGTCATTATTTAAATAGAAAATGTCTTTTCTATTTTACATATTATTTACCAAATACATTATATTGCTTATTCATTAAATAGACCAACTATTTAATTTATTCTCGATGTTCCATAAAACGAGAAAACACTCGCGTGTTAGGAGCCAACCCGGGGACCATGAACCTATAACCAGTAGCTACAATAAATTAAATAAAATATCCATCAAACATAATATTTCTACTTAATTCATTAATTCCGGAATTACGCCACCATAAATCCGAAACTGAACTCTATCGATTATAGATATAACTTATTCTCAAAACGTCGAGTTGAGTAGATAAGTGTCCATTGATATAATCATTACATATAAACTAACCCTCCATAGACTATCCGTAATGAAGCGGGATTATTTTCGTAAACCTTCTTCAATACATTTTATCCTTATTTACCATTAACCCACTAGTGATCAATTAGTTCATAACCAATATGAACTCCGCGGATCGATCAGTTTCTAGGATTAACAAATAAGGGGATTGTCTTTCTACTTCCCGCAGTAAGGAATGGATTCCATACTTGTGAGACACACATTTCTCACTCATTCCAGAATAGTACCAACGTGAAAGTGACTCGAACCGCGCCTCTTAGCGATCCTTAACGAACACATCAAACCCTATCCTTAAATAAGTAGGAGTATGTAATCACTTCAGGATTAAGGTTAATCCATATATGATCATCTTGTGATTTAATAAGATTTCTCAATCACGGAATTATATATGAGAAACCCAATTAAATCGGTCCAGTCTTATTTGACTCTCATCCCCCACTTAGACAAATGTCGACGGTCCGGATAAGACGGTCACACCATAAAGTATTCTGGGTGCATTAATGGTGGTTTAATCAATAGACCACATACTTTGATTAAGTTCACCACGGACTAATAGTTCAAGTATATCACCATAAACTTAATCCTCATGTGTGACACACACTAAGTTATATGGCTACATATGATACGACTTGGGGTTTTCAGCAGTGTATTAAATATAAGCACAAGGCAAATAATAAGATGAAATAAAATCGGTCATTTATTAAATAAAAATAATTATATAAATTGCCTTTCGGGCATTACACCTAACAATATCGTCCTTCAAAATAATAAGAAATTAGATGTTTGGCATCTACACTTTAAATGTTCATAACGAATAAAATACTCAGAAATTCAAAATCCAACATCAACTGCATAAACATTATGAAATGATAACTAATATTTGTTATGACTTTATCAAAGAATTAGGTGATATTCTTAGGTTGATAATCATGTTGCCTTTCCTTTCTAGGAGCTTTAGCAATCTCTTACAAATTTTGATTTTGATTTTATATATTTAAATATCACTAATATTTAGTTAACAAAATATCTATACATGATATATCTGTACATAATATACCTATATAGTATATTTTATATCTTATTATTATTATTATCTTATCTTATCTTATATCTCTTAAATGCTTAAAAGTGTGAGCCCTCGCGATGCCACGTGGCCACCCTCCGTGGTCGACACGTGTCCTTTTATTTTATTTTATTTACCTTTGTGTTTTTTTCTTAATCAAACGTGTACCGTTAGTAGTTTGTGAAGAAAATAGGAAAAAAAGGCAAGACCGACGGATTATAAATCACTCTTCTCACCACATTAAATGTTTTTATTATTTTGAACAACATAACGTCGGTGGAACCGACGGCCGTTTGCAGTACGAGCGTCACTAAAATTGATGTTGAAATACCAAATCACTTTTTATATATATTCTTCGACCGTATGACCGTTTGACGTTGGAACCGATGGTCGTTTGCAGTACGAGCGTCACTAAAATTGACATTGGAATACCAAATCACTTTTTATATTCTTCAGACCGTTTGACATGTGGTTTTTTTTTCCCACCAAATGTAAGAACACGAGATCAATGACGTATTCATTAATGATAAGAAATAGAAATGTTGTATAATAGAAAATGAGTGAAACACATTTTCAAGCATATTAATGAGTGAAACACATTTTCGTGAGCCCTCAGGAGGCCACCCTCCTTGGCCGACACATTTTTATTTTTTTTTTAACCTTTGTGTTTTTTTATTAAACGTGTACCGTTAGTAGTTTGTGCGGAAAAGGTGAAAAAAAGGCAAGACCGACGGATTATAAATCACTCTTGACACCATATTAAATGCTTTTAATATTTTGAACAACATAATGTCGGTGGAACCGTCAGCCATTTGCAGTACGAGCGTCACTAAAATTGACGTAGGAATACCAAATCACTTTTTATATTCTTCATACAGTTTGACACGTGGTTTTTTTTCACTAAAAAATGAACACGAGATCAATGACGTATTCATTAATGATAAGAAAGAGAAATGTTGTATAGAAAATGAGTGAAACACGTGGCGGGGTTAAGCTTACACGATTTATTTCACGTTGTGGATCTATTCCTTGATATTATCGTTGGTAACGATTTATCAAACGTGTACCGTTAGTAGTTTGTGTAGAAAAGGGGGAAAAAAAAAGGAAAGACCGACGGATTTGAAGTTCTACATGTGTAGTGTACGATGGAAGATGGACCAAGTTTAGCTATAAAATACATCAACACGTGTACTTTTTTTTTTCTTTATCAAACGTCTACCGTTAGTAGTTTGTGCATAAAAGAAAAAAAAGGCAAGACCGACGGATTTGAAGTTAAACTGTGTAGTGTACGATGGAAGATGGACCAAGTTTAGCTATAAAATACATCATCAAGTGTACTTTTTTTATCAAACGTGAACCGTTAGTAGTTTGTGCAAAAAAGGGGAAAAAAAAATAAAGACCGACGGATTTGAAGTTCTACTGTGTAGTGTACGTATGATGGAAGATGGGTCAAGTTTAGCTATAAAATACTTCAATACGTGTACTTTTTTATATAAACGTGTACCGTTAGTAGTTTGTGCGAAAAAGGGAGAAAAAAAGGGAAGACCGACGGATTTGAAGCTCTATTGTGTAGTGTACGATGGAAGATGGGTCAAGTTTAGCTGTAAAATACATCAACACATGTACTATTTTTTATCAAACGTGTACCGTTAGTAGTTTGTGCAGAAAAGGGAAAAAAAAGGAATGACCGACGAATTTGAAGTTTTACCGTGTAGTGTACGATGGAAGATGGACCAAGTTTAGCTATAAAATACATCAACACGTGTACTTTTTTTTCTTTATCAAAAGTGTACCGTTAGTAGTTTGTGCATAAAAGAGAAAAAAAGGAAAGACCGACGGATTTGAAGTTTTACTGTGTAGTGTACGATGCAAGATGAACCAAGTTTAGCTATAAATTACATCAACACGTGTACTTTTTTTTATCAAACGTGTACCGTTAGTAGTTTGTGCAGAAAAGGGGAAAAAAAAAGGAAAGACCGACGGATTAGAAGTTCTACTGTGCAGTGTACGATGGAAGATGGGTCAAGTTTAGCTATAAAATACATCAACACGTGTACTTTTTTTTATCAAACGTGTTCCGTTAGTAGTTTGTGCAGAAAAGAGAAAAAAAAGGAAATACCGACGGATTTGAAGTTCTACTGTGTAGTGTACGATGGAAGAAGAGTCAAGTTTAGCTATAAAATAAAACAACAAAAAAATATGGCCAAACAAATATCTGCGCCAAGAAGGTGTGCCCACATATGGCCACGTGGACACCACATTAAATATTTTTATTATGTTTAACAACATAACGTCGGTGGAACCGACGGCCGTGTGCAGTACGAGTATCACTAAATTCGACGTTGGAATACCAAATCACTTTTTATGTTTTCCAGACCATTTGACACGTGTTTTTTTTCACCAAATGAATGAACACGAAATCAATGACGTATTCATTAATGATAAGAAAGAGAAATGTCGTATAGAAAATGAGTGAAACACATTTTCAAGCATATTAATGATCTAGAAGCTAAGGCGTCCCGGGAGATTTGACCGTGTAGTTATGGTCCGCTTATTGTTTCTCTATAATGTTTCATTACGTAAAGTCGAAGCTAAACGGATCGACTTTATGACATTGTTCTCCGATACATCATATTGTGGTTTATTTTGTAGGTGGAAACTCCTGATAGGGCTGAAAGAGAAGTGATATACAATCTTCACGTCTTTAAGAAAGAGCTACTTCTTGCAGAGAATGTGATATGTTTATGTTGCTCTTTTTGTCTCGTGCCTTAAATTTGTTACGGTTCACGTTGGGGATCTATTAATTGATTTTATTATTGGTAACGATTTATGTTGGGCCCGCCGTGCCTTGCACGACTCACGTTCACTAGTATATATATATATATATATATATATATATATATATATATATATATATATATATATATATATTTAAATGGCGGTGTATGGTGGTATCCCCGATAAACACAAACCAATAGCTCTTCATATAACTAAAACAAAACATCTATTGGTTTCAAAAGAGAAGTATGATATAACAAATAACTCAAGCCAATGTCATGTAATTCTGCTAAGTCATATATATATATTGTTTTATTGCCCGCTCTTAACTAAAAACCTTAGGAAAAATTAGTTTATAGTCCATTTTTTCCCTCTTAATTAAGTGCTAATCCATCTTCAATTTTTTAGTTGCATTAAGGACAAATAAATACTACCGGACGAATATACCCATATTTACTTAGAAAGCAATCGATGATTCCGCAAAGAATCGGATCTCACTCGAAAGGCCGGCTAACGGCATCCCCTCCCAATCTGTTTTTCTCCATGGCACCTACAAAGGAGAGCCAACGATTACAATTCCCCAGGAAATTGAAGATTCATTAGCAGCGCAATTCGAAAATACACTCATCGGAAAGTTCTCCCAAGGTAAGCCCAGCCTTGATGCAATTCGAAAATTCTTCGTCATTCAAAACTTCTGGTGAGGTTGGGAATTGTAATCCCAAAATGGTAAAGAAGAGGTTGGGATAACGATATTCCCGAACGGAGCTATGTATATCAGTGTCCTTTCATTCTTTAAGCATTTGTTCGTTGTCCAATCATGTTAGTTGATATGCATTAATAGACGTGTGTGAAGTTGAGAACTTTCAAATGTAACTCTTGCTACACACAAGCTGCTGTTATTGCACTGATTTTGCTCACATAACCTGTTGTTGTGATCATATCATCCTGAATCTGTTTTGGCTGATTTCTTAAGTGCTAGATCTCTATTGCCTTAAATAGTTAAATTGACTTTTTATTGAACCCTTGGCTGAGTGCATATCTTTAAGTGCTGCATCAAGTCTGCATAGTATTTAATCTTGCTGAATCCATATAGATTGCTGAATCATTGGTTGAACTTAAGTGCTGAAATCTACTATTGTGTGATTCAGTGTCTTTGTTTGATCCCCTTAAATTGTTGTTTCTGTTTTTGAACCTCAACATACACTTTAGTGTTGTTGTTGATCAAAGATTGGAACACCCCATTGCTTCATTAAAATCTGCAAGTTCTGTGTATGTTTCTGCTCATGCTTTCATCCTGAGCTTGCCTCTGATCTTCCTTTAAAACCTGCTGCATTTGAGTTTGTGAATAACTTGTAATAGGCCTAGTTTGTTGCTGTTGAGAAACTGAACATTGTATTCAGCTTTTGTGATCTCAGTTTTGATAATCAAGTTTGTTGAACCTGATTATCATCTTTGAGGTCTGTTGAAAGTTCAGTTTTAGTGTTATAATTGTTACTGCTGCATATTTTGTAATAAATAATCAGTTGTGCTCTGTTTCATTTGCTGAGTTTTTAATCAGCAAATAGATCGGCTAAGTTTGTAAGAGTGTACTTTTTTTGACCTGCTTATATAACCTTCACGTTGATTTGCTGCATGTTGTATTAGAATTGTTTGGACATTATTTAGTTATATACATCAAGTTGTCCTAGTTTATATCAGCCGTGCATATTTACTTGTTCTGATAATAGGCACAGTCAAGTGTCTAAATCAAGTGCTATATATTATTTGTTGAATTTGACTTCATTAATTAAACTAAACTGTATCTGTTTGATAAACTTGCTTTGTGGTATATATGATTGTTTATATAGCTCTATCTAAGTTGTTTAATCAACTAATTTGCAATAGTGTTACAGTGTTTTGTTCACATGAGCCTTATATGAGGCTTATATGAGACAGATATGATATTGTGTCCCTTGAATTAAGCCTTATATGAGCCAGATATGTGTGCCTCGAAGTAGTCATTTGAATTAAGCCTTAAATGAGCATGATACATTTCATCGATGCGATATCGATATCGTGTTCTCGATACTTTGTGCCTTGTATGATACTGTTAGTGATATTGTTTTTGTTTACTACAGGGACCTTTTCCATCTTGGTGAGTCAATCTTTTTCACTGTACAGTTTTACATGCTTAAAAACCTTCAAGTTTGTATATATTATCAGATTTTCTTTTGAATAAAGTTGATTTGGTTGTTCAATGTTCAGTTTATATCTAAAAATCAGAAAGATGATGATGATGATGCGGTATTTGATTTGTCTAATGAATGATGATGATGATGATGATGCAGCATTTGTCCATTTGGCTCACCTTGGCCTGCTGTTGTGCTGCTTTCTCCTTTAGTATTAATCATGCTACTTCCCAGTGGCTGTCTAATGAATGATGATGATGTGCGTTTTTTAAGAATGCAGCTGTTTATGAAGCCAAGAACAAATGGCCTAATGTGATTGAACCCAAGAACAAGAAGAGGCCTAAAAGAAATGATCCTAAAGAAAAAGTAGTATCGAAACATGCTCCGAAAAGAAGTAAATATGAGTGCTTGAACTGTAAGAAGACATTCAGTTCATATCAAGGACTTGGGGGACATAGACCTTGGAACAAAAAATCGAAATGAGAGTCATTTTGAGCCTGATACTGATACTGATACTTCTGATACTGCTGATACTGATACTGATACTACTGATACTGTGTGCCTTAATGCAATAGATAGGCCTAGTTCGTAGGCTTACTATGTGCCTTGGTGTGCTGAGGTTTTTGATCTACATTGTATCATCATGGAAAAAATTCAGCCTACTATCGAATGATTGGGAATGGGTTTTTTTTGTCACCGAATCAAAGTATCTTAGTAGCTACCTCATTGTTGTTAGAGCCTTACATCATTGGAGTTAACAAGAATCATATATATGGATATATGATATTTTTATTCAGGAAGCAAGTGAAATTAATCCAAAAAAAAAAAAAGCTGCTGCTCCTCTTTCTCCTTTTACCATGTGAGTATGCATACAATTACGCCAAGTTGGTTATCTATCAATCAGGGAATAAGAATTGGTAGTCATGTGTTCGTTGAAACTTGAACATTTGGGAGATACCCGACACGTGTTCGACGAAATGCCATTGGAACCAAACATAGGAATCGGTAGTCATGAAGCATTGGTGCTTCCGGTTGTTGGTATGCTGAGATTATTTGGTCGTGAAAATGAGGCAAAAAAGGTTAGTTTAATCATCGATTCATCCAAGCCACGGATTGAGGGAGTAGGTGAGTTTGTAAATACGGAAAAGTATGAAATGACTACTTCACATGTCATTCTTGTTTCCAAGCTTGATATTGCATTTTTGTTCTGAAAGATGTCGATGCTTATATTCGATCCAGGGGGTAGATCCTTATACCGTATGGGCCGTCATTCGTTCAAGATTAGTGGTTATAAGCAAGATTTTGATTTTTGGGCTAATATGCTTCATGTTGGTTCTACTTATGCTATTGGCGTTGTTAGATTTGGGGGACGCAGACCTTGCAACAAAAAACCGAATGGAGAGTCCATTTGAGCCTGATACTGATACTGATACTACTGATACTGATACTGATACTGTGTGCCTTAATGCAATAGATAGGCCTAGTTCAAAGGCTTACTATGTGCCTTGGCGTGCTGAAGTTTTTGATCTACATTGTATCATCATTTAATAGATAGGCCTAGTTCATAGGCTTACTAAACTTGTAATTCAGCACCTTGTGAATTCCGGGCATGATAATTTAGTTCTTTGAACTAGAATATCCTTCTTATAATTTGGCTGATAGTTCAGACTGTTTCAGACTTGTATTGATCTTCTATGTATTACCTTTTAGTCTGATGTACCTATTGTACTAAACTATAGTCTGTTGTACTGATCTTCTATGTATTACCTATTAGTCTGATGTACTTTTTAGGCTTAATTCAAGTGATTAACTACTGAACCTGAATGTTATAAACACCACACCTTAATCAAGTTATCTGTTAATGATTCTATCTCTTCTGAATTGTATCATATAAACCAATTTAACACGGTGTGTTAGTGTATCTGGATTTTGCATTTGGAGAATGATCTTTATCTCTAGATAAATACCTTACAACAAATTCAGGTGATTAAATAGCTTTGATGATGGTAAATAGAGACTAAACAAGCAGAAATCCTGTTTTTTTTCTTTATTTTTCATGTTGTTAACTGATGTACATATTGTACTAAATCTATAGTTTGTTGTACTTGCTATTAATCTGAGTTTGTTAACAAATCGGTGGAATGTTCTCCTGCATATTCTTGTATAATCTGATACTACTGATACTGATACTACTGATATTGATACTACTGATACTGATACTGATACTACTGATACTGATACTGATACCGTGTTAGTGTAAATGCTGCGATTAAATTTGGCTTTTAAATACTACGTCGAAAAGGTATCAAACGCAGTCTCAAAATGAAGATAAAAAAAAAACTTTGGTGAAACAATTTTGATGATCGGTGTTCTAAATCAAAAGTTACGGTTGTTTATAAGAAAAAACGCTCCGGTTAATAAAAATATTTTTTCGTCTTTCAAAATATACGTCGGAAGGGTATCGTTTTTGGGCTCAAATTGAAGAGCAAAAAAAAACATGAATTTTGGTGAAAAAATTTCGATGATCGGGGTTGTAAATCAAAAGTTACGGATGTTTAAAAAAAAACAGATCAAACTGATCAGTGTACTCATGTATCATGCAGCTGAGGACGTGCACGAGGGTTAGTTTTGTCCTTCTGAAAATGTTTGTTCTTTTTGCAACTAAAAAAATATGTGTGTCCTATTTATTTATTTTGTGCCAAAAAGAGGACTTTTGGCTCTTTATCTCAAAACCTAATACTACTTGACAAACAACTTTTGGTCGGTTTCGCGGTTTTCAGATAGCCCACCTAAGCGAGCCCATCCTGGCCTTTGAAATCCAACTTTCGGCTTATTCCATATCCGAGGCTTGACTTGGCCTTATTCTCTAAAATCCCAGACTCGGTTCTCCTCTTCAACAAGTTACTCCTCATAATCTGGCAATCTCCATTTTATATTAAAAGTGTGAGTGTGTTTCGTCCAAAAAAATATTTCTCCATAATTTAAATAATTAATCAATTAGTTTTAAATAAAATATAAAATGAAAATCAATTAATTACAAGTAGAAACACAAAATAAAAATTATAAAAACAAAAATCATCAAAATCCTTGATTGATTATTGATTAAATAAATATAAAAAATAATTAAAATTATGAAAACATAAATAATTATTGATTATTGATTAAAAACCGAAAATAATTATTACTACGAAAACAAATTAAAAACCAAAAATATTTATCATTGTATGTTAGCAATTAATTAAACCAAACAAATACAGACTTAAGTATGTATTTGTTCTCAATAGCTATTGAAAATCCGGAAACATAAGAACAATATGGTGAAAGATACATCATCCACGAAAGGCAAAGGTAACACATTATATCTCCTTTCGACCAATATCCGTGATGTGATTTTTTTTTTTTTTAAATTTGACAATATAGTAAAGCACAATATGAAATTTGCATCATACACAAGTGGAATGATAAGTATATTATTATTATTTTTTATCATCTTCATTATTATCGCTTTCATTGGTACTGTGAAGGTAAAGAAGACGATGTGTGACGATGCTGGAAATCGTCGGGTATTAATTCGGGCCTTATTGATCCATCCTACTGACAACCTGCACAAGCCTAAAAACTTAATTCCGGGTCCTTTTTTATCCAAGAAAAAACTAACCCAAACCAAACCAATTGACGGGTTGGTTTGGGTTGGTTTCGGACGGGTTTTCATCCATAAAACATGCATCTATAATAGCTTTTATGATATAAAATCCACACACATAAAAAAATTCGAGTTCTAAAACCGATAAAGAATACGTTAAAATTTGATAATGAAGAGTGGTTTGTGGTGTTTTTTTTCGAAGAAAGGTCAAAGAATCGTAGACTTGAGATGTTGTGTCTATATATATATCGGGTTGGGTTGGGTCAACCCGGAAAAAATATAAAAAAAAAAACCAAACCAACCCAAAATGTTTTTGGTTCGGGTCAAAACCCAACCCAAACATATCCTTCGGTTTGGGTTTTGGGTTGGAATTTCTTAGTTTGTGGTGTTTTTGACCAAGTCCTCGTAGTTCCTTCTTAGAAATCAAGTCCTCGTAGTTCCTCAGGATAGTTTATATAGGGGGGCTTGTGCCCTAAGCCTGCATGGGCCTTGTCCTTGGTGAACTATGGTTTCGTGATCCCTAAGGAAGAGATAATTATGATTTTGTCCCTTTGATTGTAGGAGATTATCACGTTAGTTTGAATATAAGATCAAAGCCTTGATGGTTGAGGATTCTTTCTATATTTATCTGATTGGTTGAGATTTAGTCCGGGATAGACTCACGCTGACTTGGGAGGTCCGAGCCGGGTCGAGGGACATCTTATACCCTAGCCGACTTGGTGAGGTCGGGGAGGATGACCAAGCTAGGTTCAGCTCGGACTCTGGGACTTCTTCCCCTCAAGATGGATTTTTTCTGTCTTCGTTTATTGTTGACTGGCTTTGGGGATGACACGTGGCGATGTGCTAATCCAACCTCCGTCATAAGTGTTGGTCCCGTGAAAAGGTTGACACAAGTTTAGAGGGGGTGAATAAACTTGTCACCAAAAACTTATATATAAGCAAAACTAGGTTTAGTTATAAACTTGTGTGGAGTTGAGCTAACAAATCTGAGTAAAGGTCAATTGACTTTTTACTCAAACTGAGTTAACTGATAGCGGATTATATTTTAAAGCCTTTTTATTAAATATTTAGTTATCAGTTTGATTTGAAATATGTTGTGCTGACTTAGTGACTGATGTTAGCTGAGTTTGTGTTCTGATGGATAATACAATAACAATAATCAATGCTATAAGAAAAATGCATATAGTAAAGTAACACAAAATGTATAAAGGTTCCAGGTGGTGTAATCCTGTCACTCTCTTCCATGTGATGTAGGAGGAAAATTTCACTAGAACTTCTTGAGGTGTCCCGGTAACAAAAGTCCTAAACAATAGTCTTTGGCTAATTCCTATAGCTTCTTTATATACACAATCAAAGAACATGTTGGATTGTTGTTCCCCAACTGCTTCACTGGTCCTTAGAGGGTTGAATTTCCTCTTCTCCAGCTCCACCAAAAACACAGTCTTCCTGACTGCAACTCAACAGTCCTTCACACCTTCTTGGTGTTTCACAGTCTAACCTTTGTGTAAACAAAGTTGAGACTTTGAATCAAGTGTATGATTCAACTTGTGTGAGCTTTTTCTTCTTGATATATATGATTTGCACAATGATTCTATGCTTCTTTCAAGTGTAGTTGTATTTGGATAATTCCTTGAATTCTTCAGATACACTTGGAAGAATTTTGATCTTGATCTTGATCGTGCAATAATGTATGTAGCAGGAGTTCTTTAATTTCACTTTCCCCTTTAATTTTTGTTTTTCTTGATGATTTAAAATCTTAGAACTCCACACTTCTTCTTGAAGTAAAAGTGGTCTATTTATAGGGGTTCTTCAACGTTTGAATTTGAATTCTTATAAACATTGGTGGTCCTGCTAATATACATTAGGTGTCAGTGTACTTTGTGACAACCAATCAAATTGCTTGATTCTAACTTTCCGATTTTTCTTCAGTTGTGGAATAACTTCATCTTGAGATTGAGTTTTGGGGTATATCCATTTTTAGCTGGTATAATTGAGTTTTTCAGTTCTCAGAGCATTAACTGAGTTTTTACTCTTCTTCAAAACTTAGTACTCTGTATTCATCTGATCTTCATTGACTTGATCGAGTACACCACATAAAATTATATCTTCTAAGATATCAATGTCCTTATGTATCTTAGGTGTTCATACAAGATCTATAAAGTCAGTTCAGGCTATCACAAACTTACCTAAATTCTAATTTTACAGTCTCGGCTTATAATCTTCATAAACTGTGTTTGAACCCTCAATTCTTCAATCTCAATATTTGAGTATGTGTCCGTCAGCCTTCATAACTAAGTTTGTCCCCTCAGCCTTCATCTTCTATAGATAAGCCAACTGAGTTTGATCCCTCACCGAACTTATCTTCTTCAGTTTTAGATAACGACTAGTTGTGTTTGTAAACTTAGTAGGTTTTCCAAAGTTAGTTTCTCAGTTTTGAATCTATTATATTACAATGCTTATCTGATTCAAATCATACAATAATCAGACTCAAATAAATCCTTGTAAAGTTCTTACATGCCATACTGGGGGGCAGAGTACCCAAGATAATACATAGCAAGTGCTAGAAGGAAAGATCAAATGAATAATAACACAAAACAAGGAAGGCCCCATGAAATAGTTAATAGTTATACAATTAAAGGGATTTTCAAAAGAAAAATCCAAAACAAGATAAGTTTCTAAAGTTTTAATATAAGAAAGAACCTCTAAGCCTTAGAAGCTGGAGTTTGCTACTCGATTGGAGGAATAGCTGAAGAAGAAGGAGCTACAGTTGAAGAGGGCCCAGATATGGCAGTTCCAGCCTATCAAGAATACAAGGACACAATGTCCTTGCCTTCCGCAAACTCCTTATCGCGCTTCTCGTAGATCATGCCAAATCACTTCTTGTACTAAGCTTTATTGGGCAGGTTCCCGATATCAAGATTTGCAAATTGGGCGTTTACGGCATCAACCCCCAGAGTAAAGCCATGACACATCATGAGGGGGCATTAGCAACTTTAAGGCCGTCACGCAAATTCATCAGAAACCTTGTACCCTTGCACGGCTTGGGCAATTTAGCCAGGAATAGCAGCAGCCATATCATCTTTCTCAGTATAGAGCTGATCCACGGTCTTTTCTAGCTCGGCTTGAACTCCTACAAGTTTCTCATTTTTGGCTAGAAGGTTGGCACTCTGGATCTTGGAGTTTTCCAGCTCCGCTTCTTTGACTTGAAGCTGTTTTTTCAACTCCTCAATCTCTTTTCCCCGAGAATGCGCCAACTGTTTGTTCTTGTCACAGCTCTCGGTCAAAACAGAGATTCTCCCCTCCAATTTGTCTTGAATAGAAGTCAATTTGTCCAGCCTCTCAAACACCACCTTCCCTATCCGGGTCCCCTGTACGGTAAGCAAAGCCGATTTCAAAAGCTGTTAGAACTAAGGGACAACGGAAATAAGCAAGAGAAACTTACCCTTTCCATCGTGGCAAAACCTACCTCGGCCAATGGCAGGTCGGTAAATTCAATGAAGTCATCTACAGGTCCAACATTTGTGGGGGTGCTGGTCCCATGACCTTTAGACTCTACATTACGCCTACCCTTCTTAGTAGGCCGCTCATCTGATCCAGTCATAGATCAAGGCCTACGCACCAGCTTGTGGCCTTCTTCTTCTTCACCGTCAGACTCATCCACTAGGTGGATGTGATCACGCCACTCCTTCTCGACAGTTTCACCAGCAGGAATCAGGGCATCGTATGTACGACCAGACATGATCTGGACACCCGCAACAGTTAAGGTCGGACCCATAGATCGGTCTAGAGGAGTTTCCAAACTCCGAGTCCTCTTTGTGTCCTGGCTAGGCTCCGGATGATCTTCTTCTAGCTCCTCTACCTCCTCATCGGCATCAGCCATAATGGATGCTAAGTCCGCCACTGAAAAAAGAAAAGAAAACACTGTTAGATAGAAGCTGAGTATTGAAAAACAAATAATAGAAAAATATGCAAAGGGAATACTACAAGCTTTCCACTATTCTTCGTCAAGTTCTCATAAGGAGCCGGCCCGGCATCCTCCAGCCAAGCTACGGTGATCGTTCAATATATAACTTCTTCACGTCCATGCGGATGCCTGATTTACGAATATCCTTTATCAGTTTTGCACTAACATCTTAGGGACAAATGTCCTTCCCCAGCTCGGCCGACCTCCACCGACTCAGTTCGGGGGGGTCTTCGCTGCGGATGAAGAAAAAATTATCCTTCCATTGTCTGATGAAGATTTTCCCTTGGGCATAATGTAGATATCCTTCAATGGACCCAAACGTCGTGGGAAGTAATACCACCCGTTCAAGGCCTTCACCTTTTTATGCTGAAAGAAGACGAACTGAGAACTTAGTGCCGAGAAGTCGGCACCAAATCACAAAACTGAGCGCTCCTCAAACCGTAATGATGCAGTATGGCTAGAATAGCTGGATAGAAGGGGAGTCATAATCCTAATTCAAAATACTCAAGGTAAACAGTACAAAACCCCTCCGGGGGGTTGTAAGCATAAAGGTAGGGGGGCCGTAGGAAGTCTATGGGCGTATCTCTGGATATCTATCCTTTAGGTCTCACAGGCACCTTCTAACTTAGCCTGAGTCATAGTGGACTTGACACCGTGGCTGTCGATAGCCGATTTGGTGACCATATATGCTTTTAGGGACAACACAAATGGAAAGGTTTCCGACAGAGATCTAGGAACGGACGTTGATGGAGCAAAACGAGGATCTACGTTGATGGAGATTACTAAACAGTAGTGACCGAGGGAAATTGGAAAAATAAATATACGTGTTTGGAAAAACTTTTGTTGGGTCAATATGTTTACCAATGTGGATATAAGATAGTCAGTTCAACCTCATGGAACAAATAATCATTTACCAAGACTTAGCGGTGAGTTCATTTTATTTTTTATAAAAGCCAAAATTGTGTTTTATATTATTTTCAATATTTTACGTATATAAAAATGTTGATGTTTTAAACTTAGAAGTCATTTTCGAAAGATGTTTCTTAAAAATTAATAATTCATATTGTTTTGAAACAATTAACGTTTTGAGCTAGTGCACACTTTTCTTGTAAGAATAAAAACTGATACCTGGAATTGACGGATAATACTTGCTCGCTCACTCGCTCGTGACACGAAAGTGTCAAAGCTCTGGTGTCTAGGGAGATTAGAGTTACTGCTCTAGGAGAACAGCTAGTCACCGGTCTCGGGGCCTCTTGACTCGAAGTCTTCCGATAGTAGCTAGAGTGCTCGCTCGTAAGAGTGGGGACGGTACCTTTTCCCCGAAGATTCATGCTACGTCCGGGAAAGCAAGGGCTGACGGTTGGTGTGTGGGTCCTAGGACATGGATAGGGTTGGCTGGAGCCGTGTAGGAGGTTTGCACGGTGAAGGTTGATTCTTTTCCCTTGACAATCGGCCAGAGTTGTTAGGCATGGCTAGTTCTCGTAGAGTGCGGTTGAAATCTATATGGTAAAACGGTGTTTGGGCGGTACTGGACTCATCGGCTCGGCCAAAGATGGTGCTTGTAAATCAACCTAACACATTTTCTTAATGCTCGTGCACTTAACTATTTTTGAAAATGTTTATTCCATTGTTAAGACATAAAGAAAGACTTCCGCTGTTATTTTTAAATGTTGCATCAAAGTATTGTTTTTTTAATATTATAATATATATATATATATATATATATATATATATATATATATAAAACACTCACACACGACTTATACCGGTCATTTGCGACGCCTCGCTTTCTTTGTTTCTTTTGTTCTTTTTTCTTTTATAAATATTTTTACATGTTATCGATCGAGGAAAAAAAAGAACTATAGGTGACGATATTGACCAAGGCCGAGGATAAAGAAAAATCGACGTCATGGATTATGTTATTCATTTTGAGGAATTATGGTAATTTTATTTGTTGTATTTTTTTTTATGGAAATAGTTATTGAAGTATTGTCAACTCATTTTGTGGATTTATTGGAGTATTTTGGGATTTTCTAATCTTGTTATTGAAGTCACGGTGAGAGCTTCACAATCCCTCCTAAAATGACCCTAGTGGACCTAGGGGTCGGGAGTAGGGTATTACACCGCCAATAACCGATCTGAGTTGACCGTGCAGGGTCAGCCATATCTGGGGGACTTATGACGATGTCTGGATAAGGACATGCCACGTGTCATTCATACAGAAGCCAAACAATACAAACGGATTGCAGGTTGGTCCGGCTGTGAAGGAGGCTAGGGAAATGGAGTATTGACCGAGCTGGTCTAGGAAGCTCGGCGTAGGTCGGACAGAGTTTTCCTTAAGTTTGAAAGTAATAAAATCAGATAATTATGGAAAGAATCCATAGTCATTAAGATTGAGATTTGAACAATCGGATATGACCATATTTATCCCTAAATTAATGGGATATTCATACAATAATCCTTAGGGGTTAAGAATCCTAATACTTGTAGGACAAGAAACGAGATGAGTCGTCCCTTATAGAAACAATCCCTAAGGAACTACGAAGGACTTGATTCCAATAGCTTATTTGGATACATAAGCAACTTGAGAGCAAACTTTCGAGCTCAGTCACAATTTAATCACAAACACCCCTGGTTGTGCACATTGTGCTTGGTTTTCTTAGGATCTTGGTTATTGTCACTAGATAAATTAGACCGGATTATTTATAGATGAACCCAGCTGTTGGTCCATTGAAAAGGCTTTGGTTAAGTTTAAGGGGGGGGGGGGGGTGAATAAACTTAACACTTAAAACTTTTAGAGTTAACAAACTCCGCAACTTCAAGCGGCTGCAACGATACTTCGCAATCGCGACACTCGCAGTAGTCGACCGTTGAGTTTACGAATTTGTGCAGCCGAATTATATCAAAAATTAAGCCTTATTACTTATTGTTAAATATGATACCAAGTATCAGATACTCAGTAGTGTATGCGTGTGATTCAGTTGCTATAGTGGTTCCAGGTGGTGTAATCATGTCAGTCCACTATTCTCATGTGATGTTGGAGGTAATTCACTAGAGATTCTTAATGTAGCTGTTACAAAAATCCCTAAGTTGCTTGTCCTTCACCAAAAACTATGGCTTCACAAACTGAACACTTGGAACAGGTAGGATTGTTGCTCCAAAGTCTTCCACTGGTCCTTGAAGGGTAGGATTGCCTCTTCACCAGCCCCACCACAACCAACAATCTTTCACACCCAAAGATGCTTCACTTGTCTTCAGTAGATTTCTTGTAAAAGAAAGTTTGAATCAAGTAAGTGATTCAGCTTTCAGCAGCTTGATCAGGATGATATGATCAGCAGCTTGATGTCTTCAAGTGTGTAAACTTGATGCAGCTTGAATGCAGATTACACTTGAAGAAATTTATGGATCAGTAGCCTTATGCTCAGTAGTGTCAGCAGGGTGTTTTTTCTTGATCAGAAATCAAAGTTCAGGATTATCTATATTTTTCTCTTGATGTTCATCACTTGTATCTGAATTAGGAGTCCTCTATTTATAGGTAGGAGTCCTTGTGACATATGTTTGAAATTCAAACATAGCCGTTTCAGATTTGTCTCCATCTTGACTTGCTTTTTCTGACTGTTCCTTAGACTGACACTGTCAGATTCCTTTTTGACAGTTTACAGTCTGTCCACCCTTTGACTTGTAACCATTGGATAAAGGTCTGAATCTTTCCAACATCCATTTGATCTTAACCATTGATTTGTTTGATAAAATCAGAGGTTGTTAGCTGTCCCTTTCTTTGTAATCTTCCAATGCAGCCTTTGATTAAATCGAAATATGTGTCCAGCAGGTTCCTGAGAACATAAGTCTGCTGATATGCACATCTATAAGCTGATCCTTATTTTGCTGTGTTTAAAAACACTTCAGCTTACTGTCTTTTATCTAAATTTTATTTATGAAGTTAGATTACACCTTTTTGCATATAACTAAGTTCCAATCACCACTTATCTTGTGGAACTTAGACCTTGTACACAAGGTATATGTAATCAGTTTAGGTCATCACAGACTTCCCTAAATTCTGATTCCATATCCTTGATTTTAATTACTAAGTTTGATCCCTTAGCCTTCAATAACAGAGTTTGAGCCCTCAGCCTTCAGTCTTCAGCAGGTTCCTGACTAGTTTACTGACTCAGCTACCCTACTGATCTAGACTAGTCTGCTGAAGTAAGTCAGCTGACCTTTACTGTGCTTGTTTTATCAAACCTATACAAAATAAAACTCTAATAAACCTATACATTTGATCTAGACATCTTTTTGCCTTTTCTCTATAACAGCTAGTCTGGCACTCATCACTAAAACTTAAAAATAAGTCCAACAATTTCCCCTTTTTTGGTGATGATGCCAATACCCTTCTATCAGCAAAACAAAAAGATTAAAAATAGAAACAGAACAAATGTAGTCATATCTCATTAGAATCAGTTGTTCAAAGGTATTACAGTCTAGATACAACAAAAGATAAAACATATAAAGTGTGCTGATCTACTGTCTTCTTTCTCTTTCTTCCCTTGCATTTTCTGCTTGCTCTTGATAGGGTCTTATCTCTCTGATCATTTCTCTCATCCATTCATTTTCAATCAGAGAGAAATCAATATGTGGATTCACATCTTTCCACCAATGCCATGCTTCAGGTAGAGTAAGGTTGATCTGATGTACTCTAAAGCCTAAACGCATGTAAATTTCTTTAAACTTATTAAGTGACTCCTTTGCATTGGTAGTAGGTAAACTTCTTCCACCTCTTCCACCTCTGTGTGAAGCTCTCATGGCTTTAACCCTTGCTTCCCAAAACTTTAAGCCCAAAAAGGAGTTTAAACCTTCATGAAAGCCTTTGTCATGATAGGGTCTCCTCTTATTATAGTAAACCTTTTTATATTCCTTGAGAAGATCATCAGTGAGTGGAAGTCTGCTAGGTGCAGGCTCTCTAAAAGCATTAGTATCCTCTTCCCATCTATTCTTAGCAAAGATTCTGGCAGCCTCTTTTGCTACTGCTGTTTGGCTCTCTTCCCCCTTATTGACATCATCAACAAAACGGGACAGCAGGCCATGTACACTCTCCTGTGTGAGCACTAGGTTGTTCGATTGACCCTCCATAATTTCAGTCCTAGTGTCAACAGCTGTGATCCTTCCTTGCAATGTTTGCTCCAGTAGAGTTATCCTCTCAGTGATTTTCGGATCCAGTACAGTAGGTTGTAGTGTTCCAGCAGATTCAGCCACAACAGGCTTAGGTGTCTCAACAAGCTTGTCAAGTTTCTGATGAATGGATGTAAATTGGTCTTTCAGAAACTTGTCCTTCAGTGTATTTCCTTGCTTGATCCCCTTCACATCTTGAGCAAGGTCAGCAAGAGCATACTGGGTGGAGGTAATATTGGAAGAAACAATTTCAGTGGTTCTTCCTCTATTTTCCACTAGGTTCATTAAATCTTCAAATCTCTGCTCTTGCCTGTCAAGTTGAGTTCTTAAATTTGCAATGTCATTTTTGACAGTCCTCAACTCATCCAAAACATGTGCTAGTACCCCACCAGCCATTCCTCCATCAGCTCCATCAGCAGGCTCTTCTACATTGTATTGTTGCCTCTGTCTGCTGATAACAAAAGCATAGCTCATATCCCTTCCGGAGGGTTAGGTCCTTGGAATTCTTCCAGAATAGGATCAAGAGCACGCTCTTCAAAAACTGGTACAAATGCCTGTTGAGGTTCATCATCAATAGCTTCTTCCTCAGGCACTTGAAACTCCTCATCACTGTAGTCATAGTCCAGCAGCTGCTCATCCTCATCAATAACAGCAGTCTGCTGACCATCTTTCCCTACAGTGGTCTTGTCTCCAGTAGGCTCCACTACGGCGGCACCGTTCTTCAACAACAACAGGGGTTTCCTCCAAACCCAAAGATAGTTCTAACCTTTGTCCAGTGTCGTTTGTTTGAGACTCAAAAACTTTGTACCTCCTGTTACAACCTTTGTCCAGGTGCTGTTTGTACCTCAGCTACCTGTACCACCTGTTCCATCCTTTGTTCAGGTGATGTTTGTGCCACAACAACCTGTACAGGGAATACATCCATATTTTCTTTTTGAAATTCCTTAATATCAGAAATCCTTCTAAGAAAATTTGCAGACATGGTTAGAGTGTCCTCAGTGTCAATCCAGTCTTGATATTGAATTGAATCCTCAGAACTGACATTAGGCTCACTAAGATCAGTAACCCTTTCTTCATCTGAATCCACAATCTGCTGATCATCAGTATGCTTAGCAGGTTCAACAACAAATAAAGGGTATATTTCACCAACCATCCTGTTTGCACCAATAGATATTCCCTCATTTATTTGTGCCTCCAGATCATCCATGGTGAGATTTTCCACATCCTCATCCATTTGATCAGTCTTCTGGCCCTCAACAGACCTACCAGCATCAGTGGACTGTTTCATACTTTGTTCATTCAATAAAGCAGTCCCACTGCTTCCTCCTGGACCAGAGGGGAAGTCATCACCAGAATCAGATGATGAATCATCACTGTCTGATTCATCTCTGGGGTCTTTGAACTTGATACCCTCTTCCTTCTGTTGTTCATCAAACAGATCCATCAGTCTTGATTGCAATAAAGAGGTATCAACCAGATATAGCAAATTTTCCACTCCCAACTTCTCAAAAGCCCATTCTTCAAAATCTGTCATTGGTTCTGCAGCTGGCTTTTGTCTCTTATAGAACCCAAATTTCCATTGAAAGTAGTTTGCCACCAGTAGGAGTTTAGGATCAACATATCCTTCATTTTTCTTCTTCTCCTTTCTCTCAAATGGCATGGTTGGCTTTCTGGGAGCTATTTCAGAACCTTGCTGACCTCCAAAGGTCTCAACAAGTAAATTTAGAGTTTCTTCCACAGATGCTTCTAGGTCAGTAGGTTGCTCAGGTTGTATGTTAGTACCTACTACCTCCATCTGTACTACACTTGGTTCCCCCTGACTTATATGGTCATCAGTAGGGTTAGCAACAGATTGCTCTTCCCCCTGAACTATTGCAGGACTTGTAGGGTATTGTACCAACTTTTCCACTTCCACAGCAAGTGTAGACTCGCAGTTTGTCGTGGTTCTTCTACAAGTTGCTCAACGGCAACTTGTGCGGTTTCAATAGGATCATCAGCCTTTTGCGAGAGGAGGATTCGGTAGCTTCTACAGCAGTCTCAGGGTTAGTAGTCTGCTGTGATTCTCCAACAGGTTGCTCAATAACAACCTCTACATCATCAGTAGGCTTGATATTTGTTAAGGGCTCAGCCTCAATAGCCTCTCCTACTTCTTCTTCTTCTTCTTGCCTTTGAGCCTCCAAAGTTTTCAATTGCTTTCCTTTGCCATGTTTCCTTTTCTTGGCAATTTCTTTCATTCTTTTGGAAAGTTGCTCTGTTTCAATTTCAGCAGCTTTCCTCTTCTTACTGGCTTCTTACGGTTGCTCCTTCAAGATTTCAGCAACAGTCTTCTTCTTTGCAACTACAACTGGGTTAGTAACCTCAATTTCACTGGACCCTCAGCAGACTCAGCAGTCTCTGCTGTGTGATTTCTAGTCTTTCTAGGCTTTAATAATTCTGTAATTTTTCTTGTGTCAGCAGCCTTCCTCTTTTCACTAATCTTCTTAGGTGCAGCAGGTTTAACAACTTTCTTAACCTGCTCACCACCGGCATCATCATTTCCACCATCACCATCACTTTTAGTAGCCTCATCATCTACATCTTCATCATCATCCAGACCAGGGATAGGAGTAGCAACTTCTGGCTTGAATCTGGATTTGTTAATCTTTTCAGATAAAACATCGGGTATCTGAAAGTGATTCAGCAGGGTTTGAATCATTAGACCTAAAGGCTTGACCTTGGACTTCCTTGTACCATCTCTATCTTCAATACACACTTTCTTCATGTAGTGTATGAAGAATCCAGCCCAATCAAACTTCATACTTCTGTAGATGATGATTAGCAGGTCTATTTTTGGTCCAGACAGTGTATCTAGGCTTCCAACAAATCCCAAAATGGTTTTGGCAATCAATTTGCTTAGTAGGTTGTACTCACAACCAATATACTTCACATTAATGCCCAAATTTGAAGCAATTGTTTCATCTGTCTTTATTGAATCCACAAACCTCATTCTTGGTAGATTCATTGCTTCTGGATTGGTGGGTGCATTGTTTCCAGGTGCAAATTTAAATACCTCTCTCAGTAGGCCTGAAGATATTTCAATCTCTCTTCCATTAACAGTTGTAGTGAAGGCCTCTCTACCTTCATGTATGACAATGTTTCTCCAGAATTCCTACACATTGACATAAAAGACTTAACACTTAAAACTTTTGGAGTTAACAAACTCAGCAACTTCACCAGCCTACTGATACTTCAGTAGTCTGCTGACACTTAGTCTGCTGACACTTAGTAGTCTGCTGACTGTTGAGTTTACTGAATTTGTGCAGCGGAATTATATCGAAAATTAAGCCTTATTACTTGTTGTTAAATATGATACCAAGTATCAGATACTCAGTAGTGTATGTGTGTGATTCAGTTGCTAGATTCAGTAGATTGATGTGTTAGATAAACTAAGTGCAGAATATAAATGCAGAAAGTAAATAGGCAGATTTTATAGTGGTTCCAGGTGGTGTAATCCTGTCAGTCCACTCTTCTCCTGTGATGTTGGAGGTAATTCACTAGAGATTCTTGATTAGCTGTTATAAAAATCCCTAAGTTGCTTGTCCTTCACCAAAAACTATGGCTTCACAAACTGAACACTTGGAACATGTAGGATTGTTGCTCCAAAGTCTTCCACTGGTCTTTGAAGGGTAGGATTGCTTCGTCACCAGCCCCACCACAACCAACAGTCTTTCACACCCAAAGATGCTTCACTGTCTTCAGTAGATTTCTTGTAAAAGAAAGTTTGAATCAAGTAAGTGATTCAAATTTCGACGACTTGATCAGGATGATATGATCAGCAGCTTGATGTCTTCAAGTGTGTAAACTTGATGCAGCTTGAATGCAGATTACACTTGAAGAAATTTACTGGATCAGTAGCCTTATGCTCAGTAGGGTCAGCTGGGTGTTTTTCTTGATTAGAAATCGAAGTTCAGGATAATCTATATTTTTCTTCGATGTTCATCACTTGTATCTGAATCAGGAGTCCTCTATTTATAGGTAGGAGTCCTTGTGACATATGTTTGAAATTCAACATAGCCGTTTCAGATTTGTCTCCATCTTGACTTTCTTTTTCTGACTGTTCCTAGGACTGACACTGTCAGATTGCTTTTTGATAGTTTACAGTCTGTCCACCCTTTGACTTGTAACCATTGGATAAAGGTCTGAATCTTTACAACGTCCATTTGATCTTAACCATTGATTTGTTTGATAAAATCAGAGGTTGTTTGCCGTCCATTTCTTTGTAATCTTCCAATACAGCCTTTGATTAAATCGATATATGTGTCCAGCAGGTTCCTGAGAAGATAAGTCTGCTGATATGCACATCTATAAGCTGATCCTTATTTTGCTGTGTTTAAAAACACTTCAGCTTACTGTCTTTTATCTAACTTTTATTTATGAAGTTAGATTACACCTTTTTGCATATAACTAAGTTTCAATCACCACTTATCTTATGGAACTTAGACCTTGTACACAAGGTATATGTAATCAGTTTAGGTTATCACAGACTTACCTAAATTCTGATTCCATATCCTTGAATTTAATTACTAAGTTTGATCCCTTAGCCTTCAATAACTGAGTTTGAGCCCTCAGCCTTCAGTCTTCAGCAGATTCCTGACTAGTCTACTGACTCAGCTACCCTCCTGATCTATACTAGTCTGCTGAAGTAAGTCAGGTGACCTTTACAGTTCTTGTTTGATCATACCTATACAAAATCAAACTCTAATAAACCTATACATTTGATCTAGACATCTTTTTGCCTTTGCTCTATAACAGCTAGTCTGGCACTCATCACTAAAACTTAAAAATAAGTCCAACACCAGCATCGTTAATACAACAACGATCATCACGAAGATGAGATCGTGTTGTGTTTTTTTCGTGTCTTTGTGCAAGGTAAATCTCTTTCCTAATACTCTCCGGCTGAAACACCTTGGTTCTCTTTTGAAAAGAATACCATCCGAGATCCGGACACTATATGAGTTTGTAGAAAAATCTAAACAACTCGACGGTGAAGCAGACCCTGTTCACCCGACAGTTACAAAAAAACCATAGAGTGTCCTAATCCCATTAGGAGCTATCTGCGATATAGAGACCTGATAGTGCCTGCAGACCTCGACAACTCCAGGATCAATAGGGAACCTTAACCCTTATTTGAGCTAGGCTTCGTATACAGTAAGGAAATTCACCGGAGGCTCATCGGCAAATTGATTGATTCCTGATGGAAGGCGCGCCTTAACGTCGACAGGAGTTAGGTTGTTCTCTTTACATATATCATCCAACTCCAAAGTTTATACTCCTTGAAATCTTAAGACTGGGTAACGGTGGGGAATTATCATTGCTTTTGTCAAATTTACTAGATAATAACCTTTCAGCTAGATTTGACATCTCAGTTTCAAGAAACTTATTCCAATTTTTTGCTTTGACAAGTTCTATATCTTTTAGTTTCAGCTCCTCTGTGAGTTTTTTTGTCAGCTTGGCAAGCTCAAAGTTTCTCTGACTGAGTTCAGCAAATGATAACTGAGTTGTAGAATGTACCTTTTCTTGATTACTTGTTGCATTTTCACGATATGAGTGCACATTCTTTGGTTGCTATAATGAATCTTTGATATCGTTAGTTTCTTGCAACAACTTCTTTTCTTCTTCTTCTGAGAAGTTACTTAGTGATGGAACTCCTTTGGATTTGTCATCAAGTACATTGATAATAATATCCACATCATCACTGATTTGAGGTTCTGGATTTGTATGTGAATTTGTAGCACTGAACCTCTCAAAAACTTGATCCTGAAAGTCAGATACATTTTGCAAACAGTTAGTCAGGGGGTGCATAAGCCAACTTCTAATTCTAGATGTATTCATTTTGATTAAGTGCTTTTTACAACTGATACAGTGAGGGGTTTTTAACAACTGGTTTGTAAGATATCTTTGGATCACTTCCAAATGGAAGAACTGCTCCGATACCAATTGTTGGTCCCTTGGAAAGGCTAACACAAATTTAGAGGGGAGGGGGGGGGGGGGGTTAATAAACTTGTCACCAAAAACATTCCCAAACCTGAAAGTTCTCCAGGAACCGAGTTTCTAAGTAACTCAAACTGAACTATCAAACGGATGTACAATATGACTCAGTTCAGTCTCGTTCCAACCCTTTAATCCTGTGTAGGAGTTAGCTAATTTAGTTTAGCTGATGCTATAACTGAACTAACTTGCAGCGGATAAAATCAAGACTTTTGTGCAATAAAGATCTAAGTCTCATATGTATCTGTTCTGTGCTGACTCAGTGTCTAATGTTTGCTGAGTGTAGTGATAAAATGATTAAGCAATAAATACAAATGCGTAAAGTAAATAAACACAGAGTTTGTTTATGGAAGTTCCGGGTGGTGTAATCCCGTACGTCTCCCCTTCTCCTGTGGTGTAGGAGGTATCACTAGAATCTTGAGATAACTGTTACAAAATCCTAGCCCAATGACAGTCCTTCACGACACCCTAGTTTCACTGTCTACACATAATGACGAAAGGTAAGATTGTTCCCTTCACTCTGCACACTGATCCTTCGGAGGTGGAATGACTCCTTCACCAGCTCACCACTAACACAAACACAGTCCGCAAACTGCACAAACAGCTGTGGCAATCAAGTTGCAACCGTATGAGGAAAGATGGAGTTGCTCTCCTCAAACTATACACAGCCAACCCTTTTTCACAAAGGTTAGGTTTAGAATTAATCAAGAGATTAACTCAGTGAGCTGTCTGATTCTTCTGGATATGGCGTTGCAGCCCCAAGATGCCTTCTTCCCCCTTAATGGGTTACTGGATCTTTCTTTTTAATCTTCAAAGCAATTCTGTTGGCTTCCCCTTTTTTAGATATGAAATCTGATTTTTCGGATCAAGATCTTTAGATATATGCTTGTAAAACCTTTTTCAATATTTCTTCTTAAGTGCTTGCCTCTGTGTATTCATAGGGGTAATGTAACGGTCAAATGAATCTTATAGCCGTTACATCTGTCTTTTAGCCAATGTTTATATGTACGACCTTTTGTCGTTTTGTTAATTTGAATTCAACAAGGCCTTAACTCAGTTTTCTACTCTTCTTCAAAACTGAATACCTCGTATACTTGACATCTGAATTTAATTAACTAAGTCTGGGTACACCATTTAGTTTCTTCTTTTCCTGGTAACTGATAATCTTTGTCCTTAAGATTATTCAGCTTTACATGCTCTATAGTTTAGTTTCAGGTCACCACAGACTTGCCTGAATCCTGACTTATAGTCACGACTTAATCAGCTTCTAACTGAGTTTGCCACCTCAGTTCTTCAGTCTTCAATAACTGAGTCCGTGTCCCTCAGTTCTTCAGTCTTCTAGATAAGCCAACCGAGTCTGTGTCCCTCAGCGAACTTATCTTCTTCAGTTTTCTTATGACTGAGTCTGATCCCACAGTTCTTCATATGTATACTCAGTTTGCTTGTTGTGACTCAGCTGTTCACCTAGTTCCTATCTATTACAATGCTTGGCTAAAACAACCTATACAAAGTTCAGACTCTAGATAGAACTTATACATTTTCTCTAGACTATTTCTTGCTTCTTCTTTCATTATGCACTATAACAGTTAGTTATGACTTCATCATCACGGGTTGTAAGTGATCTTACTAAATGCTTGACATATCATCATCAAAACACATATATTATTTCCAACAATATTTGTTTTTAGGATCAAGCGCTTACCGTTGTACTAAAACCAATTGGTGTTAGTAAAGGTGCTACTTTATTTCCTTATACCACACCTTCACAGCGCCATGGGTCGAATGTACATAGGCGGGCAGAGTGCTGTATACCCAACAATCTCCCCCCAACACCTGCTACCCACTCAACCGTGGTTTAACACAGAATGCTGTTACCGGGATTCGAACCCATGACCTGCCCTGCTACCAGTTTTTAGGATCAAGCGCTTACCGTTGTACTAAAACCAATTGGTGTTAGTAAAGGTGCTACTTTATTTCCTTATACCACACCTTCACAGTTCCATGGGTCGAATGCTGTATACCCAACAGTAGCCCCATCATAATAAGTAAACACTGAGCCTGAGATCGATTCACGATCATCCTTAATCCGACAAAAAATAGAATCAGTGTAGTCAACAATACTTAGGTTTGTACCCGAATACATAAACATATGATTCCTCATTCTCTAAAGATACTTGAGGATGCACTATACTGCTATCAATACTCGAATCCATGATTCGATTACAATTGACTTTTAGTAATATGACATTCTCTATCCAAAAGAGAATTTATCCTATTTTCTCTATATCCGAAGATTGAGAGAATTATTCCGTGAGGGGTTGCGTAGGAAACCTCTCGTTGAATATCGCATACTAATGTGCATTTTTATCTTAACCAATAAGATGGATGGGATACGGCCAACAACTTGTTCTCAAGAATTCGACCGAATCAATTCTAAGAATATAGTCCACTTCTCTGATTCAGAGAAGGTTTGGCTCGTCAGTTCTTGACTTCAGATAACACACTCAAGTTGTTCCCAACTGTTGCAGTGTAATCTTTTATAATCACTAACGTCTACTACTTGACCAATATTGATTCTCTGGTCTTCAAAAGACTCATCAATATTCTGATCAAGCCCACACATTTCAAAACATGTGAATTTTAATGACCTGAAGGTTTACTTTAATCCACCGATGGATATAAGCATAGGCAGTCAATCTGCCATTAGCTTTAAGTTAAAACCCTTCTGTTCTGAATGAGATCAGACTCTGTTGTTTGGCAAGATAATATTCAGGGCATCACCCATATTGAACTTTTCTACTTTCCAAGAAGTCAAGCGAGGCCGAGTGGCGAGAGAGTTTCAAGGCATCACCTCTGGTTAACTCTCTACTTCTCATGGAATTACCCATAGACCACTTAGTTTTGCATTGAGAAGAAAAACTTTCCCATTCATTCGAATCTTTTGCATGTAGATCCAATTACTCCCACTGGGCCTGAGACACTCAGGTGGTTCTGCAAGAGTATGAACAGAACTGGAGTACCAAAACTCCATTTACAGGTATATGGCTTTATACCGACCTCCTTTTATCAGAATCCTATACAGTCCTTCCAAAAGGCTATATGTTATCAATCACCCCCAGCAGACTGTAAAGTCTGCATAATCACATCGAGTCAATGGATAAAATCATACTCCCACTGCATTTGGGTGGTTTAATATTCTGATCTGGTTCAGTAGTATTTATCAGTGTCATCCCCAACAACCAATGTTGGATGTGGTCCTATTAAATCAGATAGTAACTCATTCAGTAACTGTACTTCAAGGTCTAAGGTTGTTATATAAACATTCTTTTAGAAACGATATAACAGTGTAACCGTCACTATCCAATCTTAAGAATATTATAACCAGCCCTTACTCATTGCATTAAGATATTTCATGAACAGTCACCATCTGAACGTGTATGCAAAATCTCTAGTCCTACCTTCAAGCACCAAGTGCTAAATGCCTCTATTTACGGAAGTGGAGTAAACGTTGTTCACTTCTTATCCATAAATTCATAAGCATCTTCTAGGTAGACTTCTCGGTATTACATAATAATGTAAACCGTTATTTTGCAACTAATATCTTAATTGAGTTAAGCAATGTAATGTAGGATATCTATAACTATACAAGACAATACATGGATTATCCTTTCAGTGAAATTGTTTCACTCGGAGGTAGGCCGTGCATCAATTCCAAATATTATGCTATAGCCTATCTCTGAGCATGGAATACTCGTTTCTCTGGTAATATAAGAGAGTCCTCCAAATATTTAGATAAACTAATCGGCGTTTCGAGCAGTTATCAGACAAAAAAGTCAACTACTCAAAAGCTCCTACTAGCTCGTATCTTCATAAGACCCCGAAGGTCAATACGAACAAGCTATGATATTTCTTTAAAACTATTACCCTTTCCTAATTGAAAGGTTACTTAGCCATTTTTCCTTTGAGATAGTGTTCTTAGACTGGAGATAGGAATCACCCTTAGCCAGTCTTCAGATCTTATCTTTAGGATATATGCACTGATTAATAGATGCTGAAGAATCGTTCATCTAAATACGGAAACTATTTGTCTTAATAGCTTATGATGTGTTACATATACCTTTTTAGCATTACTTAGTGGTTTTGACTTTATCAGACAAAATTCTGAGTCTCAGAATCATATACAAATGTCATATTCACATTCTTTGAGGCAACTATATTATCAATGTGAAAGTGAATCCATTTGTTCCAACGAATCTGAAAACAGAAATTAATTTTTCTGTGATATTCAAGGATTAAAATCCGATATTTGTTTCCTTATATCACTCCCACTATTTTTGCTGAAATAACTGCCTGTTGTCTACTCTTCATCATGAATGCTCAACTACATTGTTTTAACAAAAGAACTTTAGCTTCCGAGTCAAATTAATCGGTTAAGAAAGTCTCTAAGGATTCATAGGTTTGTAATCCGAAATCACTTTCCTTATTCTATGCTTTCTTTTATTAATGTTTCGGTTTAGCCTTTAACTTATTTAGTTTAGATGACTTGCACTTGTAGACATTTACCTTCCCATTCTTGGCTTTCTATAAAGGAAATGGCCGTGAATTAGCAATTCATTTGAGTAGACACTACTCGTAAACTGCAGGATGTCTAGTGAGATTGATACCAAATCTTTCTCCATCTTTGAACTAATTTTGTTTTGTCTCTCGTTCAACACAAGTGACAACAGTGACATTCTTATCAACGTCACTTAAGTTTGAAGGCTTAAGAGGAACATCCTCTTCCGAAAAATTAATTTGCATTTTTCGATTATTGAGTTCAACGTTCTTGTTACTTTTCCACTTTTACGAAGTCATCACTAGTCAATTTATCGTGTTTAGCAGTTTAGATACCTTGAGATGATATGTAGTTATAAAATTAAATTACGACAGAAATATAAATCAAATCATACACCACAGAAAATAATATATTTTAAGAATTATAAACGTGATGTCATGCATGCAGTTTATCCTACCATTCCAAGGATTTAATCTCACACCTACAGTGCCGCCGTAGGGTAGGTCAAAAAGGTGACGATTAAAATGAGACAATCTCTCTCAACAATTAACTGAGAATCAGACATCTCCATTTAATTGTTGATTACCTTCCTTTTTCAGTCAAGATATTTCCAAAAATATCCTTGTGAGTGTGACCTATTGTTTCAGATTTTTAAGTGCGCCCCGAGTATGCCGCCGTAGGGTAGGTCAGTGACCCGACGAGTACTCAAAATCCTATCCTTTCGGAGACCAAGCCTTGAATTTTGATAGCAATGAAGGCAATCCGTAGGGGGCCGAAATCAAAGCGGCAAGAGGCGTCACCATTCTCTCACGTGCTTGTGTCAACAATAGAGGCCGTGGGGTCGGTTGTCACCTTCCCCGCTCCGACTCATTATTTTGAAAATTACTTAGTCTTAGTAGGATTTTTAGAATTTATTTACAATCCGAAAAATAATAAATCATGAATATTTAAATTAATCCTCCCACTAGTTCATCGGTACCAAATACCGTCTAACTAGTGTCACTTATTCATGACTTTGCAATTTTTCGGATTTATAAAAACTTTGTGTAGACACTACACAATTAAAATTCACCAAGAATTTTATAAACCTAATCCATTAGGACTTCATGAATTTTCCAATAATTTGAAAAACAATAAATCACAAAGTTTTAAGCTCCCACTAGTTTATCGGTTCCAAATACCGTCTAACTAGTGACACTACATTCATGATTTTCGAATTTGTCGATTATTTAGAAATCTCTTGTGTAGTCACTACACAATTAAAATTCACTAAAAGAATTTTATAGTCCTAATATCATCATGATAAGATTTTAGGATCGTAGAATTTTATCTCAATAATTTGAAAACAATAAATCTTGAAAAGCAATCACCAACTTATCGGTATTAAACCCTGGCTGAGCTTTAACCGAGTTCACCGAATGGTGTCGGGATTGGCTAAGCCTACCCGTCCTCTTCGTTGGTTCATATACGACTGCTGGATGAATCGGGCTAAGGCTGCCTTATTGAGCCGAAACTTGCCGGATAGCTTGACCTTGCCGGACCCCCGACGCTAACGTCGCACGTGTGCTGGTGCTGGGTTGAAAATCGGGCTAAGGTTGCCCCCATTGAGCCTCAGCTCGCCGGATAGCTTGACCTTGCTGGACCCCCGTGGCTTGATGAGGATAAATTATGTCCTCATAATTTAATCGGGCTAAACTATGAATTTAGGGCTAAATCACAGAAACCCTAACGATTCAAACCCTAACCACACGTACGTTGTGTTAGCGTTTATGGCTGAGTCAACATCCAACTTCTTATACTTATGAATGAAAGGGTTAACCAGGTAAATATCATGTCCATGGCACTCACGAGAACAATCTGTCACACAAATCAATCCATTACAAGAACTGACTAGTTTAAAGGATTTAGATTGGGTTTCAAAGGGAAAAATGAAATCTGGATGCCTTTTTAAGAATGGATTATCAGAGATGAATTTGACCGAAGATGAAGAATTGCAAAAGAGAAAGATATAATAAGAATGAATCTTAGATTGCCTACGTATCCTATCTCGTTCCAGGAATCAAGCCTTACGTATTTCCTGGAAGGTAGTATTTATAAGGTGGCATACATGACCTAATCCTAATTAGAGGCGGTTTAGGCTTATTCCATAATTGACCCTATTGGGCCTTTTATGCGATTACCCCTGCCCAAGTAACTAAGACCAATGGGCTTTATTAACAACATTGGACTCTGTCTCGTCTTCGACCTCCCCGACTTGCGGGATCGAGGCGATGGCTCCCCCCGACATCCGAAAATCGTGCGGGAGCCTATTACCGAAGTCGATACAGACACGGATCTCGGACAGAGGCCCAAGACTTCCCATTTCTTTTTTAAGCATGTGGTCCAATCATTCGATGACACGTGTATGAGTCCAACCCTGTATCATCAAGCCCCCTAGATTTGAGTGAAGTCGAGATCGTCTCTTCGAGGTTAAATCTGTCATATTACGTGGTCATCGAGATAGGTCTCTAGGGTTCTGAGGGGAACAACTGTGATCTGACATCTAGACTTATAGCCACTCATACTGCTGCATGACGTCGTAAAGCACTAACGGCGTTATCACATTGCATAATTCGAAGCGGTTCTGTACGTGATTTGTAACGCCGTTTCTTGATTAACGCGTTTATGGGGGGAGTTATAATCCATCTCTAACGTCATTTCAAGCACTGATTTCAAATTCTCAAGGAAAGTAGGAGTGAACATTCGTCAGCCACTCACTCCGATTCCCTTCTTGCCGGAAACTCTGACGGCACCGGTCCTTCGGCCGATTCTGCCTCTCTCCAACCTCGCAAAAAACTGAAAACTAGGATGGATGGAAAAGGACCTAAAGGTTGTCTTTCTAGGATCACCCCTCTGGACATCAAAATACCAGAAGACCTAGTGGATTACACAAAGAAAATAAAGATGATAAATCTAAAAGAATCTTTGTGAAATCAACTAAGGTTGAGCGTAATGGACTATCTAGAAAAGAGATGAGAAAGGTTAATTCTCTCATCAAAGAAACTGAAGACTGTACTTCAGTAACTAATCCAGCCGGACCCAAGAAGATATGGGTGCCGAAGAAAACTTAATACTATTTTGCAGGTAAAGTCAGTTTTTATTTCAAAATCTTTAGAAAAACTGATTTTCTACACGAAGCTGAAAAAGGCAAAAGCTGATGAAGGGCAAATTAGTCAAAAGCAGAAAAATTTCCAGCTACCATCTGTCGCTTGGGCTGACAAGACAAATCACCTGAAGCCACGTGTCAATCAGGGAAAAGAATTAGATGTGCATCCCTACAAATCTCATTGATTACGACACGAATCTTATTGAAAACGATTGAAGGACTCAGAAACGCATATTTGACAAAATCTTGATATTCAAAATTCCCTCAAGAATTATTAACCTAGATCCATGGAGCGATATAACATTGATGAAGGAATTACCATGAGTCTGGATGACTTCAGTCAAAAATTTTCAAACTCCATCCTATCAACTCAGATTGCAGACAAAATCAAAAAAGTTCGAGGACTTGAAAATCTGATTGATACAAAGGTCAATACTTTGTACCCAGAAAACATCAAAGATTTCTATATAAACGCCGTAATCGCCAATGATGGAAAGAGTCTCAGGACAACAGTTCAAGATAAAAGCATTACTATCAATGAACATCTGCTTTCTCTGATCTTTGGTTTGGTCATATTTGGAGGATCTTCATCTCTCACTTTTGGAAATAAAGAAAAATACAAACTTTGGAATGTCACAACACTCAACAAAGACAAGAAGAATTTCATTGGATCCATTCATCAACAAAAACGTGAATTCGCGTTTTTGACAATTCTTCTGACCAAAAATGTCATTGGTCACACATGGAATCTTTACACTCTGTCGACAGAGAAACTGAAACTTATCTATGTTATTTGGTTTGAAGAAAAACTGGATTGGAACAAGTTTGTTCTCAAGCAACTGATTAAACAAGTTTCAGATGAAAAAGCGAAAGCCCTAGGGAGGAAGACTTTTGGAGAAAAGTTCTTATTGAAAAAGGGATTTACATATCTGGTTCAAAGGATACTGAACTATTTCTCTATCTCTAGATCTACTGAGTCAGAGATAATAGAAAAATCAGTGGCCAGTGGATCGAAGAAAAGAAAGGTTCATAATGAAGTCATAAGAGAAACCTTGGTCTCTAGCAAAATTGAAAACCAGGATGAAAGAATTGTAAGAAGACAAAGGAGGATGATACTGAAACATTTTTCTTTAAGGAAGACTGAAACAGAAGACACTATTCTAATTGATGATACTGAAGAAAGTGAATTCTCAGCTGATATGCATGAAGGATACACTGAGAAGCAAAGAGAAGCTTTGGAAGATGCTGAATTTTGCGCGACTGAGTATGAGAAAGAATTACTAATTCATGACTCTCATTATTATGAAGCCGGTTCCTCATCTCAAGTTCAAAATGCGTCTACAAGCAGTTCAGTAAGGAAGGACATTCCCCATCTTGCAACTGAAAAGACTCGACAACATTCAATGGAAACTGAGAAGAAACTGGAAGGGCTAAAAATGATCAAAGAAAGCCTGACGCAAACTCTACAGAAGAAGCTCTACAACCTGCTTGAGTCTATCTCAATGGCACATTGCTCAGGTCTGTACACCTACTCCAACATCATCACCTTGCACAAGTTATTTGAAAAAAGCTTTTGCATAACTTCAAACAAGGGGGAAGATTATGAAACTGGAGGTGCTGATGTAACTAAAGCTGAAGATTATGAAACTGGAGGTGATGTAGATAAAACTAAATGAACAAAGTCTACTGAAGAAGACCTTGTTAAACTGATTATCAAGGAACAAGACAGACAAGTGGATGATGATTTACTTGTCATTCAACAAAATGGAGAGGCAGCTGACAAATTGATCGAGGAGCTAATTGCAGAAGAAATCTTTGTAGAAACAAGAACTGAGGAAGATGAAGAAGCCTCAGTTAAAGCTGTGTTGAACATTAGGAAAAAGCTTGCAATCTGTGCCAGATTGAAGGAAAATTTAAAGGCAAATGAAGGCAAAGAGACAAAAACTGAGGTGGAAAATATCCTGAAGCCTAAAGAAAAGGAACTTGGTCTTATATCAAAAGAAGAAGAGAAGTTAATGGATGAGGAGATTAAAGAGATCTTGATGAAACTCAAAAACCAAGATAACGATGAAGCAAATCGGTTGATCAATTAATACTTGGATATCAAGCCCAGAGATGGTGAATCGAGAGAATGAGGAAAAGAAAGAAGGCTTCTAGAAACAAAAAGAAGTATCTTTCTTGGTGAAAAGATGTTGTCTTTCGAAAAAGAAAAATTGTAATAAACCCAGTAACTCAGTTTGTTTTGGCATAACTCTGTAATGAACTCAGCTGTTTTTAGTTTGTAATTTTAATTTGTTATGATTTCTTGCATTATTCTCTTATTATTGATTTTAGGGAGGGTTATGATACATCATCAAAAAGGGGGAATTGTTGGAAATAATATCTGTGTTTTCATGATGATCTGTCACGCAATTATTAAGATCACTTACAACCCATGATGATGAAGTCATAACTAACTGTTATAGTGCATAATGAAAGAAGAAGAAATAAATAGTCTAGAGAAAATGTATAATTTCTATCTAGAGTCTGAACTTTGTATAGGTTGTTTCAGACAAGCATTTTAATAGATAGGAACTAGGTGAACAGCTGAGTCACATCAAGCAAACTGAGTATACATATGAAAGAACTGAGGGATCAGACTCAGTCATAAGAAAACTGAAGAAGATAAGTTCGCTGAGGGACACAGACTCGGTTGGCTTATCTAGAAGACTGAAGAACTGAGGGGCACACAGACTCAGTTATTGAAGACTAAAGAACGAGGTGGCAAACTCAGTTAGAAGCTGATTAAGTCGTGACTATAAGTCAGGATTCAGGTAAGTCTGTGGTGACCTGAAACGGAACTATAGAGCATGTAAAGCTGAATAATCTTAAGGACAAAGATTACCAGTTACCAAGAAAAGAAGAAACTAAATGGTGTACCCTGACTTAGTTAATTAAAGTCAGATGTCAAGTATACGAAGTACTCAGTTTTGAAGAAGAGTAGAAACCTGAGTTAAGGCCTTGTTGAATTCAAAATAACAAAACGACAAAAGATCGTACATATGAACGTTGGCTAAATGACAGATGTAACGTCTATAAGATTCATTTGACCGTTACATTACCCCTATGAATACACAGAGGCAAGCACTTAAGAAGAAATATTGAAAAAGGTTTTACAAGCATATATCTAAAGATCTTGATCCGAAAAATCAGATTTCATATCTAAAAAAGGGGAAGCCAACGGAATTGCTTTGAAGATTAAAAAGAAAGATCCAGTAACCCATTAAGGGGGAAGAAGGCATCTTGGAGCTGCAATGCCATATCCAGAAGAATCAGACAGCTCACTGAGTTAATCTCTTGATTAATTCTAAACCTAACCTTTGTGAAAAAGGGTTGGTTGTATATAGTTTGAGGAGAGCAACTCCACCTTTCCTCATACGGTTGCAACTTGATTGCCACAGATGTTGGTGCAGTTTGCAGATTATGTTTGTGTTAGTGGTGAGCTGGTGAAGGAGTCATTCCACCTCCGAAAGATCAGTGTGCAGAGTGAAGGGAGCAATCTTACCTTTCTTCATTATGTGTAGACAGTAAAACTAGGGTGTCGTGAAGGACTGTCATTGGGCTAGGATTTTGTAACAGTTATCTCAAGATTCTAGTGATACCTCCTACACTACAGAAGAAGGGGAGACGTACGGGATTACACCACCCGGAACTTCCATAAACAAACTCTGTGTTGATTTACTTTACGCATTTGTATTTATTGCTTAATCATTTTATCACTACACTCAGCAAACATTAGACACTGAGTCAGCACAGAACTGATACATAGGAGACTTAGATCTTTATTGCACAAAAGGCTTGATTTTATCTGCTGCAAGTTAGTTCAGTTATAGCATCAGCTAAACTGAATTAGATAACTCCTACACAGGATTAAAGGGTTGGAACGAGACTGAACTGAGTCATATTGTACATCCGTTTGATAGTTCAGTTTGAGTAACTTAGAAACTCAGTTCTTGGAGAACTTTCAGGTTTGGGAAAGTTTTTGGTGACAAGTTTATTCACCCCCCCTAAACTTGTGTTAGCCTTTCCAAGGGACCAACAGCTACAGTCTGGAGCAATCCAACACTGCCAATTTGACTATGTTAGTCGAATACATAATAACTTTCAGAGTAGCTAAGGAGGTAGTGTGGCTTGAGAAGTTCTTTGTTGGATCGGGAAGTGATTCCAGGTCTCGATGAGCCGATACCATTTTACTATGAAAATAGTTTAAAGGTAGCTCACGCAAAGGATCTTCACAATCACAAGAGGTCAAAAGCATATTGAGAGTAAGTACCACCTAGTCAGATAGATCGTGCTGAGAGGCGACCTTTCAGTTCTAAAGATCGCCTCGAGCCGACAACCTAGCTGATCAGTTTACCAAGTCGTGTGGCATCTATTGTCACTGATGATCGCTTGGCGGATATAAAATTGGTAGATATGTCTCATCTGCTTTAGAGCAAGTGGGTGAATGTTGTGGATAGAAAGAATAAGGGTGTGGTGCTCTAAAAACAATCATTGCTTGTCTTTATGGGCAAGTGGGAGATTGTTAGATAAAGTGTGCCCGAAAGACAATTGTTGCTTGTCCTTACGGGCAAGTGGGAGATTGTTGGAAGTAGCGCTCGAAAGAAAATTTATGTAATTGTTATTATAATAAATAATTGATAGATTTATTCTCATCTTATTATTTTCTTCGTGCTTATAAGTAATACACTACTGAAAACCCCAAGTCGTATCATATGTAGCCATATAACTTAGTGTGCGTCACACATGAGGATTAAGTTTATGGTGATACACTTGAAATGTTAGTCCGTGGTGAAGTTAATCAAAGTATGGGGCCTATTGATTAAACCACCATTAATGCACCCATAACACTTTATGGTGTGACCGTCTTATCCGGACCGTCGACATTGGTTGTCTAAGTGGGGCATTTATATATGATATAGTCATATAAGACTTGACTGATTTAATCTGCATTTCTCATATAATTCCGTGATTGAGAAATCTTATTAAATCACAAGATGATCATATATGGAGTAACCTTAATCCTGAAGTGATTACAGACTCCAGCTTGTTTCAGGATAGGGTTTGATGTGTTTGTTAAGGATCGGTAAGAGGTGCGGTCCGAATCACTTTCATGTTGGCACTATTCTGGAATGGGTGAGAAGTGTGTGTCACACAGATATGGAATTCCTTCCTTCCTGCGGGAATTAGAAAGACAAGACCCTTATTTGTTAATCTTATAAACTGATCGATCCACGGAGTTCGTATTGGTTATGAACTAATTGATCACTAGTGGTTTAATGGTAAATAAGGATAAGAGGTATTGAAGAAGGTTTACGGATATAATCCCGATTCATTACGGATAGTCTATGGAGGGTTAGTTTATATGTAATGATTATATCAATGGACACTTATCGACTCGACTCGACGTTTTGAGAATAAGTTATATCTATAATCGATAGAGTTCGGTTTCGGATTTATGGTGGCGTAATTCCGGAATTAATGAATTAATTAGAAATATTCTGTTCGATGATATTTTATTTAATTTATTGTAGCTACTGGTTATATGTCCATGGTCCCCGGGTTGGCTCCTAACACGCGAGTGTTTTCTCGTTTTATAGAACGTCGAGAATAAATTAAATAGTTGGTCTATTTAATGAATATGCAATATTATTTATTTGGTAAATAATATGTTATATAGAAAAGAAATTTTCTATTAAAATAATGATGAATATGGCGCCACACTTGATGATAGGTTAGGAAAAGAAATTTTTCTAGATTATGTCACATGTGTAATTAATTAATTATCTATTTGTTTGATAATTAATGGAAAAATAAGAGATTGATATTTTGGGAATTATCTCTTATCTTTTGGCAAATATCTTTTCCTTGTGGGAATAGGTAATTGTAGTGTGAAAATGATAACTCTCTTGACTAGTTATTTTCCTATATAAAGAGATTTCCTCCTAACACAATACACAACAACAAAATTGGCGCCTCTATTCACTAAAAAGGAAGAAACATTAGTTTCTTGCCTTAGTCATTAAGAGAAGAAAAACCTAGGGTTTTTCTTGTGCATATTCGAGGAGGTTCTACGGCGAGGATCGACGTCCATGTTCGGTAAAAACGAGTTTTACAATTTATAACCGAAACACCCCAAGTATAAGGATCGTCGTATAGGGTGTTTACGGGTCGTCCTAAGGGAGTCGAATGTTAATCGGATTAAGGTGCAGTTGTTATATTTACTATGTCACGAATTATTATCTCAAACTAAGGTTTATACTATCTATAATATAAAAACGAAGAACAGTGGGTAAAATCACGAGAAAAACGAAAAAACTTAGAACTGGACGGGCGTCCGCTAAGGGTGGACGAGCGTCCGAGTACGTGCCGGAAACGAAAAAAAAATGCGAGAAAAACACACTAAAATTACCGGAAATAACTAAACGTAGCAATAACAATCAATACGAACGAATTTGTTTATCAGATAATTAAAAGAACAGTAGAATAACTAGGATCAACCACACAACAATCACACAACCATTTTATGATCCGAATATGATTTTATTGGTTTGATCAATCTCGAAACAGATTAAATTCCTTTAACTCAATTCCTAGGGTTTTGTTCTGTTTTCCAAGTAAAACAATTAGACATACATCACATGATCATAAATTTGTTCCCAAATTATTTAACCCAATTAACAACACATGATTCCTCAAAATATTGTTGATTGTATCGATTGAAAAAGTTCTATTGATGAATTATATTTCCATACAAATTCAACTCAACATATGGTTTTATTGATATTCCTATCTAACAAAACACTTAACAATCAAATCAAATAACAATCGATAAATAAAATTCAATATTCGAATTCATAAACAAAGATAACCTAACAATCCGTGGTTGTGGTGATGTTGATGTGGTATCCTCCCGCTATTCTACCGTGATGTGCTTAGCCTTCCATCCTTGTGATGATCCAAGACATGATTGAAGGGAAGAAACTCATAATTTCTTTAGGGTTTGGTGCGGCTCCTCCAAGGGTGGAATATGCGGCTGTATGTTGTGTGTTTTTAGGGTTGAAATAACACGCCTATTTATAGAAAACTGAGGCGGCTAGGGTTAAGATCGGCGGTGGACGCCCGTCCAAAGGGTTGAACGCCCGTCCAGTCTTCACAAAATTCTTCGAATCGGGCCGAGTCATGTCAGACGCCCGTCCTTCATTAATTTGGACGCCAGTTCAGTGAAAATCTATCAATCCTGAATGTAAAAGTTCCTCCTGGATGCCAGTCCAACATTCTGAACGTCCGTCCAAGGGACTGGACATCAAACGCTCGTTCAGCTTTCTGGACGCCAGTTCAATACTTCAGACGTTCGTCCAGCATGCCTTCAAATTCGACCTTTCATCTTTATCTCTTTATTCTTCAGCTCCCACTCTTCAAAGCACGATTACACACCGCAAATCAACTTTTCCTCAGCCACATTTAACACCTGCACGTCATTGAAAACATACCAAAGTGTAACACAACTCAAACCAACATAAAATCATCATTTTAAGCACGTAATTGGCACGTTTTACACTTTTTGTAACCTTAAGACCATTTCTTCCATTTGTTCATTTAATACGTAACTTTCTATAAAAATTACTAAAACACGGGGATTATGGTTATGAAATATTGCGATATAAATCATAAAATTCACCGAGAACAACTCCCCCACACTTAGCTTTTGTTCGTCCCGAACAAAACAATCAAAACTAGCTCACTTTAATGCAATCCACATAGATCCCTAACTCACGTAACAAAAGATACAACAACTATAGAAAGTAATACCAACATAGAGATAGATTCGGTGTGTGTGTGACAAGCCCTTTTCAATCTCCACAATCCTCTCAAACAAATACCCCTTCAAATAGTTTAATGACTTTCCTAGTTACAGGCAGTAATTGCTCCACCCAAAGTCTTCCCGCGCACTCAGTAGGATAATCCCTACGGCATATCATTCGGTTTATACTGGGGATGAGATTAACGATAACCAAGTCTTTATTATTTTTTCACTTTGATACGCATATTAGAATGAGCTCTTACCCGTCATAGTAGAATAGGATGTTTCGTGATAACACCCTACCTTACTCAAATCATAAGGTAGCTTCTTCTAACTGTCGTGCTTTTTGGTCATCATAGTGGTATAGGACATTTCGAGATAATGCCCTACCGCACTCCAATCATTAACCAGCTTTCAACATACACACTTTCAACTTTATTCTTTTGTATTATTCTTGTATTTTTCATAGAACAATAGTTACGTTTCACTCATCACATTCAAACTTTCAGATATTCACAGTGCACGTTCTGAACTTAGGTGTTACTTCACTATTACTATTAAGACCAAATCTCTCTAAGATAAATCACTAAAATAATGAAAGAGTAAAGTTTAAAAGTTTTTGCTTCAATATCAAAGGCTTTCGTGAGTATGAAATGAATACTATCTCAAAGATCGCTCGGAGACACAATCCGGAAGACTACGGCTTCTCCCTTTGGTCGACTATTTCTTCCTCTCCGTTAAGGTAAATATTCAACCTTCTCATAGTTAAATTAATTATTTATGTAGATCATATCATGGTATAATCGCATGCGAATTTATTCGTAGCTTCCGCTGTGCAAGATCGAGTGTCTCGATCGGTGATGTGAATCAGATCGGTCCGACGATCCAATTATGGATCGGATCCGGATTCGGGTTTCCGTATATCCAGCACCAGGATGAAGAGTCTCTTACAAGAATTTCATTGGAACGCCTCGTAACTAGTACCCGTACCGACATCGACTATGAATCGATCAATTGTTCATGAATTCTATGTAGTTGTCAGGTCAAACGTACTTTATTCAGTACACCCCATAGCATCAGGGGTGCACAAATTACGTGGAGTAGATGTTGCCTTGGAGGTTGACTGGATCAATAACTACTATGGAGTAAGTGGATTTGAAGCATCCAGTCACTTCTTCAACAGGTATTACAGTGCTGATGCAATGCAACGTCTAATTGCTCGCCGTGAGCTGCTTACCGAATAGGAGCATGTTATGATCAAATTGTTCACCAATAGCATCTATGGTACTATACACACTCTTGAACTGACATTTGATTTGTACATTTGTTGTACGCAGTTCTCCATTACAAAGTTGACTTTGGACGTTACATCATTAGTAGGATTTGTGACATATCACTTGGCAGAAGTGTTCATGGTTATATCTATTATCCATTTCTTATCACGGCTATCGCAAGAGATTTTCACATACCGGAGTATGACACGAATGAGCACCCTTAGGTTTATTTAAGTACTTTATCATATTTTCCCGTGCTATTTATTTTCCCGTGCAAGTTATTGTCCATCAAGAATGAAGAAAGTCACAGACTTTGTTGAAGTTGCGATTTTGCTTTATGATTTTAGTTTTTCTTTATTCTCGTAAGTAAAGATGTAAAAGACCTTGTCCGTTGTTGCACATTTCTTTTATGGTTTCTTTTAATTGTTATTCAAATCACCTCTTACGCCGATAATATTGTCGTCAAATGGCCTCTTACGACGATAATATTGTCGTGAACTGAGATTCCCTGCCTTGTGTGGTCGCTATCGGCGGGTCTCACACATCAAGTGGTGGTATGTTATGACCGTAGGCAGGACACATGGGTGCAATGTCACGTCTTGTCATCAGTCGTGCATGGGGTTTAAGGATTTTACGACGATAATATTGTCGTCAAATGGCCTCTTACGACGATAATATTGTCGTCAAATGCGATTCACTGCCTTGTGTGGTCGCTATCGGTGGGTCCCACATGTCAAGTGATGGTGAGTTATGACTGTAGGCAGGACACATAGGTACAGTGTCAGGTCTTGTCATCAGTCATGCATGGGATTTAGGGCTTTTACGATGATAATATTGTCGTCAAATAGCCTCTTACGATGATAATATTTTCGTGAACTGAGATTCCATGCCTTGTGTGGTCGTATCGGCGATCCCACACGTCAAGTGGTGGTGAGTTATGACCGTAGGCTTACAATGTCAAGTCTTGTCATCGGTCACGTCAAATGGCCACTTACGACGATAATATTATAGTCAAATGCGATTCCCTGCCTTGTGTTGTCATACACGTCATGATGGTGAGTTATGACCGTAGGTAGGACACATTGGTACAGTGTTAGGTCTTGTCATCAGTCGTGCATGGGGTTTAGGGCTTTTACGATGATAATATTGTCGTCAAATAGCCTCTTACGATGATAATATTGTCGCGAACTAAGATTCCATGCCTTGTGTGGTCGCTATCGGCGGGTCCCACACATCAAGTGGTGGTGAGTTATGACCGTAGGCAGGACACATTGGTATAGTGTCAAGTCTTGTCATCAGTCGTGCATGGGGTTTAGGGATTTTACGAAGATAATATTATCGTCAAATAGCCTCTTACGACGATAATATTGTCGTCAAATGCGATTCCCTACCTTGTGTGGTCGATATCGGCGGGTCCCACATGTCAAGTGGTGGTGAGTTATGACCGTAGGGAGGACACATGGGTACAGTGCCAGGTCTTGTCATCATTCGTGCATGGGGTTTAGGGCTTTTACGACGATAATATTGTTATCAAATGGCCTCTTACGATGATAATATTTCCGTGAACTGAGATTCCCGGCCTTGTGTGGTCGCTATCGGCGGGTCCCACATGTCAAGTGGTGGTGAATTATGACCGTAGTCAAGCCATGTGACAAATCTTGACAAATCTTCACCATTACTTCCCTTAGAAAATAAGTATATATATTGACAATCTTTATAAAATTATTCATCACTCTCATTTCTCGTCTATTCAATGGCTAACCCGTATGCTCTTGTGTTCATTCCCAATGACGAAATGGATTTGTCACTAGATGTGCAATCTCTTATAAGCCATTTCACAATAGAAGAGGAGAGGCGTGAGTACGTGACTAACTGGATGACTAGAGATGTTGTTCCAGAGAAGCGATTGAATATGCATGGTCTACCTAGTTTGATCAACAATTTGTTCTGAGATAACGGGTGGCATGGTGTCCCCCAAAGCCCATTAAGCTTTCATCATGTGAATCGGTATATTGTGCATGAATTCCACGCTTTTGTAGCTACGGCAGGTCACAATGAACGATGCGTCATAGTGCGAGGCATTCCTGTCATTTGAATAATACATGGATCAACGACGAGTATGCCATTCCAGAATATCCTCAGGGTTTGGATTTCTTTCTTTTTCCGGATGTTCCTGAACTAATACAGCGTGACATGGCTGTTTTATTTAGGAAGACGCATCTGTGGGAACGTGTGAGGCCACGGTGGCCTACCCGCCCTTCACCCTGGTCATGGTACGGTCCATTCCTGATTATGTTTCTTGCCACCAATATGTATGGTACGGTGAACTACACTGTACCGACATTTGATTTGTACGCCCTTACATACGCATCAATTACTTCTTACTTCGACGTCGGAGAGTATATTCTGTCTAGGATTCGACAGATAGCAAAGGGCAATGCAGGCGATGGATATATATTTTTCCCCTATCTATCACGGCTATATGTGTGAGTTCAGCCGGGGTGCCAGAATATAGCTCGGATGACGTGACATACGGTCATGATGACGTTATCACCTACAAAAGTTTTAATGATGAAGATTATGGAGAACATAGATGATAAAATATGACACGCAATATCCGGTTTTAGGCTTATTTAAGTAGCATTGTCGCCTATTTTGTTGTGGTCTTATTTCCTTTGATGTTAAGAACTTTAAAAATAAACTTTATGGTAGAAGTATGACACGTATGCCATTGTCTGGCAATCATTCGGTGTCATCTTCAATAACTCTGTTTAGGGTTTATTTAAATAACATTTTTGGCTATTTTGTTGTTGTCGTATTTCCTTTAAAAAACCACCGGCTATTTTGTTGTAGAATTATTTCCTTTTACAAAAAAACTATGTTTGTGGTGTATATTTCAATTCGAGCTGAATAACACATTGTAAACACCAACATCAATTCTTGATACAAAATAAACGGTTCATTTTATTGAAAGAAAACATAGATAGATTTGTAAAATGAAACAATTAAAATGATAAAGTACATAAATAAAAACATAGTCACGACCATCAAAAAATAATTTGATCGGAAAATAATTTGATCGGAATGGTTGGTTCATATGTGAACAAAAACATAGTCATGGCCATCTTTTTCTAATAAATAAACATGACATACACCGCAATAAGTTTACACACCAAATACATCAGCCAAATTAACCACATTAGGACATGTGTCGATTCTGTGTCCCTGAGCCCCGTAATTTGAACATTTTCTGATACGCCGGCCTACCGAAAGTATCCTACTAATCCTGCCGCCTACACGTTCTCAGTTTGAACGTATCATGTTCGTTCTACGTCGGCCTCGTTTTCGTCCCCGCCGTATCCGGTCTCCCGACATATTATCCCTCTCTATAGGTGGAAGAACACCGTCATTTCAAACATTACTGCGATATCCCACAAATTTTCCTTAGAAACTGGATGCACACGGCCTTCATAAATACGTTTGAAGCAGTTTGTTTTGTAGTAATCAGAACAAAGGTTATAGATACTAACATCGATGGCAGAGAGGCTGAAGTTTGTTCTAGTTTGAACTGTTTCCTTCACCTTATCATCAATTTCTGATGCTAATACACTGCGACACGCGTATGCTAATTCTCTCCACTGATGATACCAATGTTGTAATGTCTGTCTAATGTACTCGAACATATTCATTATATTCAAATTCCGTGCCTCTAGAAGTATAGTGTTGAAGCTCTCAGCATAGTTGCTTGTCATGATAGCGTATCGTGTTCTTGAAAACTGTGACCGTGCCCAGTCTTTCACTCTGTCTTTCACCAATAACCATGAACCTCCTTATCTTTCCACTTAATATCATCAAACAATATTTTGAAATCCCGTTCGAAAAGTGTAAGTTGTTTCTTTCAATGCCCACTTACAGTACCTTTTCTTATCGTAATTAGAATTGACGTTCATGTTAAGGTGGTGGTAGCAGATGCCATGGTAAGCATCTGGAAAGACTCTTTCAAGAGAAGACTTGATTGCCTGGTTTTTATCGGAGACAAACACCAAATCCCTAAGATCCTCACGTTCTCCGATTGCCTTCTTCAAGTGGGTAAAGAAATATGTCCATGAATCATTGCTCTCACCGTAGGCTACACCGGCAGCTAATGGAAACAAATGGTCACCCGCATCCACTCCGACATCAACTAACAAAGCCCTCCCCCATACTTGTTTTTCAGATGAGTACCCATCTACGCATAGTATATGATGACAAAATTTGAATCCAGTAATACTAGATCCCAACGACATAAAACAATACTTGAACCTACCCACGTCATCCTTATATATGTCTGTCAGTGTGTCGGGATTAGCTTTTTCAAGCATATGAAAGCAGCCAACCAAGTTTTGGTAAGAGTTCCGCCAATCAAACGTATTGACTCTTGTAAACTTCTATAAGTTTGGTCATAACTGAGGTCTATGCCGAGTTCTTTATTCACCGCAACTTGGACATTCTTTGCTCTAAATTTACTGCCCAGTTTAATACGGTCATTCCTCATTAAACGGTCTATAGCTGAAGGTGTGGCTTGAGCGTGGCGATTACTTATGTTTTCCAGTCCACATGTATGTTTTTCCTTATACTCGGTTATATTGAAATACTCGGTCTCCAAACCCTCAGCCTTCCTAGCATTCATTTTCCATTCGCATGTATTCGATAGCTTACATCGCAAATAAAATCTATCCTTATCAGACCATTGAGCTTGAATTAATACTTATTCTTCAATGCGTGATATTTTATTTCATCATACAATTGATCTTTATTTTTGAACCACTTTCCAACATGCAAACCATTTGCGTCTTCAACGCTAATCGTCCCCGTGCTTGGGTACAACGATATTTCCATTGGCGGAAGAGTGTATCCAAAATCACCTAAATCACTCCATCCGTGTGTGTCGAGATCCAACATAGGGTGTCATAGGTGTTAAACCACCTACGCTAAAAATTTCTTGAACTGGAATAGTCGGAACTCTAAAGTTTGTTATAAGTGGCATGTTATGACTTGTATTCATAATTTGTTGTCCACTACGTAATCGACGACTCGTATCAACTTGTATTGTCGGAGTTGTTCTAGTGTCATTAATAGGTTGACTTGAACTACCAACTAATAGTTCAGTGAATGATGTATTCGGTGCTTCACTGAGTATATGATCAGATGTGCATAGTGAATCGGAAACCCCGTAATCTGGCTAATGACCCGCTCGATCCATTCTATTATCAAGAGGATAAATTTCAGAGACCCTTGCTGGATCAACTTGAGCACAACGAACGAGATTGTCATCGTTACTGGGAAAATCTTCATTCTTGTTTTCTTCATTTAAATCAATAATGGTCTCATTTAAGTCAATCGTGTTCTCATTCATGTCTCTCTGAGGTTCACAACTAACCACTTTTTTAGTGTCAACACATAGTCTCACGGAATTTGTCTTAGATGTTCACAAATGTAACCATACCATGAGTCATCGGCAGAAATGACAACGGGAGGCGTTTGGTGTGGTCCAACGGTCGTGTACAAGGCTGTTATTTTGTGCTTATAACCAAGAGGATCAACCCCAACTCTCTTGTAAATTTTCTCCTTCATTTCGTCAAATGAAATATTTCTGTTCACGCAAGTGATATAAGCTATTCCATCCGAATAAGATCATTCTTTACCTGATTTGTGTTTCCAATTCCCGTTGAAAGTAAATGAAACACCCAACATGTTGTTATCTGAGATAAAAATCAACAATCACTTGTCAGTGTCTATAAGTAATTTGAAGGTAAGATTTTTGTAGTGAGTGAAATGGGTGAAAGTAATAGAGGGACCTACAATAATAGCATCGCTTAAACCGTTATTGGCGTAACGAGGCTTATTTAACGACAATATTATTGTCGTTACTTATTTAACGACAATATTATTGTTGTTAAACCTAATCTCGTGACGCCAATAATTAGGGATGGTTTTACGAAAATATTATTGTCGTTAATAGATCTCTAACGACAATATTATCGTCGAAATACCTAAAAACGCATTTAGCAAAAAGCAAACTTTCTTTACAATTGAAAGGGTTGACCAAGCCTGGATCTCCAATTTCTCTATAAGTTCGGCTTTAGTCAATATGAACTATTGTGGGGTCCTTTCCATCTGTGCATATGTGGATACTACTAAAATTGGGAAGTTCTTCTATGGTGATTATATTTGAAGAGTAAAACATGTGGATGAATTGTGTGATCTAGAATCATCCACGTGTGTCTACGGTGCAAAATGGAGTGACTAGGGAATAATTACCCACTAAAATTAGCCCATCCGTTCAACAAGCGCTTAAGAGTCCTGGAATTTCCCTTAGTCATGTCCCTGCAGGTATATTTAGCAGTGTTAGATAACGCCTTTCTATTTTTTTTAAGGTGTTGAGAAATCTGGTAATGTTTGGATGCATTTGTTTTTGTGATTATGCCCTAAATGCATGCACTTATTTATTATTTTGTGGCTTTTTGTTGTTGATGGGGCGGTGTTTAGCTAAAGGCTTCAATATTTAGCAGTTTGTTCTGTGGCCGATGAGTTGAACCAGTCCCTGTCCCTTTATGTATTTTCCTTTAAATTAGTTTTCTGTTTGAATATGCGACTAAGGCATTTAGATAAATAATTGCCTTTGTCGATTAGATCGTATAGCAGCGCCATATTGTCCGAGGTAATGCTTGCAGTGATGTGGAAATTGTTTGGTTTTGGTGCAGTGAATTTCTTTTATTGCTGTCTGCCCCCAAGATTTACTAGTCATGACCTACCTATCAGGGTTGGATTTAGGATATTTAGAATTAGATGTTGCTGCGTTTTACTATTAATAATAATATTTTGAGAGCATGTAACATGTAATTTATAGGTCATGTTGCAGAGCATGTGTGTCTATTACATTCTTCTTGATTGTATGATTAGATTAAGGATGTGGATCCATCTTATGTGATATCTTGTATTTTACTTGATTAGGGGTCAAAGACGCGAGTGACAAGAAGATTTTGTGGACATGTTACTCTGGGCTATTGATAATCTTGCTCCTGCCAATTATTTGTTGATTTCTGTTGATCGGGATTTTTTGAATGCTTTCCACCAGTTGCGTATGCGCAATACAACATACTTTTAGCGCACCATAAAAGGCATCGGTTCATCTAGTTGCTGCTGTGAAAAGCGTGTGGCTCTGACAAGCCTTGTGGCTGGAGGACCACCGCTTCAAATACGGAAGCTTCACAAATTTTGATGAATATTAACAGGTTTTCTTCTTCTAGCTCTGGTGCAATGCAGACTGCAGGTAATTCTCATGTCAGTAACCTGCCTTTAGGTAATCAATTGGCTTCAAACGTTAGAAAATGGAACAAATACAACGAACCAAGGAAGACCACTTCAAAGAAACTCGTCTCAATGTAGCATATCAAGTACTTCAAATGCCGTTTCAGTGTCTCACAATGGAAACCCTCATGAATCAGGATATGGGATTCCTAAAATGACTAGCAATAATCAGGTTTTTTTGTAATCCCATTCAACAGTCCAGATACAGGGGTCTAATCCCTTTTTGGCTACTTACACTCAAGGCGGGTTTCCAAACAATGGCAGTAATCTTCAGGGTTCTTTCCAAAATCCTTATCCTGTGACAACGAGTTCAACATCTTTTCACATGCAACCAACACCCACTCTTAATTTCTTCTGACCACCCACTTCTCATTTGCAGTCCACACATAGAGTGCCGTTGCGACCTAATACTTCCACATTTATCTCAAGTCCGGTTGCATGTGTACCCGATGTGTGTAGATCAAATAATAGTGAACATTCGGTTCGACCACTGCCTTTGCGACCAGATTCTTTCACCTTTACCTCAGGTCCGGTTGCAGCATATATGCCAGATTTGATCAACTTAAATATTAATGAGCATTCGGTTGGACCGGATCCGACCGGATCGAATCATTTCTACTATTCTTTTGGTTATACATATATTAAATGGCTTTTCTGTTGTCATGCATTTGTTATTTTAAAGAACCAATTGTGAATTGTTATATGATAACGTCCTTAGTATTAAACTGTGATAGAGAAACCATGATAGGCTATTATGGTTGATGAGATCTCTAATTACTTTAATAAATTTGATACTTAAATGTCTCTAGGCTGATGTACTATTAAACAGGGCATTGATAGTATAAACAGGCTAGCACGTATTAGATGTCTTCTGACTTCAAGGGCGGGGATAGATCTCATCTATCGAAGTGTAGAGACACTTGAACTGTACGAGGACGTGTATTAGAGAATGCATACGTTAGACTGACCCACTTACATCAAGTGTCGCACTATGTGGCAGTTGTGTAATTATCCTTAAGACCAGAGTCTTCATGGCATCACGGTGTGGATTGTCATGCTTTTACACTATTGAGATTTCCCCTATCCACGGGGCGATCATACGGTAGTGATCGGGTGTGATACTGAAGCATGCGGAATATACATGTTAGTTCGTCCGGGAATTGTGTATCCTATGATTGGGATTGAATATCCAAAATGGCATTCTTATAAGGAATGTCTAGCTATCAAGAATCTTTGCAAAGTGGGAGTAAATGTGTTATTCTGAGAGAGCATGATATCCAGATTATAAGATACGATCGTTAATGTATTGACACTCGAGATACGATCGTTAATATATTGACACTCCAGATACGATCGTATGGATATTGTTATTGCGGTAGGATTGTAATTTACACGGTAACTATTTCACATGAAAGGTAGGAGCCATTGCATTTGACTCTTCCGATGATTCGGGGTCACGGTGTGTTGCTAAACGCTATCTCGTGATCGTTAGGCACGAAGGGCATTTTCGTAATTTGCACTTTGTGTCTACGGCCAACATATTCGGAAGCCTATCGGGTTACACACATAAGAACATCTAGCCGGATTAAAATGTGGTTATAGATGATAACCAAATAAGGAAAGTTTATCTCGTATTATAAAGGTTATAGTGGTAAATTAATATGGTGGTATTTATTTATTATGAATAAATATAATACAAGATATTAATTATGTTGATTAATTAAATATACATGTGATGTATATATTTCGAAATATATATATATATATATATATATATATATATATATATATATATATATATATATATATATATATATATATATATATATATATATATATATATGTGTGTGTGTGTGTGTGTGTGTGTGTGTGTGTGTGTGTGTGTGTGATATACATGTATTTTCTAAATTAATTAATCATAGTATTATATTAATTAAAGAAAATCTCAATTCCCAAATTAGTGGGAAGGAGACGCCGCTTCTATTTTTATTGGATACACATGAGTTGTGTAATTTAATTAATAAGATTACCATTATATTAATATTAGATATTAATTGATTTTTGTGAATTAGATTTATGGTAATAAGATAAATATATATTCAATATAATATACTGTCAATATATATCTTGGAGATATATTTAATATAAGATATTGAATATTAATGAGATAAATAATCAAATATATTTTTCTTATTTTACTAGTAATATGTTTTCTTCCTTTCTACTCTATCTGGGGCGCCACTTTCCCTATAAATAGGAAGTGGGTGTCAAGCTCTTTTGCACATCACAATTCCAAAAGCTAATAGTTCTTGGGAAAAATAGAGAGCTTCTTAGAGTGAGATTTTAGAGGGAGAAAAGGTCGGTCTAGCAGCCGAGTTTTTTTAGTAGCAATCCAATGGTGGATTCCGGCGGGATGTTCTTGTGGACTATCGGTAGAGGCCGAACACTTGGGCGGCTCCGTGCATCGCTACTCTCCTTAGACGGTCAAAGCGTCAATCTTTTAGATCAAGCAAGGTAACCACCGTCTACTAGCTTTATGTGTTTGTTGCTTAAACGAAGTCGATCCTGGTTAAAAGGAAATAAAATTTTAAATTTCGATGCGTTCCCTTATAGATTTCCTAACAGTGGTATCAGAGCGAACTTCGAACTTAAGCAATAAGCATGTTAATTTACGTAGTTAATTTAATCGTTTAAATCACGTAATTAAAAGATGAAAGAATTTTTTATTCGCAAAAATGATACATGAAAAGAAAAAAAAATGAGATCTGGTGGTGCTCGGCCGACTGGCGGCGGCACCACCACTGGCGGTGGCGGAGGCTGCAGGGAAGCCTGCTGCTGGCGTCGGTTGACCGGTCAATGCTGAAGGATCTCCAAATTTTTGTATTGTGTATTTTGTGATTCATATGGTTCATAGTTGTGATTGATAATATCTCATTTGTTTAATTGTGTCATGTGGCAAACTAATGGTTCAAATAGTTTGGGTCATTAGGATGCCATATGGCATTAAAATAATAATGGTATTTCCAAATTTTGTTTGGAATACACCTAGGCCCTGTTCAAATATTTGATTTAGAAAAAGGCCTAGGCCTAGGCCACTTTCAAAATTTTGATTTTGAAAAGTGGCCAGGCATATCAACCAAAATATTGGTCTTTCCAAATTTTGTTTGGAATAGGTCTAGGCCCTTTTTCAAAATATTTGATTTTCGAAAAGGCCTACGCCTAGGCCCTTTTCAAAATTTTGATTTTGGAAAGGGCCAAGGGAGATGCCTTTTGGTTTAGGGAACCAAAGGCATCCCTTTTGATTAAGAATCAAAAGGAAAGAAACAAAAGAGACCTAATTTTAATTTGGATTTTTTTGGGAATAGTTCTAATTAATTAAAATTAAAATTGAAATCGGTTTAAAATTAATCATTAATTTTATTTCGATTAAAATCATTAATTAATTAAATGTTAATTACTTAATTGATTGGATAAAATTATTTAATAGATTAAACGTTAATCGATTGATTAAGACTCAAATAGTTAAATTTTAATTTTATCTTTTTCATAAGATGTTATTGTATGGATTAGATATGGTAGATATAATATGATTATATGGACCCCGATTGATCATGGACTCGACCGATATGATAGATGTGAATGATTTAATTTTTCTGTTGGTTTAAAAAATTGTCCTAGGCTGTTATGAAGAACGTGACCTAGTTTATTTTCTGCATTTATCTCATTCCCGTTAGCTCCCCCCGTGCGCGGTGGGTGTATTTATTTTATTAGTTAGAATTAAATGTAACAAGAATGGAGTAGAAGATGAAGACCAGAAAGAAGATAAAGATCACATTGGAGATGGCGCATTAAAGATCCTATTGGCGGTTGCAGCTACCCTTAGATTGTGACCCGCGGTTTCGTTAGTTTGTATTCGAAACCGCACTTAGGAAAAGTCCATGATCATACCGGTTACTTTACGCATTTACTCATTTTGTGCTTGTATTTATTTTATATGATACGATAGATTCATAACTAGGCACAATCTAGATGAATGTATAGGATGTATGTCTATATAGATAGATATACTTCATGTGACCGTAATTAAAATTAATTATGTGAATTAATTTACATAAATACTTCCACCTCAAAAGAATCACGTCGCAATTGCCTCCCCATATTATAATGACGGTGAAGAGCCCTTGTTCGGATACAACTCATCAGCCAAAGCAGGGGGTTGACCTACCTCGGATATATCGTCATTATCGAGATATGATCATTTGTGATCTCACGAATATTGGGGTTATGACTTGACTAAGAATTCTTTCGGCCACCAACCAAAGCAGGGTCGTTTGGATTTTAGAGGCAAGGGTTTGACTATTTAATAAGATGAAAAATTGTCAAAGAGTTGACTAGTCAAACAACAAGAGTCGTATAAGATACGATTGACAAAGAGTTGTCTACCTATTAGACTTTTTCGACCCATCAGCCAAAGCAGGGGGTCGCGGTAGTTTGATGGGATCTTATCCACTAAAGAATTTTTTAAAATTTCTTGAAAGTCAATTGGGAGTAGTTGACTAGTGGGAGCAAAATCATAAACCAAAAGACCATTTTTGATTTTGCGTGTATAAACAACAACACTCTCTTATTTTCATTTTAGGTTGTAGTTTTAGCAAACTTTTATATTTATGTTTTATTCTCGATTAGTAAAACCAAATTATGACTATCACCTTTTGAGAAACGTTCTCAAATATGGTTAAGTAATTTTAATCCTTTTTAATTAAGCAATGATGCGAGCAACCCCGTTATAGTAGTTAGAGACAAGAAGACTACATATTTGATGGAGTGCTCCAAGACTTTTATTATTAATGAAAAACGGAAGCTCATGATATGATGGATTAACTTGAAATAAGTTTCAACGAATTAATCATATACTGGATACGATGCAATATGATCATTATGTCATACGATGACGATTAGTTCAAACGTTGAATAAGAATGACCGCATCGAACTTTGGAAAGGTTGTTTTCAAAATTGTAAGATTTAAGTACCGACTTATTTCTTTAATCATTGCTTAAAGGTTAATTAAATAGTCAATGTTTTGAATACGATTCCAAAAGGTTAAATAAACTATTTAATAAACTTTAGATTTTCTTTATGAAAGAAAATTAAAGACATAGCTCTTGTAGTCTTTCTTGAGTCTTATGAAGACTACATTAAGAAATATTTATAAATGCTTAAAGAATTGAAGGAAAAGTTAGGGCATGTGCTTAAATAGAGAACTTATTGAAGTTTCTATTCTAGGCAGGTGAGTTGAGATAAATCTATCTAAGTTCAAAGTCGACTCTAAGATATATGATATCTTACGAAATTAGAAAGATTAAATACAGATATGGAAGGTGAAGCAAACGTTGTAACACTTACCATATTCTGGATCTAGTAAACTGATAAGATAACTAAATAAATGTTATTATGTTCCGGTTCTTATGAAGAACATACTTTCAGTTATTTGTTAGGATTTAGCAGACATATTTAATTGTAAGGAATAAATGTTATTCCAATAAAGTTGAAAGGTGATTGAATCTAAAATACTAGATTGATGTCACTATATAGTTGATATAGGTGAAAAAAACTCAACTAAATATTTGTGTGGCTGTTATCCTTGATTTGTGGCTATTCTAGGCACAGTCTCTATGGAAAGGAAGCGTGTAACCAAACGTCATTCTGATGATGCTGAACCATATGATTATGAATCATGTGGGTTATACGTATCTTATCCAAAGAGGACTAAAATACCCTTTTAAGAAAAGGTTATGAAACCTAAAAGATTGACTAGAGCCAAAACATATTGATGTTTGTTGGCTTATGACAATTTGTACCATAAACAATTGTTTCTCTCTCTCTTAGACTATTTTTTTGGAATAGTTGAATGTACCTATTGAAGTACGACAATTCGGAAAGCCTGAAAAGTTTGCGCTAGTACGAATATGAGATTGATGAGCTACTTAGGAATTAATCTTCAATTGCATTGAAGCAATTAATAACTGGAGAGTGTTTCAGAAGTCGTCTGAAATACAATCAGATTTTCCCTTAAAGGATACCATCTTTGGGTTACGCAATTAGATTGTGTTCCTAAAATGGAAACAACACTTTATATGATAAAAGTGTGAAGCAAGCCATGCGAAGTATCCCTTACCCGTTTCCAGATAGTGCCCTTATACTTAACCGAGTTCCAAAGAATAAAGGTTGAATAAATTCCATATTAGATATGGAAGAGGATAATGTCGAATCTATCTTAACCGATGATTTTAAGTTGTCGTAAGCGAAGTCAGAAAGGCTTGGAACCTAGTACGACATATGCAACTTTGTGGAATATCTTAGCAAGTACGCTAGATAATGTTTACTCACCCGCGGAGCAAAACTGTTTTTCTCCAAATGTGCTGTCTTCTAGAAGAAGTGTTTCTTCTAAAAGCAACAGTGGGAGTAAATAAGATCTCAAAGGAGTTTGAGAACCACAATGATATATTCAACCATTGGAACATGAGCAGACGCCATATAGTGATGAGGTGTAGAACATTGCTCAGTGCACACAAAAGTTCTGTAAGTCTGTGGATACCCTTAAGCCTGAAAGGGCTATTGGTATGTTCATGTTGAAGAATGAATATCTCACGACTTATGAATGAATGTTTGAAAAGCAAGATTGAGAGATATAGCCAGGAGCCATAATACCTGAATTAGATTCTATCAGTGACAACCAGGTTGTGAACCTAGTATGTCTTACCTAGAGGGAATGTCCCTGAAAGGCTGAAATGTATAGTAATATGATTACCATAAGGCTATTGTGACGGCTAAAGGGTACGGGGTATAAACCTTGTAATTAACTTTATGCTGCCAGCTGAGCCCAGTTCTATTCAGACTGTGCTTGTTATAACTTCGTATCATGGCTATATGATAGTATTCATGACGTTGGGCAAACATCTCGATGTGCATAGACGATAACATGATATGTGAGTCCACGAGATCCATTTATAGACTCAAATAAGTTTCTCTAGACGATTTCTTTGTTTGATAATCAAAGGAGTTTTATTTAGTCAAAAGAAAGGATATGCCCAATATGCAAGATAGATAGTGGGAGTGTGTTATGATTTTTGAGTAAGGTATTGAATATCTCACTCGGGAATTATCACCCCATGTCACAGTCAATTAATTTTTGGTAGTTCAAGGTCTTTACGAAAGCACTTGGATTAGCAGTTCTTATTTTAGAAATAAGAATCTATAATGATAGATTTAACTGCTGCTAGATTATAGTTTACCTATAGAGATGTGATGCTAAAAGAGTTTAGCATAGGTCGCGACAGGGGATACTGCTAGCCGGTGTTCTCAAGATCTATCTATGTTAGGAGATTAGTCCTAAAGATAAGGTGAAAGATGATTCTTATGGAAGTCATAAAAGAAATGCCGGATGTTCATAGTCCATGAATGGTCATGAGCAAGTATGAAAGTAAACCTGGTGATTGTAGAGAATATCCTTAAACAAGTTAAGGATGGTTTCCTAGTTTATCGAAACTTGGAAGCGAATAAACGTAGATAGACAGACATGTATCCTGAGTCTTATGAAGGCGAGTGGGAGCTACAATCTGGGTTTGCAGTCACTTTGATTAAGTGATACAGTGAGCTGGAAATGTTCTTGCCTATGGGTCACTGTAAATTCTACAACTAGGCCAAAATACAGTAGTGCCTTAGAGGCGCAGCGGGAGCAGTACATGGATCTAGAAGGTTCATTCCTGAACCTTGTGCGGTTCTTCCACATTTTCTATATAGCTGATATAGTAAGTGGATTCATTGCTTGAAGCAAGGACCAGGCTCTCGTCAGAGATTCGTGTGTTTGTTGAGGCGGTTCCTTTGACTTGATCATTTGGAGCATGATATGAAGATAGTCTGAGCCCCCACGGATAGCGATCCGTTCACGGCTAGGTCTGGTTGCGAGTATTGCATGAGGTTCTTGTGTTTCAACTTGGTCTTGTGTGTGCGAGTGATTGGTTTTAGGCCAAGTGGGAGATTGTTGAACTAGTGTCCTAAACCCAATAGGGTTGGACCGGATCCGACCGGGTCAGATCATTTCTACTATTTCTTTATGTTTATACATATATTAAATGGCTTTTATGTTGTCATACATTTGTTCTTTTAAAGAACCAATTGTGAATTGTTATATGATAACGTCCTTAGTATTAAACTGTGATAGAGAAACCATCATAGGCGATTATGGTTGATGAGATCTCTAATCACTTAAATAAATTTGATACTTAAATGTCTACAGGCGATGTACTATTAAACGGGGCATTGATAGTATAAACAGGCTAGCACGTATTAGATGTCTTCTCGTCTTCAAGGAAGGGATAGATCTCGTCTATCAAAGTGTAGAGACACTTGACCGTACGTGAACGTGTATTAGAGAATGCGTACGTTATACGACCCACTTGCATTAAGTGTCGCACTATGTGGCGGTTGTGTAATTATCCTTAAGACCGGAGTCTTCATGGCATCACGGTGTGGATTGTCATGCTTTGACACTATTAAGATTTCCCTATCCACGGGGCGATCATGCGGTGCCTACCCCATCTTCCACTGAAGGTTCTAACAATCAGTTGACAGTGAATTTGCCCCATAAATTTTATACTATGCCAAAAAACCTGCGGCTTTTTAAAATCAAATTGAGTAGTAAGTGGTCTCAATCTGGTCAACAGAATCGCCCACATGTTTCATCTGAAACCTGCACAACTAATGTGCCAGGTGGAGATTTGTTAAGCTCTTCTGGGTGCCCTTGACCTGCTGAACTTGTTGAAGACCTTATGGGAATAGTTCTTGCACTGAACACACTCAAAAATGAGAAAATTATGCCTACTGAAGAACATATCACTGATTGTATTCGATATGGAGATCCTAAATATCGTAGCATCGATGTTCAGAAATCTCTTAGGAGTGCTGTTGACTAGCAGCTGGCAGTAAAGCAAAATATAGGCTCCTTGTAGTTGTATGTTGGTAAGGATGGGAGATTGTGGCATTTTGTCTACCTTCTTGGCGGTAACATTAAGGATTACTCAGAAACTATATGGGATAAAGTCTAGAAATTTTAATCATCATCTACGGGTCGTGCCGCAATACTAGCTACAAATTGCAGGTTTTTTCTGAACCTTCTAATTTGTGTTCTTTTCTATGCTTATATTATTCTTCTACGTATATGTATTATCTACTTGTTTCTGTTATTTGGACTTTGTTTTGTGAACCTAACTGATGCTTCTTGTTTTACTTGAACATGGCTTCTTTGGATAGATATGAAGCAGCTACAGTGATAAAAGAAATTATGTTTAAAAGATTAATCTGTTGGAGACCAATAACCCTGTGCTTGCTGCTTCCTTGTACCCACTTAAACTTGCTAAGGTAAGCAGAGAAGACACGTCGGTGATGTAGATAGATACTACCTCCGTCCCCAAATATAAGTCCGTTTAGCATTTTGGATATGTACCATAATGTAAGTCCATTTGGTTTTTGTCAATTTTTAAAACATAAGCATTTCACTACCCAACCTCACCCCTTCACCGGCTTCTTTCTGCCTCAGCCCTTCTTCTGCTACTTTTTGACGGGGTTCTGATTTGAATGCCAGTCTGAACTATGGAACTTCCTATCTGTGAATAGTCATTATAGCTGCCTGGAGACTTCTAAATTTTGGAATTCACATTTATCCTTTATTTATTCTTTAGGCCATTTACCTACTCCATTTGGGAATTTGTATCGGCTCCCTCAGTAGACAAGATTTTATTTTAATTGGTCTTTGCAGTGGAAGGTAGAACTAAGTTTTCCAAATTTTTTGGTTGGTTGTTGGTTCGATTAATTTATAAAGCATCAGACACGGGCGGATCCAGAAAATTTCGTCGGGGGTCCAATTTTTTTTTCATAAGACTAATTTTTTGTTCAATGGGGTCCTTAATTTTTTCTAAAGGTAAAACTTGTAAATTCTTGTTTTAGCAGGATCTGTGCGCCCCATATATATGCACTTACATCCGGCCCAGAGACCAAGTATTCTCTTTTTTATATATGGAAAAGAAAATGGTTTGTGATGCATATATATGAAGCTTGTGATTTCTTGCACTTGTGGCATATGTTAGATGTCTTTCTATTAAGCATATACGTGTTTTGCAGTCTAGCTGTTAAGTCTATTATGTTCGCTTTCACTAAACATTCAGTTTTAAGTTTTTGTAGCAGATTTAGTTCCTTTATTCATATCAGAAGCCATATTTTTTATCCTTAAAATAATATAAAATAATATATATCCCTATTTTACAACGTCTCAATTCAAAACACTCCACAACAACATTGCTATTCCTACCAAATACCATCAAAATAGGGATAGTGCTCCACAAACAGAGATGCACTATTCATTGACCCTAAAAATAAATAGGGATAAGGCTTCATTGTGGAGGTAATTGAGGGAAATTTTCACTTTTAGCTTTATTTTAAGAATAGAGCCGTATATTGGTTCTGCTTATCGTTCGTTCTTCTAAAACCAATTGGGTTTAGTAGAATGGTAAGCGTTTGATCCTAACATGATATCAGAGCCAAAGGTCATGAGATCGAACCCTAGTTGGAACCTTATTTTAAAATAAAAGAAAATTGTGTAAGTGTTCTAAGAGATTGCTCACACTCTTGAATTAAAAATGAAAAATAAAAAATTGTGTCAAGTGTTGGACGGATTGCCACACTTGAGGGTGGGGGGGGGAGAGATTCCCACACTCTTGAATATATAATGAAATATAGTAGCACATTTACTGCAACCAATTGATTTTAGTTATACGGTTAATGCGTGATCCTAACATGTATGTATATATACTTTTTCATGACATTTCTTTTTTGTGTGTACCTGTGAGTTATTTTGTTGATTTGATTATGAAGTATTTGGAAAGATAAGGAGATTAGTGTAGAACATGTGGGACTACATTTCAAGCTAAATGTAATTAAGTTGATTATTTCATGGATTGATAAGGTGTCTTGGTGATTTTATTGGAGTAAATGTGAAATAATTGCAGAACCGTGCCATTATCTTAAGAAGACACTAAATTTGGAGAAGTTCTCAGAGTATTCACAATGATTGTTCCTTATAGCACACTTTAAACACCTTTTAATTTCATTTTTTAACACCCTAAAAAAATTCATTCCAATAATAATTCCCAATACGACACCTCTAATACTTCCCATCCCACCACCAACACCATCCTGCTGTCTCATCTCCCATTTACTCAGCTAAATTTCTAGTTTAAAAACTATATTCTTCTTCAACATATTTTTTATCAAACAAAAAAAAAAAACAAAACAAACACATCGGGTAAATGAAAAAGATCAGAATATGGCAAATTTCATTTAACGAAATGAGAAAATAAAATATATGAGGAAAAGAAGAAGTCAATTAAAAAGCAGAGGGCAGGAGATGAGAGGTGAGAGGGGATCAAAGTGAAAAGGTGCCGAAAACTTGTGTACTATTCATGTTAATTGATTCCCTATTTTCAAGGAGTGTGTTAACTTATTTTGGAGAAAGGGGTGTTATAGGGTGGAGAAGAGTTATGGTGGGGGAGTGACTTTAGAGGTATACATCTAAAATCGCTCCCCTCCATAACTTTTCTCCTATACGATGCCCATTGTGGGTTTAAAATGAATCAAGGTTCTTATAATGTCTTTAGAGAGCTTAAAGAGGGTATTGTTGTGGATACCTTACCTAGAGACTGTTATGTGGGGAGCACTGGCGGATCCAGGAATTTATTCCAGTGGTGTCATCGGAGTCTAACTTTTATCCAAAAAAAATTTCAGTGGGGTCACCAGAGTCTAAAACATCAATTTTTATCGGCAAAACAACACTTTTTAACAACAAAACTACATAATTTTAATACTAAAAAAAAAAATTAAAAAAAAAAATTCAGTGGGGTCACGTGACCCCCCCCTGGGTCACGTGGATCCGCCCCTGATGGGGAGTGAATCATGTGGCTCATTCTGGAAACAGGTCTCAAAACTGCTCTCTGTTTCAAGGGTCAACCCTAACTTGTGTTTAGTCATTGCCACGTGGGCACTTGCAACATAACATTATTAACATGCATATCATATATTATTAGGAGATTGAGTGTATATTTTGTAATTAATACAAATATTCTGTATTTATTGTATACGGTTCTAGAATCCCCTAGATAGCTCCCCCAATTGTATATAAATAGTGTATTATACATATCAATTCAATCAATGAAAATACACATTACACAAATTCGTCATGGTATCAGAGCGATTGAGAATTTAATTCTCCCGATCCTCCCTCCCTTTCATCGTCTGTCTCCTTTCTTCTCTGTTAACCAACATCTTTTTTTTTCTTTTCTTTTTCCAGTCCTCTATCCGGCCTACTCAGCCATTCCCAGCATCATGTCTCAATTGGACTCCTCCTCCACTTCTACCGCCATCTCCATCTCCAATTCGGCCTCCTCTATCATTTCTCTCAACCCGGCACTTCATGCTCCGCTGAAACTCACGACTTCGAATTATCAGGCCTGGAAATTGCAAATCACCAGCCTATTATCCGGTCATGATCTCCTTGGGTTCATTAATGGCACAAAACCGGCTCCATCTCCTCTTATTATCGCTGACGGAAAATCGAACCCGAACCCTGAATTCTTGCTATGGGGCCGACAGGATGCTCTAATTGTGAATCTTCTGCTTGGATCCTTGTCGACTGATTTAACACCTATTATCCAGCATGCCAAATCTGCTCGTGAAGCGTGGGTTGCACTAGAAGACACATTTGGCCGCCATAGTCGAGGTCGGATTAAGCATCTTAAACATCACCTCCGCTCTACTGTCAAGGGTAACCTTTCTATCTCTACATACATGTCATCCATTAAAGCTAAATCTGATGAACTTGCGGCACTTGATGCTCCTGTTGATAAAGAGGATTTGATTGATTTGGTGTTAAATAATTTGGGGCCGGAATATGCGGATTTATCTCGTGCGGTACAAGCTCGTGACACACTCATTCCCTTTGAAGAGTTGCACGAAAAGTTGCTTAATTTTGAAGCTGGCCTTTTATCATCACAGCCAGCCCCTGGATACACAGCTTTTGCGGCACAATATCACCTTCGTCCTTACATTCAGCCCCGTCCGCCCTTAGGTACTCCTCCTCGCTCTCCCTCTCCAAATCGCCCCCCCATCCCGACCCTTACCCGAATGAAGCCTCTCCCTCGTACCCCCTTCCCCTCCCCACTCGGCTTCTCCTCGCATCCTCCCCATGCTCGTCCCCCCCCCCTCGTCCGTATTTAGGTAAGTGCCAATTGTGCGGTGTTCATGGTCACTCGGCCAAAAGATGCCCCACCTATCCATTTTTTCAGCAGCTCCCTCGTCCTCCTTCAAATCCTCCTCGTCCAGCTGCCCCCCAGGCTCATCCTGCTCAAGCCTCCACCTCCTGGTTACTTGATAGTGGTGCCTCTCACCACATGACACATGATCTCAGTCTTCTCTCACTGCATGCTCCCTATTCAGGTTCGGAAAATATCATTATTGGTGATGGTCGTACTCTATCTATTAGTTTTATTGGTGATTCCTTTGTTTCCTCTTTTCGTTTATCTAATGTTTTGTGCGTCCTTCAGCTTTCTCAGAATTTGATATCTGTTTCAAAGTTTTGCTTGGACAATAATGTGACAATTGAATTCTTACCCGATTCCTTTTTGGTGAAGGATTCGACGACAGGGAATTGCCTCCACCAGGGACAGGCTAAAGATGGTGTCTATGCCTGGTCGTCTAGCTCTTTATTTGCCTTTTCTGCTAATAAGACGTCCACCTCTACCTGGCATCGCCGTTGTGGACATCCTGCGTTTCTTGTTATTCAACATTTAGCTAAAAATAATTATCTCGAATTGTCTTCTGTTATTTCTTTTCCTTGTGATGAATGTTTAAGCAATAAAAGCCACCGGCTTCCATTTTCTGATTCTACATTATGTTCAACCCATCCCCTTGAGATTGTTTTCTCTGATGTATGGACAGCTCCTATTTACTCTGTTGATGGTTTTAAGTATTACATTATTTTCGTGGATCACTTCACACGATTTACCTGGCTTTTTCCTTTAACGCGAAAATCTGATGTTCCCATGGTCTTTGAAAAATTCAAACTGTATGTTGAAAAGCTTTTTTCTACATCCATAAAAATAGTTTATTCTGATAATGGCACTGAGTACATCGCCTTACGTCCTTTCTTCTCAACCCACGGTATCAAAGCATTGAGAATTTGATTCTCCCGATCCTCCGCCAAAATTTTTTTTTTTTCAGTCGAAACCCTTTCTTTTTTTTTTTCCGTTCCCTCTGCGTTTTCCGACCACCTCCTCCCCTCTCCCCTTTTCCGATCAGCCAGCCATGTCCCTCCAAGATTCAGGATCTTCTGCCGCCACCTCCACGACTTCTTCTTCCATTTCCCAAACAGCCCCTGCTCCAATTGCCCTCAATTCTACACTCCATGCTCCATTGAAACTGGTCACCACCAACTACCGTGCCTGGAAGCTTCAACTCACCACCCTTCTTACCGGTTATGATCTTTTGGGTTATGTCAACGGTACCAAACCCTGTCCGGCCGCAACTCTTACAACCGATGGTGTCTCTCACCCTAATCCGGCACATGCTTTATGGATTCGTCAGGGCTCGCTTATTCACAATGTAATTCTGGGCTCAGTTCATCCGGACCTCGTCTCGATAATTCAAAGCATACTAATTCGGCTCATGAGGCATGGACGATTCTTGATGACACATTTGGTAAGTCTAGTCGCGGCCGCATAAAGCAATTGAAACATCATTTGCATTCGACTGTGAAAGGTAATGCCTCTGTCTCTGCGTATATTTCCAGTATTAAAGCTAAGGCTGATGAACTAGCGGCCCTTGATGCGAAAATTGATGATGAAGATTTGGTTGATTTGGTTCTGCAAACATTGGTCCTGAATATGCTGAATTATCTCGAGCCATACAGGCTCGTGATACGCTTATCCCCTTTCCCGAATTACATGAGAAATTGCTTAATCATGAGGCTAGCCTTTTAGCACAACAGCCTGTTGCAAATTCACCGGGCTACACCGCCTTCGCTGCCCAATACCCGCCTCGTCCCCCCTCTCAACCTCGTCCCTCCCCACCCCCCAACCTCTCACGTCCACCACCCCCTCCTCGTCCTCCGCCCCTGCTCGGCCCTTCCCGTATTACCCTCCCAACCCGCAACCTCCCCAACCAGCCTATCCCAACCCGCAGCCACCTCCTACTCGTGGTCCTCGCCCATATCTTGCTGATGCCTATGGCTTTTATTCCAAGCTACGCGTGTTTGGTTGTCTCTGTTATCCCTGGATAAAACCTTATAATCACCATAAGTTGGAATCCTCGTCTCTACCCTGTGTCTTCCTCGGATACTCTCTTACCCAAAGTGCCTATCTCTATTATGATCTTTCCGGTGCTCGGTTGTATACATCTCGCGACGTACGGTTTGTAGAAGATATTTTTCCTTTTGCCAGTCATCCTATTGATGATGTTCTTCCTTCCCTGGATCACTTGCTTTTTTCTCGATCTTCCCCCAACCTCATCCGTCCCTCCTCCTCTGCCTCCATCACCCTCCCCTCCTTCCTCTCCTTCCCCTACCCGCCCGACTTCGCCGCCTCGCCCACGTCCCCCGAGCCCTCTACCTCTTCGACTGACTCATCCGACTCACCCGACTCCTCTCCCTCCCCTTCTCCCCCCTCCTCTCATCCTATGGTCACCCGTGCCCGCAATAATATTTTCAAACCTCGCCAACTCCTAAACCTCACCGCCCGGCTAGATTCTCAATACTCTGATACTGAACCCACCACCGTTAAACAAGCTTTACAAAGTTCTCACTGGCGGCAGGCTATGTCTGCTGAATTTGACGCTCTTGTCAGTAATGGTACTTGGTCTTTGGTTCCCTCTGACCCTTCACTCAACGTTGTGGGGTGCAAATGGGTGTTTCGTATCAAACGCAATCCAGATGGTACTATTGAGCGCTATAAAGCGTGTCTTGTTGCAAAAGGATTTACGCAGCGTCCTGGCATCGATTATTTTGAGACTTTTAGTCCGGTGGTTAAGCCCACCACTGTCCGGCTGGTCCTTAGCATTGCCGTCTCCTCGGGCTGGTCCCTTCGCCAGCTTGATGTTAATAATGCTTTCTTGCAGGGTTCTTTAGCTGAAGACGTTTACATGACTCAACCACCTGGTTTTGAGGATTCTGATTTTCCCACACATGTTTGCCGCCTGCATAAAGCTATTTACGGTCTCAAGCAAGCCCATAGGGCTTGGTATCATGAGTTGCGATCTTTTGTCTTATCTCTTGGATTTCTTAACTCTGCCGCTGACTCGTCTCTTTTTGTTTATCACTCTGCTTCTGCTATGACTTTTCTGCTTGTATACGTTGATGACATTGTTATCACAGGTAGTTCTCAGTTGCATGTTCAACAGGTCATTGATGTCTCGGCCCTTTGTCCTACTTTCTTGGCATTGAAGTCAACCCTAATGCGCATGGTCTCCTGCTTACTCAGTCCAAGTATATTCATGAATTACTTTCTAAGGTGAACATGCAGGATGCTAAGCCGGTGTCTACGCCACTTCCTGCTGATGCCTTTTCTTCTCCGGCTGCTCCCTCCTCTGCGTACTCTGATGTCACCCAGTACCGCCAAGTTCTTGGCGCCTGCAGTACTTGTTATTTACCCGCCCTGATATTGCCTATCTTGTTAATAAATTGTCCCGCTTATGCATGCACCTACTGAGCATCATTGGACTCTTGTCAAGCGTATTCTTCGGTACTTAGCCGGCACCTTGAGCGACGGTCTTCAGTTTTTTGCTCATTGCCCCCTTGATCTTCATGCCTTCTCTGATGCCAATTGGGGTGGGAATAAAGATGACGGTTACTCTTCTACTACTGCTTATATTGTGTTTCTTGGTAGAAATCCCATTTCCTGGAGCTCTAAAAAGCAAACCTCTATTGCTCGCTCCTCTACTGAGGCAGAATATCGTGCTGTTGCTGACACTGCTGCTGAGCTTGCCTGGGTTTCTTACTTGCTGTCAGACCTTGGATTTTCATCTGCCTCGGTTCCGGTCATTTTCTGTGATAATGTTGGGGCCACACAGCTCTATGCCAATCCAGTTTTCCATTCGCGTATGAAGCATGTGGCTATTGACTACCACTTTATCCGTGATCAAGTTCAACAGGGCCTTATTCGCGTTTCTCATGTCTCAAGCTCTGACCAGCTCGCAGATGCCCTCACCAAACCGCTCTCTCGTATGCCGTTCTTGACGTTCAAATCCAAGCTGGGCCTTCTTTCCTCTCGTCCCGCTTGAGGGGGCGTATTAGGAGATTGAGTGTATATTTTGTAATTAATACAAATATTCTGTATTTATTGTATACGGTTCTAGAATCCCCTAGATAGCTCCCCCAATTGTATATAAATAGTGTATTATACATATCAATTCAATCAATGAAAATACACATTACACAAATTCTGTCATATATACACCTAGTGCTAGAAATCAGAAGTTCTACATGTCCTTAAACTACATCTTCAAACCTTATACATAATAGTAATTTAGTATCTGCTACTAGTTGCAGTATTCAATTTTCTTTATTGGTTATGAGTTCTTGAGGAAGGTGATCAGGACGGTTAATATGCAAGACTCTACGTTCTTATGGAAGAGTGTGCCTTTCAAAAAAAAAGGAAGAGAATGTTTTACGAATAAAGAATCCATTAGAGTGATTGTAGTGGCCTTTGTCAATAATGGCATCTAAATAGGTCATGGGGCCATAAAATTGATGGAAAGTGTAAAATGAGTGGAAGAAATGGATGGTGGGTGCTTTTTCATGTGCGATGGCCTTTTGCAAACAAAGGGTGAATTTGGTTTTTATTAATAAAATATTAGGTAGTTAGTTAAAAGCACTTGTTTGATAATATAAAGTTTTATCATTTCTTTCAATTTAAGTTACAATAAGAGATTACCTTGATGTATTTTTTGAAATGAAATGTGTTGGCAACCCAAAGTATATTAACTTTAACAAATATTTAATAATTACCAATTTAAATAAGTATATATACAATTAGTCAGAAACTATAAGTTATGTTTATAATATATTTTATAAACTCAAGGTTAAGAAAAGTGAACCTAAATAATTTTTTCAACTAAATTGATAATTATAAAGTGGTTTGGTCTAGTAAAAGCGATTACTACAAAATACTATATCATTACAAACTAGGATAAGAATATGACATATTTGAAAATCTTAAAAATATGACACACGGCGCTCTCTGATTCGCCAGATAGATTGCATATATCTTTTTATCTTATCATTATCTTATTTCATATCATCTGTACACGTGACAAATCATGATTTGTCAGCAAGATTACATATTATTTTTCATGTATGCAACTTTCTATAAATACATGGCAATGCAAACTAAGGAAATTACAAAAGACATCTCTCTCAATCTCACTACCAATATTATTGTTCTTCAAAATTTTATCGATATACTACCATGGATCGTCTAGGCCGATACTTGATCAATAGACGCAAAGAGCAACGTTAAAGAGAGCAAAGACAGATAATGGAGATAGAGGCCCGTTGGAACATAATGCTCAACCAACTAATGCCTTTTGTGCAAAATATGGAAGTTGAAGATGCTCCGGTCATGATGACGTATATCAATCGGAATAGAGAAGATCGGCATGCAGAGCTAATGGAAGACAATTTCGGTCCAAATCCCAGATTCCCCATCATTATATTCGACGTAGATTCCGGATGCGACGTGAGCTTTTCTTAAGACTGTTGCACGACACGTCTGAAGCTAATCCATACTTTAGGCAACAACGTGATTGCACTGGAAGGCTTGGGCTTTCACCATTACACAAGGTAATGGCAGCCGTGCGAGTGCTTGCGTATGGGTATTTTTTTGATAGCTTTGATGAGATCTTAAAGATAGGTGAAAAGACGGCTAAGGATTGCCGTATGCAATTTTGTGATACTATTACAGTTTTCTACAAAGAACAATATTTGCATCATCCCACCCTTGATGATCTCGCACGGTTGTTGGCAGAAAACGTCGAGCGTGGATTCCCCGGGATGATCGGATCACTTTATTGAATGAATTGGTGATGTGATGGATGCCCTAATGGTTGGAGGGGCCAATACAATGACCGATCTGGACATCCTACAGTAGTATTGGAAGCGATCGCCTCTTAAGATCTTTGGATTGGGCACGCTTTTTTTGGGTATGCCAGGAACCAACAATGACATAACTGTGTTAGACCACTCGCATAGTTCAAAAGGCACATCGATGGCACTATGCCGCCGGTTCGGTATGAGGTCAACGGGCGTCAATACAACCTCTTGTACTATTTGACATATGAAATTTATCCTAAGCATGATGTTCTTATACAGGCAGTTAGAAACCCGATCATAGCTAAAGAAAGAACTTTCACAATGAAGCAAGAATCTTTGTGGAAAGACATCGAAAGAGCATTTGGCGTTCTACAACAAAAATGGCACATTTTGCATATTCCCGTGAGGCTTGAGAAACAAAAGGACTTGCTAAGTATGATGCTCACCTGCCTAATTCTTCATAATATGATAGTGGTCGATGAATGTGGTGAGGACTTGCATGAATGGACCCAACCCGAGGAAGATGAAGAAAGCATGCCACAACATGTCGAATCAATTGAAAAAATTGCTCTTATTATGAATGCAAGGCTTGGGAGAATTCGTAACAGGCAGACAAATGCAAACTTACAACAAGACCTTATTGACCATGTGTGGATGTGCTATGGTGATGAAGAGGATGAAGATAATGAATGATATTATTGTTGTTGATTAGTGCGGACGTGCTATGGAGATGAAGACGATGAATGATATCATGGTTGCTTGTTATTTTCTTATCAGTACCTTATTTGTCGATTGTGCTTTTATATTCATGCTGAAATTAGCAGATGGCTAATATAATTTAGGGTCATTATTCTCATTTCAAGAAGTGCATCTTAAAATTTCAAATAAAGAAAAGAAGTGCTGCTTAATTTTTTTTTTATTTTACTGCAAATTTGAATTGAACTTTTTGTGTATCGATAGAATGCATCAAACTAAAAGGAAAATAAATCATAACAATAATAACTTAAGATGTCAATAGAGTTAACAATCAACGACCATTCGTTATGCTTACAAATTAAAGAGTACAAGCAGTTATATGAAATACGAAAAGATTCGTTTAGTTGTGTGACATATTAATCATGCCAATATCCAAAAAAACAAAAATATTTGTTCACCAACGTGATGAATTTACTTCACCGGTATTAGAAATACAAAATAGCATGAAATCCAAGCAATATAGCTCCACTTAAACTACAACCAAAGCTTGGACTTAGTAGATGCACTACCTTCACAATACAATCAAAGAAAAAATCAATCCTACCAAACCAAGTTGATCATCGATATATATACGCGAAATATGACTAAGCCTGCAATATATAAAGCTAAGATAAACACTATCTTTGTAATAAATACCCTACTCCTTACCCCTAGGTCTACTGTGGTCATTTTAGAAGGGGGTTACGAAACTCTCACCACGACTTCATTATCAAGACTAATATCCCCAAATAATCCAGTACATCCACAATTAAATGTACAAAGGCCGCTAATATGTCCATCAAAAGAATTAAAATAACTGAAATACATCTTTAAAAAAAAATACAACTATTTTAAATAACCTAAAAGGTGCAACGTGATCCTTGTCTCGGAAAATCCCCAAATCCTACCATTTGACTACCCTTGACAAATCACCTGTGCTTATTTATAAAAGAAAAACAAAACAAAAAAGAAAAGAAAAAAAGAAGGGCTTGGTATTAGCCGGGTGTGAGAGTGTGTTTTTCTTAAGAGTAGTTATACATGTTTTTTTTTTTAGAAAACTGTAAATTTTATTAAAGAAAAACAGAGAAATTTACAGTGTTGCCATCCATGGCCTCCTCACGACAATAATGTCATCAGTGAGCAACCCCGCCTCCTTAAACCCCTAGTCCGAAAAACCCAGGGTGGGAAAAGTCGGGTGCTAGGGGAAGAGTACGGGCCTTGACACACAGGCAAAATCACCCAACCAAAAGGAAAAAAACAAAAAAGACTTATGAAAATTCCAATAAATCCTATCTAGCCTTAAGCTAAACTTGTAAACCATGGGAGAATGCTGATCTTCAGCATTTTTGTTGTTCCCTTCTTGCTTGATATCTTGCATCCGCCTTTTTAAATGAAGCTTTGCCGCCCCACTTGAAGTCCAAGCAATGATCCATTGAAGTCTTGGACTAATGAAACCACCGAAATTGATGATCAAACTGGTCCTGCCAGGGGAGGCATATCAATAGATAAGCTGCAGATAAAAATTAAACACAAATAGGCACAGAGAATGTAGATACAACCTGGTTTGCACCCTTCAGAGAATAACTGAAGGGTGCTTCCAAGCATGATGACCCTCTGTAAAATTCTATCCATTAATGATATCTGATATGAGCCAGCTGAAGCAAATCTTCAAGTAAGATAGCTTTTAGACCCCCATCAACCTCCCCTATGTGAATTGTACTGCTATGCTGTGTAGTACTAGCTTTCTTAGCCAAGTAATCTGCTGCCATATTACCTTCCCTGTAAATATGCCTGATCTGAAAATTATTCTGACTCAACATATCAGTCAGGGTAGTAATCTCAGTTACATATCTCCAAGGAGGCTGTGATTTTCCATTAATCATATCAACCATCAGCTTTGAGTCAGATTCAATTTCAACATTTTGGAGTTGAAGATCAATGCATTGCTGTGTACCATCAATAAGAGCCTTCAACTCAGCTTCAAAATTGGTAGCAATACCATAAGCTCTAGTACCAGCAACAATAAGAGCACTATTCTCATCACAAATGATGAACCCACCTCCAGCTAGTCCAGGATTTTGGAGGGAGGAACCATCAGTATTCAATTTATAGCAAGCAGGAGGAGGAGCATGCCATCTAATAGCAACAGCAGTCTTCTGTGGCCTAGCTGCAATATTCTTGAGCAGTCCTGTGTTAACAAGGATAAGATCCTCACTATTCTTTTTGGTGAGATTCATACTCTGACATATGCTTTGCAGATCAGCAACAATATTATTGATAATCTGATGTATGTCTATGGCAGTCTCATGAAGCATACTGCACCTATCTTTCCAAAGACCCCAAAAAATTAAAGAAGGGATAATCCGAATAACCTTACCAAGAGCTCCCAATGCTGGTACATCTCCAAGCTTTGTAAACATTCTGAAGACTTGCAGCAGCAGGGTAATAGTTAAGAATATTTTGAAAAAATTTCCAGACTTCTTGAGCTCTATGACAACTCCAGAACACATGTTCCATAGTATCATCATGAGAGCAATTTAAGCATTTAAAGGGCCCTGAAAAACCCATCTTATATAGCTGATCAGCAAAAGGCAATAATCCATTGTATAACTTCCAATTAAACAGTGCAATCCTGAGGGGAATATAGGGCTTCCAGATTTCCCCTAATTCATACAGGGATGATCTCTTCATCCTTAGTGTTTCATAAGCAGAGGATACAGAAAATTTGCCAGACTTATCCACAGTCCACACCCATTTATTTACAGGGCCAGTCAGATAGATCATAGTCTGATCAGTGCATTCTTGGACTGTTCCCAGCAGCTTCCAGGCAGGGTAAGAACCAGTCATCACCTTTTTTGCCCACAATCCTTGTTGCTGATGAATCTTCCACCATAATTTACAAGAAAGAGCAGCCTGGAAGGTCTTTAAGCTCTTAATACCAAGTCCATTTTCAGCTATAGGATAACACACATTTTGCCAACTCCTCCAATGCCTTCTCTTGTGATTGTCACTGTCATGCCAAAGGAAGTTAGCCATAATTTGCTCCAGCTTCTGAATAGTAGCCATAGGCAACTTAATAGCTGACATAATGTTGATAGGAACAGAGGACATGACATGTCTGATAAGGATTAGCCTGCCCCCAGGGGAGAGATACTTAGTGTACCATTTGTTAAGTTTGGCTTCAAATTTATCAACAAGAGATTGGAAGTAGGAAGACTTGGTTCTACCATAAAAGATAGGACATCCCAAGTAAGTGAAGGGAAAAGTGTCCTGCTGAAAACCAGTTATAGATTCCACACTCTGAGTAGCTATTTGGGGAGCTTTACTAGACATAATAAAAGAGCTCTTGCTTCTGTTGACTTTTTGACCAAAGGCCCTCTCATAAACAGCCAAAAAATTAGCCAACTTATTGATGGTAGCCCTAGCAGCTCTAGCAAAGATTATCAGATCATCTGCATAAAGAGAGTGAGTGACAGGAACAAAACCAGTAGGTGTAGCATAAGTATCGGTGCCGGGAATCATGACTCTCTTTAGACCTCTGTAGAAATAGCTTCGAGTTAAAATGATGAACAAATAAGGAGAGAGGGGTCACCTTGTTTAATACCTCTTGTGGAAGAGAAAAAACCAACAGGAGAACCATTTATAAGGATATAGAAGTGGCTGCCAGATAGATTATTCATAACCAAATGTATAAAAGGTTCTTCAAAACCAAACTTTCGAAGCAGTCTACCCAGAAAAAACTAGGAAACCCTATCAAAAGCTTTCATGATATCAAGCTTGAAAATAATATTGTGTCCTCTAGTCTTTTTGTTGATAAACTGAGCTAATTCTTGAACCAAAAGGACATTATCAGCAATGTCCTTCCCTTGTAAGAAAGCAGATTGTTCTTCAGAAATAATGAGAGGCAATAAGGGCTGAAGTCTGGAGGTCAAAATTTTTGTGCAGATCTTATTAAAGAAGGTGCTGAGGGATATAGGCCTATAATCAGCAAAGGAAGTAGGAGCAGCTTTTTTAGCTATGAGAGTAATTAAAGTAGATCCCACAGCCTGGGAGATGTTATTTCCAGTGAAGAAATCTTGAACAGCATGATACACATCCATTTGAATTATGTTCCAACAGTGCCTGTAGAAACTTCTAGAAAAACCATCAATCCCTGGAGCACTTGCAGGATCTAAGTCAAAAACAGCCTCCTTAACCTCTTCCATGGTGATAGGTTTAGTTAGAGCAACATTATCTTCATGTGTAATCAAAGTAAGTATAAACTCTAAAAGATACTGGATATCATCTTCATCAGACTGCCCTTCCTGATTGAGCAGACCAGAAAAAAATCTAATAGCCTCTTGGCCAATCTCAGCCTCATTAGTACACCAGTGACCATTAGCATCCTGAATTCTAAGAATCTGCATCTTGCTAAAATTATCTTTTACAGAAGCATGAAAGAAACTTGTGTTCTTATCTCCCTCTTTAAACCACTTATACTTGGACTTTTGCCTCCAAAACTCCTCCTGCTGAGCAAGGGCAAGGAAATATTCTGCACTTAATTGATGAGTTTTCTCCCTGTTTTCAGGGCTTGGGTCCTGATCATACTTAACTTCCTGCTCCAGGATCTTAGCTTCCAACTCAAGAACTTTTTTATGGATGTCCCCAAAAACCTGTTTATTCCAAATCTTCAAGGCATGTTTTAGCAGTTTGAGTTTATACATAAACTTGCCATAGAAGTGGCAACCTGATGTGCACTCCATTCCTGCTGCACCACACTGTAAAAATCCTTATGCATAGTCCACATATTCTGAAACTTGAAGACAGAAGGGCCCTTTTTCCTAACCTCAGGATCAAAGCTCAGGGGCCTATGATTTGAGCCAACCCTGCCCAAGATCTTGACTAAACCACTGCTAAAGCTGTCTAACCAGCTTTCATTAATCAGCACCCTATCCAATTTCTTTTGCACATGGACAGAATTCCTCCAGCCAGCCCAAGTAAAAAGAGGACCCAATGTGGGAGGCTCAAGAAGGTAGCAATTAGCAATCATTTGGTTAAAGTCCCTCATTGATCCAGCATCAGGCTGAGCCAACCCAGAATATTCATCCAAGGATCTTATAACATTAAAATCACCACCAATTAAGCAGGGGATCTGAGAGCAAATCACATTACATAAGTCATCCCACAGAATACCTCTAGATGCCCTAGTGCATTTGGCATAAACACAAGTTACCTGAAAACTACAAGAACCAGAAAACTTTATATGAATAGCTTGATCATTATTGCAGATGACATCAAAAGTACCCAACCAAGACCAAAAAACCCAAAGCTTATTCTGAGGAGCACCAAAGGCATATTGAAAACTTAACTTATTTTTAATAGACTCTAAAGCACTATCCTGAAGCATAGGTTCGGATATTGCAACATAAGAAAATTTATTGATTTTTATTAATTTTTTCAGACGTCTAATAGAGCTTGTAGAACCAAGCCCTCTAATATTCCAGAAAAGACAATTCATCATGTTGAAGTTTGGAACGAAAATCCAGTGATAGTGCCTTCAAGTTTGGTTCTACTGGATTCTTCATTTTTCTCCTACTAATGACATATATAAAATCAGAGTCATCTATCAGAGGTGTTTCTTCAAGATTTACAACCTTGCCTAGACGGGCCAAATGAACTTCTCTTTGATGGAGTCTATCCTCAAACATTTGCTTATCATGTTGAAAGTTGATCTTGTCAGCTTCCCTAGTAAACCCCATAGTACTTGGTAGATCCTGGTCGGATACACATCCACTGTCCCTCTTTTCCTTTATTTTCCTAGCCTTTTTCAAATATGCCATGATACTAGCATCTATAGAGAGCATTGATCATTTTCCTGGGGTTAGGACTTGTGCTGCTTCAGCTGCTGTAAGTGATACAAAATGTTCACCCTCAGTAGCTTTTGAAGGTTGGATTGAAGGTTGCTCTGGGAGAGGGACCTCCATTTTCTTCTCCTGCCACACTTGGGCACATCTTTTTTCCACTTGCTGATCCTCACTGGAAATATTTGGTTCTGTTTCTACTCTTTTTGCTTTAAACTCGGGATGCTTAAAATGACATGTATCCTCATCATGACCAACATGCCTGCAGTATTTACAATACTGCGGCAGCTCAGTTTCAACACAAATTTCTTGCCAAAAACCTTCAGAAGCCCCTTTTTGAATCCATATCCGATTCGGAATTGGCTTTAGAAGATCAATTTCTACCTGAACCCTTGCCAATGAAGGACGTTTGAAACTCTTAGTAGCAGCATCAGCCCGTAGAAAGGATCCAAAACCCCTAACAATAATCTCCAGGATCTCCTTTTCATGAAGATATGCGGGTAATTTGGGAAAAATTGCCCAGGCTGGAACTATTGATGATTCAACATCAACATGGAAATCAGGCGTCCATTTCAGAATTCGCATGGGCTTACTAGTAACAAACCATTGTGGCCTAGAGTACAATCTAATGTAATCTTGCTCCCCTTTGAAATTGATTAACACATGCTTAAAATCCAATAACCCTACCGTGTAATCGGAGCTGAAGTTTTGAACAACCAGAAACTTTCGAATCGCCTCCATTGATGGCCATCCCTGAGAGAACTTACCAACCAGAGCATATCGAAATGGAGTTGCCAGATAATCCACAACCCGATGAGGTAGAATCAGTGCCAATTCCCCCTTGTACGTTGAAAGCTCCAGATCTAGTGTAGCCGGACTTGGTGACTTTGACTGGTTTAGAGCCTGAGCATACGTTTTTTCAGCTATATTGGGTTTGCTATCGGATTGGACGATAAAAGTAGTTATACATGTATAATTTCAAGAAAATAAAAACAAAGGAAAAGTTTATAAACCAATTTAAGATAAAATCATCGGAAGTTAACTCTCACCATTTTATTTAATCAACTTTAAGTGCAAACGCATTACGAGTAACATTATTTCATTAATTAGCACCGGCTAGGGTCTAGCTGATGAGTCAAGTACCAACCAAGCTTCAAGTATACTTACAAGATTTCAACCGCACTTCACGAGAACGAGCCATGCTTGACAACTACAACTGATCTTCAGGGAAAAGGGAATTAACATTCACCGTGCAAAACTCCTACACAGTTCCAGTCAACCCTATCCATGCCCTCAAGCCCACACACCAACCGTCGGCCCTTGCTTTCCCGGATGATGCATGAACCTTCGGGGAAAAGGTACCATCTCCACCAGGGGCGGCTGCAGAAGTTATGTGATACGGGTCACGGATCGGGAACGGCACATCGTATTACAAGTTTCTAATGCATTATATGAAAAATATGTGTACACAAATGGGTCAAGGGTCGATATTTGAAAATTTTAGCGGGTCAGTAAGTAGATATTAATACATAAAATTTTTAAATAGTGTAAAAAATACATAGAATTTCTTTTTTTATTTAATTTTGGGGGTCAGTTGACCCATTTTACACTAGGTGCCGCCGCCCCTGGTCTCCACTCTACGAGTGAGCACCCTAGCTACTGTCGAAAATAAAATAATGAAAACGATCACACTTTAATTTTTCATAAAATAAGAATTCACCTTTAACGAGTGTACCCCAAATGAATACCCATTCCTCCCTTATTAGACCTTGTAATTAAACTGTGGCTCATGCACCTTAAACATCATAACTTCATACCCCATTCTTTTATTAGTCCATTCCACAAAATTGCAGCAATACTTTATGTCTATTATATATTCAAGACTAAACCCCAAAGCCGGATCACTTGTAAGACGAGTATCGATCATAAAAGTGTTGAGCATAAGTTTATGTTCTTCCGGTATCCCTCTTGGCTCACCCAAATTTCATTAACAAGATTTAAAGCAACAAGCAAAGAAGCCTAAGTGGCGGAGCAAGGTCCCGAAAGTAATGTCGGCCAAACAGGTTGATCAAAGAATGTCATTGGCGGTAGTTGCTGAAGGCGAATTAGTACATCTTTGTAATTCCTTTTATTTCTTTTTGAATTGTACGTGATTGTAGCCAAACAATAAAGATGTATGTGATGAGGGAATTGATTTGAGGTACGGTAATCATACTTCGGATACGACGGAGGCAGCCATGGTGGACATTGTGGATCACGATGCTTGTAGTATATCTATCACTTATGATTTCCGGTTTTCACGGTGATGGTCGAGGATGATTTGCAGGAGAACTATTTGGTTAAGAAGACAACCTACCATTGTGTGGGAAAATTGCAAATTTTTCCGATAACTTTACTCGTTTTTTTTATGTCCTGTTTTTACTCGGGTGACAGATTTAGTCCTGTATCTTTTAAAATCGTCGCAAAAATAGTCATGTCCAGCCGGAAAAGCTGACTAGACTCATTTTCCAGCGTGATTGACTGATCTGGCTTACACTTAACCTAATTTTGACTATCTCCCCTCCAACTGAGCTGATTTTGAAGGGAAAATTCCCTCCAACCCATTTCCCTCTTCTTTTAGCTGCCTCTTCTTCTATCTTCTTCCCTCTCCCATTTTTTTTTCTTCCCATTAACTAACTCATTTTGAGCCATATGACTTTTGTATTTTCGATCTTTCCCAATCCAAATTCTAAAATATATTTCTCTCTTTCCGCCGATTTCTATCAAACCTCAGTCCAAACTATATACGATCTCTTGCTTTCTTGCTGCTTTAATTTTCTCTGCAAAATTGATCTCTCAATATTTGCTTGTTATTGTTGTTGATGGTTGAATTAATTAAGAATTTGTTTATGACCTACTGTCTGCAACCCAGGAGGCGGAGTAGGGTCTTCTTTTCTTCAATTGACGTTATTTGCTTCGGCTTTCGATTCTACAAACAAGTCTGGTTCTATCGCTACCTTGGCCTTGACCCTTAAAAGATTTTTGATACCTTGGCCTTGACCCTTAATGTTATTGATACTACTCCCAAAAGAGCTTGAATTGAATTCACTTTTGGCTTAATTGCAACAAAGGCGATTTTTTTTTTTGTTGCTGATACATTCTGATTGAATTGGGGATGTATGATGTATCTTCTTCGCCCTGATTATCCATTTCTTGGGAACCAATTCGAAATGTATAACAATATACGATGAGGTAATATATCGGTCATGAGACGATTCAGACCCATCCACCATATTTTGGACTATCTTTCTAGGCCTTCCTCTTCCTCTTGTCTTCTTCCCCATTCCTGATTTCTCTACATTTTACTTCATTTTTCACTATTTTTTCTTCCCCCAAAGTGAATAAAAAAGGCTCTCTCTTAATCCAACTAATTTCTAAAACTGATAATAAAATTTGAAGCAGAGCCATGATCAAACTCACTTCCTTGTTCCATTATGTATGCATCTAAGAATTTTTTAACAGATGTTTCTGACAATGCGTGAAAATCGGCATCCCACTCTTGAAACAAAACCATTGACCAAAACACTATATTCGAAATTGCTTACAGGTTTGTTCGTCAAGCTTACAGACAGCAGCATATCCCACAGCAGCCTTCGGATGAGCAGCAGCCCCTGCATTTCTCAGTTTTCAGTTCTCACAGGAATTACGTCGAACAGGTTGTGTGCATCGACAAAAACACCTATTTCATGGCTGCACAACCCCATTGACGGAACCTCCTCATCATGAAACGGGTTATAAAGAGCTTCTTCACTGGCAATCATCTTGGCAAAGGAATCTGGAGCAAACTTACGTACCTTGAGAAGGACTCACCCTTCTTATTTGCGATGAGGTTCACGTATAAATTTAGAAAAGTGGTTCATAGGTGGCCGGAACCACCGTCGATTGAAGCTAAGATGTAGTGTACCCACCGAAAAAGAAAAGTTAAAAAGATTCACGCCCCGTTCCCGGACACCGAGTCCTTATCCGGAAATCGAAACGTTCGCGCGCATAATATTAAATAAATAATATTACACGTAAGCATCTACTACGTCGTATCAAATAAAAGAAACGGAAGCCTAAAAAGACTTTCGGGTAATTTTTTTCAAACATCTCGAATAGAAATTCAAGAACTGAGAAGGAAATGTAAAGTTATTACATCCGAAACAAAACCAACGAATCCCAAAACAGAACGAATTTCAAAGTACTAAAAGTAAACTACAAAATCCAATAATAATCCAAATCTAGGAAATAAATAAAGAAATGAATAATAATTAATCAAAGTCTTCAACTCCGGCGTCCTCAAACGTCGTCATCAAAGTTCTCCTCGAACTCATCATTTACCTGTTCGTCTTCTCTACACGCATTTGAGGTAAGTAACGATACAAAGTAAGAAGTAGAAGGCTACAATATGATTAAGGTTTATTATTAAAAGACTTGCCTTTACCGAGACCGACTCGATCTAGGGTTCACTACATGCCCATCGACACGTCGTGACTATACGTTTCTAACTTAGCTTATCTTTGTTACATCATTACTCAAGGACACAATGCATGGTGAAAATTCCACCACGAGATATACTTGCCAACTACGGTGATTAGCACCGGTATTCCCGGGATCTCCCCGGTATGCATATACGTTCGATGGATTTCCTCCACTACCCTTCAGCCTTTTGAGCCAGTAGTGTTGTCCACCTTTTATGAACGTATCACATCGCCGATTTGAATCGGTGCCTAACCAAGAATAGATGACGTTTTAGCTTTTACTACACTTATGTAATTATTAATGTGAATTAACTAGTCACCTAAGTGTTTTCGAATAATACTCCCTTATCGGCTCTCTACTCCCTCACTTAGACAACTAGACATCACATCCTATCAATTACACAGACATTGATGAACCCTAGTTCATCAAAGCACAAGCCCTTTCATGCCCTTCCGACGGATCCGAACTTCAACTCCCTTTAAGAGTACATTCGGTGTTTTAACTGAACGAATCAGAAACTCAATCGGGGCTTGTTCATATTTAATTAGTGTTATTAAATCATGAATCAAGTTAAAATTCAAAACATAGCTTAAAACAACATTATATAGAAAACTGGGGCAATGCGTGCGCATTATTCTAGAATGCGTGCGCATCCCTGCTGCACTTATTCTAAGCAATCCTGCATCAGGAATGCAGGCGCATTGCTAGCCAATGCGTACACATCCTACGCAGAAAAAGCCCTAAAACCTATTTTCCAACCCTTAACGGTCTCTACTCGAATCTAAACATCTTGCACATGAATTATAGCAGAAAAACAGTAGAAAACATGTCTTTTAAGATCCAAAACAAAACTTAATCCTTAAACATCATCTAAGCTTAAAACTTGATGCAATATGCATCCAAAACATGATCTATTCTACTCTAAACCACAATTAGATTGTAGGAAGAGCTGCTTACCTTTAGCAAGCTTATTCCAACAGCAAAACTCAGAGAAACACAGCTAAAACCGATCTTTCTCTTATCAAAGCTTCAACTTTCTGCAAATCAAAACGTTGCCTTCTTCACAACGATTCCGGCGCTCTACTCTGATCTGAAAACCGTCACGAATTGCTTTAACAGCCGATTGAAAAACTCTCAGCCCTAATTTTTGGCTCACACACGCAGAGAGTATATGGAGGTGGAGAAAAATCTGATTTCTAATAGGTTATAAGAATTGTGGGGATTTATTCTCCTTAAATAGAAAATCCCAAAAAAAAAGATAGAGATCTTATTATCTTCCTTTATAATAAGATAAATCCCAAAAAAAAAGGATAAAGATCTTATTATCTTCCTTTATAATAAGATAAATCCCAAAAAAAGGATAAAGATCTTATTATCTTCCTTTATAATAAGATAAATCCCAAAAAAAGGATAAAGATCTTATTATCTTCCTTTACTATATACATATATATATTTCGAAATATACATATATAATTTAACAAATACTTAAACTCCGAATAAAAGGAACCGAACCCAATATTTCGTTTTCGCAAAATGACACGTCTGCCCTTTCCCGAAAATCGGAATATTACATTCTTCCCCTTAAAGGAGTTTCGTCCTCGAAACTTAAAACATACCAGGTAAGTCCATAAAATCTGGGAACTCGCTGATCATATCGTCCTCAACTTCCCAAGTAGCTTCATCCGGTGAATGATTGCTCCATTGCACCAGAACTAAAGGAATCAACCGTCTCTTAATCATCTTTTCCTTCCGGTCCAAAATTCGGTCGGTGTCTCATCGTACGAAAGATTATCCTGGAGACCCTCCGGATCAACGTAGTCTCAATATCCGTCTTGGTCAAACACTTCTTTAACATTGAGACATGAAACACGTTGTGGACTCTCGACATGGATTCGGTAACTTGAGTCCGTAAGCCAAAGGTCCAATTCTTTCTAGAATCTCAAAAGGTCCAACGTACCTAGGGCTTAGCTTTCCTTTTTGTCCAAAACGTTTCACTCCCTTCATTGGTGAAGCTCGTAGGTAAACTCTTTCACCAACTTCAAACTCAAGAGGTCTCCTTCTAACATCCGCCCAACTCTTCTCTATCTTGAGCCGCCTTCGCATTCTTCTTGACCAGTGAACCCTTTCTTTAGCTTGCTCAACCAATTCGGCCCGGTGATTTGTCTTTCCCCGACTTCATCCCAAAACGCGGTGTTCTACATCTTCTTCCATATAATGCTTCAAACGGTGGCATGCCAATACTTGCATGATAACCGTTGTTGTAAGCAAACTCCGCTACCGGTAGGTAATCATCCCATGATCCACCTACTTCCAACACACAAGCTCTCAACATATCTTCAAGTGTTTGGATGGTTCTCTCGGATTGTCCATCCGTCCGAGGATGAAAGGCCGTACTCAAATCCAACTTGGTTCCAAAAGCCGCTTGTAAACTTTTCCAAAACCGATCGACGAACCTCGAATCACGATCCGAAACTATCGAGATAGGTACTCCGTGTAACTTCACTATATTATCCAAGTATAGTGTCGTCATTTTCTTCAAGGGCATATCGACCTTATATGGTAAGAAATGAGCGGATTTGGTCAATCTATCCACAATCACCCAAATCGCATCATTACCGCCTCTCGTCTTAGGTAAACCGGTGATAAAGTCCATAGTGATCTTATCCCACTTCCATTCTGGGATATCCAATGGCTTAAGCATTCCTCCCGGTCTTCTATGTTCCGCTTTAACCTTCTGGCAAGTATCACACTCTGCAACGAACTTGGCTATCTCCAGTTTCATCGAGGGCCACCAAAACCTTTCCTTCAAGTCTCTGTACATTTTAGTAGCTCCTGGATGAACTGCGAAAGCAATCCTATGTGCCTCTTCCATGACTCTCTGTCTTAAATCACCAACCTTAGGCACACACAAACGATCCTGGTACCAAAGATTGCCATTCTTATCTAACACATATCCAACCGTAGGCTTTTCCCTTGCAACTCGCTTCAAGTCAACCAACACTGGGTCTTCATCTTGCTTTTCCCGAATGTCATCCATCAACTCAGACCTTGCTAACAATGGTGCCATAAACTGTCGGTCTTCAATCTGATCAAAGCTTCGGATTCTCAACCCATCTAACCTTTACGCAACGTCTTCAACACTCGGTACTGCAAACACTGGTTTTCTGCTCAAGGCATCAGCCACTACATTTGCTTTACCCGGATGATACTGAATCTCCAAGTCATAATCCTTTACGAACTCCAGCCATCTCCTTTGTCTCATATTCAGATTTTCCTGGGTAAAGAAATACTTCAAACTCTTGTGATCGGTGAAGATCCCGGCCTTAACTCCATACGGGTAGTGCCTCCAAGTCTTTAGGGCAAACACTACCGCTTCCAACTCTAAGTCATGTGTTGGGTAATTCTTCTCATGCACCTTCAACTCGTCGGGATGCATAAGCAATTACCTTCCCTCCCCGCATCAACACACAACCTAAACCTTGTCCCGAAGCATCCGTGTAGACATCATAATTATCAAAGATCTCCGGAACTGCCAAAACTGGGGCTGTAGTCAACCTCTTTTTCAACGTCTGAAAAGCATCTTCACACTCACTGGTCCACTCGAACTTCACATCCTTTTGAGTGAGCCGGGTAAGTGGTGTAGCTATCTTTGAGAAGTCTTGTACAAACTTCCTATAATAGCCAGCCAAACCGAGAAAACTTCTAACCTCTGAAACGGTAGTCGGTCTGGACCACTTCTCAACTGCTTCAATCTTCGCGGGATCAACCTTGATGCCATCTCCAGAAATGACATGACCCAAGAAACTCACTTGATTCAACCAAAAGTCGCACTTCGAGAACTTGGCATACAACTGGTTCTCCTTTAATGTATCCAGCACTATCCTTAAGTGTTCTTCATGTTCCTTCTCATCCTTAGAGTATACAAGGATGTCATCTATGAACACTATCACAAACTTATCCAAGTATGGCATGAAAACACGCTGCATTAAATCCATAAATGCAGATGGGGCATTAGTGAGTCCAAAAGGCATAACTAAGAACTCATAATGTCCATACCTCGTACTGAAAGCTGTCTTTGGTATATCTGCTACCTTGATCTTCAACTGGTGGTATCCTGATCTAAGATCAATCTTAGAAAACACTCTCTTGCCTTGCAACTGGTTAAACAAATCATCAATCCTCGGCAAAGGGTATTTATTCTTGATGGTCAGATTATTCAACGCTCGATAGTCTATGCACATCCTCATGCTACCATCTTTCTTCTTAACAAACAACACTGGGGCTCCCCAAGGCGAAGTACTAGGCTGAATTATATTCCTCTCAAGCATATCCTTGAGCTGTGCTTTCAACTCCTTCAATTCAGCCGGTGCCATTCTATAGGGTGCCTTAGCAACTGGTGCCGCTCCTGGCATCAACTTGATCTCGAATTCTATCTCTCTATCCGGCATGTTTCCCGGTAACTCTTCTGGAAACACTTCGGGGTATTCCTTGACTACATGGGTCTCCTCTAACTTAGGTTTTACCTGCTCCACATCAACTGCGTACAACAAGTAGCCTTCACAACCTTTCTGACAAGCCCTTATAGCCTTAACCGCTGAAATTATAGGGTGACGCTTCTTACTAGGCTTGTAAATGTTACCTTGATAAGTCTTATCTGATTTTCCCGGTATCTTAAAGGTCACTCTCTTTTCTCTACAATCCAAGTGGACGAAATTCTCGGATAGCCAATCTATTCCAAGAATCACATCAAAATCGAAAAGTCCAAAACCGTAAAGTCACTCTTGCAACAATACTTTCCAACTCGAACCTCTACCAGGGGTATCAACTTGGTTACCTTAGTCACCTTCCCTAAAGGTGTTGTTATCTCCAAAGTATTTCTTAAAGGTTCCATTGGCAAGTTAAGCTTCTTAGCTATCTTAGTTGACACAAAAGTATTAGACGCTCCCGTATCAAACAACGCCGTAATCGCTAAGTTGTCTAATATTATTGTACCTAGGATGTAAATTCATTTATTTAAATACAAATACAACATGATTTAAATCGTGCTATAAAAGTACTCAAATAAATTAAATTAAACAAAAAGGTACACCGAAATAACATTATCGTCCGGTTCTCGCTATCTCGGCATCCACCGCAAAGACTCGAACCGGGCGACTTGGGCCGCCTTTCCCACTTCCTTGCTTCGGAATATTCGAACTCCCTTTCGTGGGACACATCTTGGCAAAATGTCCTAAATCTCCACGGTAGTAGCGACCTCCCCCGTATTAGCCTTACACTCACCCGAGTGATTCCCGTTGCACTTAGAGCATAAAGGTGCTCCGGTGGGTGGCTTACTCGTTGTAGGGGCCGTTGTCTTCTTGAAATTTTGTTGGGGTGCTCCCCGGCTATTGCCCCGGCTTGTTCCAAAATTCCTCTTGCTCCCGATAACAACGGTGGCCTTCTTCCCGAATGTCTCAACCTCTAAGGCCTTATTCAACAACTCGGCCATGTTCTTGGTCGTGAAACCCAACATGCCGATCGTATCGATATGATAACCCTTCCTTGTATAGGGCCATCTTCCTCTCTTCTACCTTCGTCAACTCAGGGTAGAATCTTCCCAATTCGTTAAACTTGTTGGTGTATTGTGATACTGTCATGTAATTACCTTGCTTATGCTTTAGAAATTGACTTGCCATGTCTGTCTGCACTGTTGCTGGAAAATACTCATTATAGAACATTGCCTTAAAGCTTTCCCAATCCGTCACTTTACCATTATCGCTTTCCGTATAGCATCTATCCATGCTTCAGTTTGCACCCAAAAGGAAACTAACCGCCAACCGTGCCATCTCGGTCTCGTGGACATGTATGTTCCTACATGCCTTCTCAAAACTCCTTATCCACTCTTCGGCCTTCGAATGCTCGACATTCCCAAAGAAGTCTTGAACTTTGTTCCTCCTTAATCTCGTATACCGAGTCAATCGGTGGTGCTTGCTCGGTGCCGGTCTAACTGGTGGGGCTTGTGGATAAACTTGGAGGGTATTCAAAAGGTATCTCTTGCTTTGTTGAAACCGGGGTTGATGTAAACCGTAGGGTGGGTAACCAAGACCTTGTTGATGGTCAAAACGGGGTGGAGGTGGTATAGTAGGTCGGGGAGTATGACCCACCGGAGGAGGGTAAAAGGTCGATGCTTTGATGAGAAAACACCGGTGGAGAAGGGTAGCTCACCGCTTTGGGGGATAGATACTAGTTCTTTGCCGGGGGTACGTAGATCGGGTGGAATGTCTCCCACTACGGTGACTCGTATAGGTGCTTCTCCCGGTTCTCCATAGATGTAGTTGTACCTTGGTGGAGGGTGACTTGCGGTACTAAACCCACTGGAACGTCACTTACCAAGGAAAACTGAACCGAACTTCCCACATGCCATTGTGGGTGTTGCTCCTGATGAGGTCGCGGTGACAAACTCCGCTGAGATCGTGGTGTAGGGGTTGCAGTATGAGGGGGTGGAGTGGGGCTCGGGTGAGGTGAAGGATTCTGCCTCACGAAACCGCCTCTAACAACTGGCGTAGGACTCTCTCGACGTACTCCTGAAGCTTCTGCACCCGCTCCGGTTCTCGTGAACACCATCCTGATGATCAACGAAAACCAAATCGTTACTAAGAGGTCTAAAGAGAACTTATCTTAATAGAAAGAAAGCCTAAAAGACGCTTTTCTCTGATACCAACTGTAACGCCCCGTTCCCGGACACCGAGTCCTTATCCGGAAATCGAAACGTTCGGCACGCATAATATTAAATAAATAATATTACACGTAAGCCTCTACTACGTCGTATCAAATAAAAGCAAACGGAAGCTAAAAAGACTCGGGTAATTTTTTTCAAACATCTCAGAATAGAAATTCAAGAACTAGAGAAGGAAATGTAAAGTTATTACATCCGAAACAAAACCAACGAATCCCAAAACAAGACGAATTCCAAAGTACTAAAAGTAAACTACAAAATCCAATAATAATCCAAATCTAGGAAATAAATAAAGAAATGAATAATAATTAATCAAAGTCTTCAACTCCGGCGTCCTCAAACGTCGTCATCAAAGTTCTCCTCGAACTCATCATTTACCCGTTCGTCTTCTCTCCCCCAAACACATAAATAAACATGCATTTGAGGTAAGTACAATGTACAAAGTAAGAAGTAGAAGCTACAATATGATTAAGGTTTATTATTAAAAGATTTGCCTTACTGAGACCGACTCGATCTAGGGTTCACTACATGCCCATCGACACGTCGTGACTATACGTTTCTAACTTAGCTTATCTTTGTTACATCATTACTCAAGGACACAATGCATGGTGAAAATTCCACCACGAGATATACTTGCCAACTACGGTGATTAGCACCGGTATTCCCGGGATCTCCCCGGTATGCATATACGTTCGATGGATTTCCTCCACTACCCTTCAGCCTTTTGAGCCAGTAGTGTTGTCCACCTTTTATGAACGTATCACATCGCCGATTTGAATCAGTGCCTAACCAAGAATAGATGACGTTTTAGCTTTTACTACACTTATGTAATTATTAATGTGAATTAACTAGTCACCTAAGTGTTTTCGAATAATACTCCCTTATCGGCTCTACTCCTCACTTAGACAACTAGACATCACATCCTATCAATTACACGTACATTGATGAACCCTAGTTCATCAAAGCACAAGCCCTTTCATGCCCTTCCGACGGATCCGAACTTCAACTCCCTTTAAGAGTACATTCGGTGTTTTAACTGAACGAATCAGAAACTCAATCGGGGCTTGTTCATATTTAATTAGTGTTATTAAATCATGAATCAAGTTAAAATTCAAAACATAGCTTAAAACAACATTATATAGAAAACTGGGGCAATGCGTGCGCATTATTCTAGAATGCGTGCGCATCCCTGCTGCACTTATTCTAAGCAATCCTGCATCAGGAATGCAGGCGCATTGCTAGCCAATGCGTACACATCCTACGCGAAAAAAGCCCTAAAACCTATTTTCCAACCCTTAACGGTCTCTACTCGAATCTAAACATCTTGCACATGAATTATAGCAGAAAAACAATAGAAAACATGTCTTTTAAGATCCAAAACAAAACTTAATCCTTAAACATCATCTAAGCTTAAAACTTGATGCAATATGCATCCAAAACATGATCTATTCTACTCTAAACCACAATTAGATTGTAGGAAGAGCTTCTTACCTTTAGCAAGCTTATTCCAACAAGAAAACTCGAGAAACAAGAGCTAAAACCGATCTTTCTCTTATCAAAGCTTCAACTTTACGCAATCAAAACGTTGCCTTCTTCACAACGATTCCGGCGCTCTACTCGATCCGAAAACCGTCAAGAATTGTTTTAACGACCGATTGAAAAATTCACGTAGAGAACAAATTGCTAAGGAGAAAATATATAAAGCAGCAAAAAAAGAAGAGGCACATGAAAGAAGAGGGAAATGGGTAGGAGGGAATTTTCCCACCAAAATCTGCTTAGTTGGAGGGAGAAATGTCAAAATTAGGTTAGGTGTCAACCACATCAGCGAAATCACACCGGAAAATGAGTCCAGTCAGGTTTTCGGTTGGTCAGAACTATTTTGCAATGATTTTAAAAGATACGGGACTAAATCTGTTATCGGAATAAAAACATGCCGAAAATCCAAAACAAGGCAAAGTTACCGAACGAAAATTGCAATTATCCCCCTTTGTGTTGCTATTATTAAGATCAGTGGCGGAGCCACATGCTGTAGGGTGGGGTCATATGACCCACTCACATCCGAAATTTTTTTTTAGTATTAAAACGATATAGTTTTGTTATTAAAAAATGTCGTTTTGTCGATAAAAAAATATTTTTTAGGCTCCGGTGACTCCAATTGATTTTTTTTTATAGATAAAAGATTTAATTTTAAACTCCGGTGATACCACTAGAATAAATTCATGGATCCGCAACTGATTAGGATGATGATAAGCAGTAAAACTCTAGTGGTTGAGAGAATGCTTTTGTTTAATGGAGGTGTGGGTGTCAAACGACTTGTAAAGATATACTACCTCTGTCTCTTAAATATAACTCATCATACATTTTTAGATTTGTTTCACAATATAAGTCATTTTATATTACTAATGCAACATTTATTACTGGTTTTTTTTATCTTATTTATAATTTATTATCAATCCAACCAATATTAATTACTTACAAATTATCGCATTAATGATATCAAATGACATTTAAGACATTAACACCTTCATATTTTTGACATTCAACCTCTTTTTTAATATGTGTAAAACCCTCTAGGATGATTTATATTTTATGATGGAAATAGTATATATTAGGTGAGGTGGTCGTGTAACAATATTTACGTGTTTGTTAATGAAGCATTTTACAAGATTAATTATTGTTGCATTTATCTTTTCAAGTTTAGTAACGTATCTGAGTACAGCTAAACATCAGATTTTTTGAATTATTAAGTACACCATTAAATCGAAATCGTCAAAGAACTCATCCACATTAGCAACATGTTCATCTTCTTTGGGGAAAGAGAAAGACAAACACAAAGTAACGGGGTACGTACATAAGTACTTAGTAACGCGTAGAAGATCGCATACCGTCGGTCTCATAAAGAAATAAAAGCAACGCCGTCTTTTATTAATTCATTCCGTTATTAACCCTAGCTAACTATCATATTGTGTTCATAGCACAACATGAGATTCCAAAGGTATCTAGCTTAGCTCAAGTTTGTTACATCATGAATAACAAGGGCACTACGCCTAGTAATAGGATGTAGTAGGACAACTGGGTGCAACCTACTTAGAGACACGCTCTAGTAGCCCTGGCAATATCTGAGTCCCGATAGTGTGATGACCGGCAGAGTGTACCAGACGCTTTATCTAGCCAATCGATTGACCGGCGTGGGTACAGTCTACTTTGTCCGGTCAGAGAACACATCGCGATATTGTACTATGCCTTACCAAGCATTGCATGATGTTTAAGATTATTAATCTAGCACGTACGTTTGATTAGATGTTTAACTAGCCACCAAAGTTGATTCACATAAAAGGCTCACCTATCAGTCTACTCCCTCTTCTTAAGACCACTAGACTCTAACAAAACCTAGCACATACACAGACATCGATAAACCCTAGATTATCGAAGCACAAGGCAAATCCAAAGCTTTCGACGGTCCTATACTTCATCTTTTTAGGGAATCCATATGGTGCCGAAACTAAACGCATCAAAAGCTAATTCAAGGCTTTGTCACATAAGGTTAAGTAGTAAAAACATGATTATGAAGCCTGAAACCAAGCTGACACGAAAAACAGTGAAAAACAGAATAAGTAGGTCAAACGCCCGTCTGACCCCCGGTAAACGCCCGTCTGCCTAGGACAGTTGATATACTACTTTTATATGATTAAATATACGTTATATTATTATGTTTTATCAACGAATTCTATATAAAATATATGAAATTATGATATAAATATTATGAAATGTTAATCTTTATAATTTATAGTAGTTAGTAGTAAAACTTAGTAATAATAGTGAAAAGTTATCATTTTGTACCGATTTTAGTAAATCGGAATGTCGTGTCAGATTTACGTGGGTATTTGTGGTATGTTATTGCAGATGTATAAGCTGAGACCCCGAGAATCGACATTTTGAAGTATAATCATATATCTGAAAGGATTTAGAGAAGGTCACGAGCTTAAGTGGTCAAGTGGTCAATCGAAGTGGTCAAGTGGCTAATCGATTTGATTTAGTGGTAATCGAGAAATATCTTCGACAAACGAATGGCTCATCAAAACGACATTTTCTGAAAAAGAGTCCTGCATGAAAGTTGTAGATTTTTCCGATAGCTTTCCGATGCCTCTTGAATTATGTTGTTTGGAGATCCAGAACTCGAGATATGAATTTTAGAAGTTTTATTCCAAATTATATACTTATATCCGAAAATTGGATAATTAAGGGGGATGAATGTGATGATTACACCGGCCCGGTCCGACCCAAACCCGGCCCGGTCCGGCCTCAATCCAATTTTCTATAAAAGGAGCCTCGGATGCAACAGATCGAAGGTACCAATATATATATATATACATATAGCATATATATATATATATATATATATATATATATATATATATATATATATATATATATATCTCCTTCTTATTTTCTTTTTAGTTAGTAGTTGTAAATAGGCCTTATGCCAAAAATAATAATACCGTAGTATTGTTGTAATGCTCGGAAAATTATCGGAAGTTCGGTGTTGTTGAAGTTGTTGTAATATCCGGAAGAATACGACCTCTGATTCAGCATTTGTAATCGGGTAAAATTTCTAAAGTATTTATGTTTGTTATGTTTGTTTTTATCTTTTTAGTCGTTATAATGTTTTTAGGATAAATCTAATAACTAGTCAAAGTTATGTAATCGTTTTATTTCGATCTTTTTGGTAAAGGAATGCTGTCTAAGTAAAATTTTACTAAAATTGAGTTAATTGAATCTTTTTCTATTTTGTAACGTATTGATAATATTCGGATTGAAGTAATTAACCAAGATGAATCGCAACATATAACCTAACGATGAACCGACCGGAGAAGTTAGGATATGAGATAAAAGATAGAAAAACCGGAGGGTAAAATTGGCCGTGCGAAAGCGTGACAACGGAATCCTATTTCCTACCCGGGGGCGATTTGTCTTGGGAAAGATGAATCTTATTAAATTTGTGCTCAAGATCGTAATAATGTTAAAATCAACGGTTTAATTGAAACTAACACCGGAAAGTTAAATCGATCCGCCTGACAACCGGAGCCTTTTGAATAACATCGGCCGTCTGACAAACGGAATAACCTCTTTTATCCGGGGTAGATTTGTACTCGGTACTGTTCGTACTAACGAGATTAGCATGGGGCGATTGTGGAGATTAAACGATGACAATTTGACATATGACAATTTCATACGCTCGTGTGAGGAGGAATTGTTAACCTCGTGAGTGCACCGTTTCATTTACTCAATTGGACCTAATATAAAAGGAAAGATCGAGCACATTCCGTTTACGAAATATATATATATATATATATATATATATATATATATATATTACAATCTATGTACATCTATATATATTTATATATCTATATATATTATATTAGAATAACTTTTAAATTACGCATTTACTTTATGTTAAGTAGAATAGTAGTAATCGTGTTATAAAATTGCGGTTTAGATCGAGTTAATAACGACTCTTTGGTGTTTAACCACACTTAAAAGAATTACCACGTTTCCCCGAGGATTCGACAATCTGACTCACCACACTAGCACTACAGTTTGACCCGATACACTGTCGGTTAAGGACTGGAATAGCACTAGAAAAGGCCACGTCAGACGTGCGTCCACCAACCCCCAGACGCCCGTTCGTGAAATTCAGCCACATCCTGTATCTAAACTGGACCCTCAAACGCCCGTCCGAAATACCCCAAACGCTCGTTTGAGCTGCCGCTACCGCGGACGCCCGTCTGCCCTTATGCAGACGCCCGTCTGCCTGGGATTTACCCAGAAAACCTGCAACTGTCGAAACGCGATTTCCAACCCAAATCCAACCCAAACTCCAACATTGACAGACTAAAAACAGTGCAACTAACATACAAATTGCTCTATAACCTTACGACACCTTAGTCATACGATAAGAACACCACGTTACCTTAAATTGCGTGGTACAACGATCCAAAGCTTCAACCCGTCAAAAGTTTAACCTTTAACTCCAAACCTATAAACGATCAATCCAAAGAAGATCACTACGATGTTTAAACTCAGAAAAACGCGGCTTAACAACGATGATGAGTAAACCCTAATGACAAGAACGAGGAGGGAAAAACTTACGTTAACGGATTTAGGGATTGTTGATATCAAAACGATCCTCGTCTCGCGGTGATCCCTTCTCTCTTGAGATGTCTGTTGAAAAGAGCAACGGATTAGCTTCGAGATTCGAAAGCCTCTTCTCTCCTTTTTCTCAAAACTAGCGCCACTTCTTAGAAGATTTTACGTAAAACAACAACTAGGTTAATTTAGGATTAGTTTTCCTTTTATAATCCCAATTAAATCTAATTATTCCTTATTAATTAAATCCAATTAATCCTTTTCCTTTTCTTTTCCCTTTTTCTTTTAAATCCTTTAAAACAAAACTAAATATTCAGATTTTTTGTGAAAAGACAAGGATGCCCTTTTAGAAAAATCGGGATATTACATTCCTCCCCCCTTAAGAGGAGTTTCGTCCTCGAAACTAGCCCGTACCTGGTAGATGAGGGAACTCTGGGAACTCGTTGAACATGTCCACTTCCACTTCCTAAGTGGCTTCCGTCGGTGCATGATTGCTCCATTGCACTAATACTAACGGGATCACTCGCCTTTTTATCATCTTTTCTTTTCTATCCAGAATCTTTATCGGCTTCTCCACATATGAAAGATTATCTTGCAATACTTCCGGATCAATCTCAGATTCCACATCCGCTTTAGATAGACACTTCCTAAGCATCGATACATGGAAAACATTGTGGACTCTAGACATCGACTCTGGTAACCGAAGTCTATAAGCCAACTTCCCAACTCTTTCGATGACATCAAAAGGTCCTACATACCTTGGACTTAGCTTTCCTTTCTGTCCGAACCTCTTGACACCTTTCATTGGAGACGCTCGAAGGTAAACTCTATCCCCGACCTCAAACTCTAGCGGTCTTCTTCTAACATCGGCCCAACTCTTTTGACGATCTTGAGCGGCTTTCAGATTCTTCCTTATCAACTCGATCTTCTCCTTGGCTTGCTGAACCATCTCCGGCCCTGTGATGTGTTTCTCTCCCACTTCATCCCAATAAAGTGGAGTCCTACACTTCCTACCGTACAAGGCCTCAAAAGGTGGCATTACCAAACTAGCATGGTAACTATTGTTGTAACCAAACTCAGCCAAATTGAGGTAATCTATCCATGATCCTCTGGCATCCAAAACACAAGCTCTAAGCATATCCTCGAGAGTCTGAATTGTTCTCTCTGATTGCCCATCCGTCTGCGGATGAAACGTTGTACTTAAATCAGTTTTCGTCCTAAAAGCTTTTTGTAAACCCTTCCAGAAGCGACTGATAAATCTACTATCCCTGTCGGATACAATAGATAAAGGCATACCATGAAGCTTCACTATATTGTCGATATACATAGTAGCGAACTTCTTTATAGGCATGTCCACTTTACATGGAAAGAAATGGGCTGATTTTGTAAGTCTATCCACAATCACCCAAATCATGTCATGACCGCTCTTAGTCTTAGGAAAACCGGTGATGAAATCCATCATGATATTCTCCCATTTCCATTCCGGTACCTCCAAGGGTTTCAACAAACCTCCTGGCCTTCTGTGTTCTGCTTTCACTCTCTGGCATGTATCACAACTTGCCACAAACTCCGCGATCCCTAACTTCATGCCAGGACACCAATATCTCTCCTTGAGGTCTCTATACATCTTAGTGGCTCCTGGATGTACCGCAAAAGCAATCTTATGAGCTTCATCCATAACCTTCTCCCTTAGGCCATCCACATTGGGCACACACAAACGATCTCCGTTTATGAGCTTCATCCATAACCTTCTCCCTTAGGCCATCCACATTGGGCACACACAAACGATCTCCGTACCAAAGATGACCGCTCTTGTCCAACTGATAACCCACTATAGGTTTCTCTCGAGCTACTCGCTTTAAATTAATCAACACCGGGTCTTTATCTTGCTTAGCCCGAATCTCATCTAGCAAATCTGACCTTGCCATCAATGGTGCCAAATTCTGAGCTTCGCCCTTCCTTTCAATCACTTGAATCTGCATCATATCCAACTGATCCACAACTTCTTGCAAGGTAGTGATAGCATTAACCGCTCTCCGGCTAAGTGCATCAGCTACAACATTCGCTTTACCCGGATGGTATTGAATGTCCAAGTCGTAATCTTTCACGAACTCCAACCATCTTCTTTGTCTCATGTTCAGATTTTCCTGAGTAAAGATAAACTTAAGACTCTTATGATCCGTGAAGATCCTTGTCTTGACACCATACAAGTAGTGTCTCCAAAGCTTCAGAGCAAAAACAACTACTGCCAACTCCAAGTCGTGTGTAGGGTTATTCTTCTCATGCACCTTCAACTGTCTAGATGTATAAGCAATTACCTTTCCTGATTGAATCAAAACACAACCCAAACCTTGACCCGATGCATCCGTGTATACATCATAGTTATAAAAAACTCCCGGTAATGCTAACACAGGTGCTGTGGTCAACTTTTTTTTCAAAGTCTGGAAAGCTTCCTCACATTCATTGGTCCACTCATACATAACGTTCTTTTGAGTAAGCCTCGTGAGAGGTGTAGCTATCTTAGAGAAATCCTTTACAAACTTCCGGTAGTACCCAGCTAAACCCAAGAAACTTCTTATCTCTGTTACTGATGTCGGTCTAGGCCACTTAGAAACGGCTTCTATCTTTGCTGGATCCACCTTAATACCTTCTCCAGAAATTATATGCCCGAGAAAACAACCCTGGTCCAACCAAAACTCACATTTAGAAAACTTGGCATACAATTTGTTCTCCTTTAAGGTCTGTAGAACTATCCTTAGGTGTTCTTCATGCTCTTCCTCATCCTTAGAGTATACCAAGATATCGTCTATGAAAACTATCACAAACTTATCGAGATAAGGCATGAAAACTCTTTGCATCAAGTCCATGAACTTCGATGGAGCATTAGTGAGTCCAAAATTATGACCAAAAACTCATAATGTCCATATCTCGTACCGAAGGCTGTCTTAGGTATATCTGACACCTTGATCTTTAACTGATGATAACCGGACCTAAGATCAATCTTAGAGAACACCTTCTTACCTTGCAACTGACTGAACATATCATCAATCCTTGGTAAGGGGTACTTATTCTTGATTGTCAGTTTATTCAACTCTCTGTAGTCGATGCACAAACGCATACTCCCATCTTTCTTCTTCACAAACAAGACCGGTGCTCCCTACGGTGATGTACTTGGCTGGATGATGTTTTTCTCTAGCATCTCCTTAAGCTGAATTTTCAACTCTTTCAACTCCGCTGGTGCCATCCTATAAGGTGCTTTAGCCACTGGTGATGCTCCTGCAATCAATTCGATCTCAAACTCTATGGCCCTATCAGGCATATGTCCAGGCAATTCTTCCGGGAAAACTTCGAGAAAGTCCTTAACTACACGAGTCTCTCCTAACTCGGACCTATGATTTTCCTTATCTAATGCATAAACAACGAAACCCTGGCAACTCTTCTTCAAAGCTCTTAGGGCTTTAACTGCTGAGATAATCGGATGATGACCCTTGCTAGGCTTGTATACGTTACCTTGAAACGTCTTAGCTGATTTTCCTGGGGCCTTAAAGATCACCCTCTTACCTCTACAATCCAAGTAGACATAATTCTTGGACAACCAGTCCATACCCAGGATAACATCAAAGTCTGAGAAATCTAACACTGTCAATGCATGCTGGCACGTGTAAGTCCCAACTCTAATGTCAACTTGGGGTGTGACCTGGGCACATCTAGTAACTCTGCCCAAAGGTGTGGTTATGCTCAAAGGTCTCTCCAATTCCTTAAGAGGTAGGTTCAACTTCTTAGCTATCTTAGAGGAAACAAAAGTCCCCGAAGCTCCGGTATCAAACAGAGCTGAAACTGCTAAATTATCTATGATTACGGTACCTAACAAGTGAATCAATTTAAGTAAAAATATGTAATATCATATGCGCTCTATATCATATTAAATATCTATAATAAACACAAACACTGAAAAGTACCTGTCACCACAAGGTCATCTAACTCTTCCGGTTCTGCATCCGCTGCAAAGACACGAACTGGTCTGCTGCCCATAGCATGATTTCCCTGATGGTTACCTCGTCCTCCTGCTTGATTGCCTTGGGAGAGCTTCTTAGGACACGTCCTCAAGTAATGTCCCACTTCCCCACAGTGGAAAAACTCAAGCTACCATGCCATGCACTCTCCTGTATGTGTCTTGTTACACTTAGCACAAACCGATGGCGTTCCACTTGCTGAACTCTTCATGGCCGGATTTCCTGTCCTCTTAACATTCTGCTGCGGTGCTCCTCTATTACTTCCTTTATAATTCGAGAAAGACCTCTTATCTCCAACTACAACCGTCTGTCTACTGGCAAATCTTTCCACAATCAACGCTCTATCCATGACGCTTGCCATGCTAGTAGGTCTATCTCCTAGCATGCCCTTTGCCACTTCATGTGACAATCCTTCCATGAACTTGTCAATCTTCTTCTCCTCACTTCTCATGATTTCAGGGTAGAATCTGCCTAACTCATGAAATTTCTGGGAGTACTGAGTCACCGTAATGTATCTTCCTTGTTTCAAACTTAGAAACTCATTAGCCTTTGCATTCTGTGCTGTCCTAGGAAAGTATTCCTTGTAGAACAGATCCTTAAATACTGCCCAATCCGTGATCCTCGGATTAACCTGCTCATACGCTTCCATCCAACTTTCTGCATTCCCTGCCAACAAGGATATTGCTAACTGAGCCCATTCATATTCTGGAACTTTCACATTTCTACATGTCTTTTCAAACCCACGAATCCATAAATCTGCTGCTGTTGGCTCAACATTTCCAAAGAATTCTGGCACCCTGTGCTTCTTCATCTTATCATACCAATCCACTTGCCTATCGTAGCCCCCAAACTGATAATGCTGTATCGGCTGCTGAACAGGTGGAACATTCTGATACTGTGGTTGAGGTTGCTGAACCTGCTGTTGGGGGTGAGTCTGTTGCGGATACATCTGATACGGGTAAGTCTGTTGTGGAGGGGTGTAGCCAGGTGTCACGGATTTTATCTAATGAAAAATAAACAAGTAATAAATATTTATAAATCCGGTATTCCCCAAGTGCAGGGATCGTAGTATAGTAGCTACAACCGGAGTCGAATCACAGGGAATCGAGGTTGTTTATCTAGTTTATTAATCTTTCTAAAGGTTGTCACGAAAAACACAAAACGAAACTAAAAAGGAAAACAATAAACTGGACAGAGGGTTGTCAATCCAAAGCCAGAAAATATGATTACGAATCTAAAATAACTAATTCTATTCTATAAACTAAAACGAAAATAAACTTCTAAGCTAGCAACGAAGAACAAGGCACAATGATTCTTTCAATTAAGGTAACGAGGAACAAACAATGATCCACCTATCTCGCAACTCTCAATTTCTACCCTAGATCGTTTAGTGAAGATTTAATAAAGATGTGGTTCACCGATCAAAGGTATGAATTTCTAATCTCGTAGATAATTCACCTATTGATCTTTCATCTCTCGATCTTAAAGATTAATGCTTCCATAACAAAGGTGTAAGATTTCTCAATATAGCAACCTAGATATTCAACCTAATCAACTCTCGTTACTTATAGGTTAAAAATCCCATCTTTACTACGGTGATCTAGGTCTAACAACGATTTTCATCAAACGTTAAACATCACAAAGCAACCATCTCTCGATATAAATTGCATAATCAATAAAGCACATAATAAAGAAACAAACTTTAATTAAAACTCACAAAACATCCAAGATTCGAAATCAAAACGCTGCACGATCGGCTTCACAAGGCTTGTTCAAATTGCTTAGCCTCTATTCATCGTTGATATGCAAATAATATAAATAAAAAGTAGAAGAAATTGTGTTCTTGGTAGCAGGAAAACGCAGCAAAAGCTGCCCCAAAGGGGCCTGGGGCGGCCAGGGATCGAATTGTGGTGGTTAGGGTTGAAAATAACGCGTCATTATATAGATTTTTAGGTCGGTTTCGCTGAGGCGGTGCCGTGGACGCCCGTCCAGAGGGTCTGGACGCCAGTCCAGCCTTCATAAAATCTTCGAGTCGGGCCGAGAGGATCAGACGCCCGTCCTATGTAATTTTGGACGCTCGTTCACCAAAATCTTCAAAACTCTGAATCAAATTTCCTCTCCTGGACGCTCGTCCATATCTTCAGACGCCAGTCCAGAGAAAATCTCAACTTGCTGAATCGAATAGCTTCTCCGGACGCCCGTCCGGACCTTCAAACGCCCGTCCAGATGGACGGGACTCCAAACGCTCGTTCACTTCAGTTCTTCATGAAATCTGCACTTCAACTTCAATTCAAATCTTGCATCTTCCTCCCTCTACTTAATCTTCAGTTAAACATCTTTTTAGCTTCCATTTACTCTCCTTTCACGACACGCAAATGTACCTACAAAGCCATAGAAACGTGCAAAATGTAGAACCATATATATAGATAGAAAACACCAATAAAACCACGTAATTAGCTCGATTTTGCACTTTAATGATTTCCACACCCATTCTTTCAATATTTCACTTAAACACCTAATTTTCTATAAAAATTAGTAAAACACGAAGGAAATTGTTACGAAATAATATCATATATATCGTAAAAATCACCGTTAACACCAGGTGCAACGAAAGTATCAGATCTAGGCGGTGGTGGAGGTAGAACCGTAGGCTGAGGTGTAAAACTTAATGGTGTGGAGGAAAACACTGATGTCTGTGGTCGACTGAAAAACTGACTAGCCGGTGGCACAGACGCTTGCTGAGGTTGCACAGAGACGGTTGGGAAAGTACTCACCGGTGGATGAGAAAGTCCTAATCCTGTCCAGCTTGTGGTCATTGGAGACACAGACACTCCTGATGTTACTCCTGCTAAAGTGGTGATAACCGGTATGCTAGGGTTAAACCGGGAAGGACCCCCTTGTTCCACTATCCCCCTAACGACGATATCTGGTCCTTGATTCACCCCACGCATGATGCTGCTCATAGACAGGTTGTTAACTTGAGAAACTGTAGGGCCCTGGGTAGCTGGTCCACTTCTTCTCCTTCTCGGAATCACAACCCTGGTAAATCCTACCTCAGTGCTACCCGTCTGGGTGTTAACCGCCTCGGTGTTATTTGTATTAGCTCCTCCTCTAGTAAGAACCATTCCGTAACCAAGAAAAGAGAGGGGTTACTAAAGCTCTAACACTTATCTTAAAGAAGAAATCAAGTCCTACACAGCAAGGAAAACCTTTCTCTCTGATACCAACTGTAACGCCCCGTTCCCGGACACCGAGTCCTTATCCGGAAAGAGCGCTCGGCACAAATATTATCAAATAAATTCAATAATATATGTAAGCCTTACGTCATATATCAGAACTAAAACGACGCGGAAGATAAAATGACTCGGGAAAACAAAAGATCGACACGGTTTTCAATGCTGTAAAACTAAATCCAATAAAGAATACTAAACATCCAACGTTAAATCCAAAAGAACTTAAACGGAACTAATCCAAAAGAAAGACAACATTGTTTGAAACTGAATCAACAACATTACTGCAAGAAACCAAAAGTAAAAGAACTAAGTCTTCAAGAGCTCCATCTCACACGTCCTCATCAAAGAACTCATCCACATTAGCAACCTGTTCATCTTCTTTGGGGAAAGGGAAAGACAAACACAAAGTAACGGGGTAAGTACATAAGTATTTAGTAACGCGTAGAAGATCGCATAACGTCGGTCTCATAAAGAAATAAAAGCAACGCCGTCTTTTATTAATTCATTCCGTTATTAACCCTAGCTAACTATCATATTGTGTTCATAGCACAACATGAGATTCCAAAGGTATCTAGCTTAGCTCAAGTTTGTTACATCATGAATAACAAGGGCACTACGCCTAGTAATAGGATGTACTAGGACAACTGGGTGCAACCTACTTAGAGACACGCTCTAGTAGCCCCGGGAATATCTGAGTCCTGATAGTGTGATGACCGGCAGAGTGTACCAAACGCTTTATCTAGCCAATCGATTGACCGGTGTGGGTACAGTCTACTTTGTCTGGTCAGAGAACACATCGTGATATTGTACTATGCCTTACCAAGCATTGCATGATGTTAAGATTATTAATCTAGCACGTACGTTTGATTAGATGTTTAACTAGCCACCTAAGTTGATTCACATAAAAGGCTCACCTATCAGTCTACTCCCTCTTCTTAAGACCATTAGACTGTAACAAAACCTAGCAAATACACAGACATCGATAAACCCTAGCTTATCGAAGCACAAGGCAAATCCAAAGCTTTCGACGGTCCCACACTTCATCTTTTTAGGGAATCCATATGGTGCCAAAACTAAACGCATCAAAAGCTAATTCAAGGCTTTGTCACATAAGGTTAAGTAGTAAAAACATGATTATGAAGCCTGAAACCAAGCTGACACGAAAAACAGTAAAAAACAGAATAAGTAGGTCAAACGCCCGTCTGACCCCCAGTAAACGCCCGTCTGCCTTGGACGTGCGTCCACCAACCCCGAGACGCCCGTTCGTGAAAATCAGCCACATCCTGTATCTAAACTGGACCCTCAAACGCCCATCCAAAATACCCCAAACGCTCGTTTGAGCAGCCGCTACCGCGGACGCCCGTCTGCCCTTATGCAGACGCCCGTCTGCCTGGGATTTACCCAGAAAATCTGCAACTGTCGAAACGCGATTTCCAACCCAAATCCAACCCAAACTCCAACATTGACAGACTAAAAACAGTGCAACTAACATACAAATTGCTCTATAACCTTACGACACCTTAGTCATACGATAAGAACACCACGTTACCTTAAATTGCGTGGTACAACGATCCAAAGCTTCAACCCGTCAAAAGTTTAACCTTTAACTCCAAACCTATAAACGATCAATCCAAAGACGATCACTACGATGTTTAACTCAGAAAAATGTGGCTTAACAACGATGATGAGTAAACCCTAATGACAAGAACGAGGAGGGAAAAACTTACGTTAACGGATTTAGGGATTGTTGATATCAAAACGATCCTCGTCTCGCGGTGATCCTTTCTCTCTTGAGATGTCAGTTGAAAAGAGCAACGGATTAGCTTCGAGATTCGAAAGCCTCTTCTCTCCTTTTTCTCAAAACTTGCGCCAATTCTCAGAAGATTTTACGTAAAACAACAACAAGGTTAATATAGGATTAGTTTTCCTTTTATAATCCCAATTAAATCTAATTATTCCTTATTAATTAAATCCAATTAATCCTTTTCCTTTTCTTTTCCCTTTTTCTTTTAAATCCTTTAAAACAAAACTAAATATTCAGATTTTTCGTGAAAAGACAAGGACGCTCTTTTAGAAAAATCGGGATATTACAAGTAACGTATGTAAATGCGGTTCAACTTACTTATCTCATATAATTAGTTGTGAAACATAATCGAAATTGCAGAAGGCCGGTGTCTATAAAATATATACAATTAGACGCATATATAAAGGAGTCGACAATGGTGAAAAAGTGAACTAATGAGTTATTTTTCCAACGCTGGTACACGTTGTTCTTAAAAATATAACGTCGTATTGTCCAATCTTTAATGATTTATCACAAATTGTATTGTCCACTCTTAATGATTCATCACAAACTAGCAACTTATGTTATATACATCTATAAATACACACTCACACATATGTATAACATTTACTTAAGACAATAACAAATTAAATATCCCATGAAGGAATAGAGTATAGTAAAGAATATCTCAAAATGGTTATGCGGACATACGATATATGCAAGTAAAGGCGTACTTTGTGATTTTTATACTAGTGAATATAGTGGCCGGTTATTTTGGATTTCTTGAGAGATCCCGAATGTACACTATTTGAAAATTCGGGATGTTACACTCTTAGTTGGATATCTTTTGATCAATCCTTATCCACAATGATCTTGTTTCATGTTTCATGCATAACTCATATATGTATGTCTATCGTGAATATGAAAATTAAAGTTCAAAACAAACTTTTGAGAATCTTGCCCCACGCAAACCTCATTCTCATCGAAAACATGCATTTGACTAGTCCCGACACTTTCAACGTTCTCTTCCGCCGGTACCGAGGGAGTAGAAATGAATTTTGAACGAGACAACAAAACTTTCAATTCTATACATTCAAGAATCATATGCATTCAGATTTTATATTTAGGCAATGAACTTGGTAATAAATTTTATTACCTTCAAATTGATCCTCGAGATGATCCACTGCCTTCTTTCAAATTTCGTACAACCTCTTTTGATTATCTGTCGCCAGTGAGAGTGAATCTATTTGGTCGAGCAGTTGGATGGCAGCAATTAGTCTTTCACCAATTATTGCACTATCCTAAACTGTCGTAGAACGCTCGTTCCCCACTTTCATATCATGCTGTCCAATTACATATACATCAATAAATGGAAAACTCTATGTTATCAAATTAAAAGATACAACAAACAAAAAATGAGCATAAAGTACGAATATTATCAAATTTGTTATAAACTTTATGTTATCAAATTTTTTCATTGTTGACTGATCCGAATCCAGATGATCCTCTTGTGCTAGAGAAAGCTCAGGCATACAAGACTGACAGAGCAAAATACAAGGCTACTGCTTGAAAATGGTCCTAGAAATATGCCATGGGATGAGAATGACATTGGTATTTTTTCCAGAGGTGAAGGAAAATATCTGCTACTAGTAAATAAAAACAATAAAAAAAGAATCGAAAGGCATCTTCTAGACATTATTACTGTGTTAATCATAATTAGAGGATACATGTTTGTATTGTATCCATTCTACAGTTCAACAACTAACACACTTGAAAAAAAAGATTATAGGAAGCAAAATACAACACCACATTTTGAGTTTAAAAAAAAAAAAAAAAAAAAAACGTAACGTAACAAAACCCCATTTTGAGTATAAAAAAAAAGAAATCAGAACTCAACAAGACACACAATGGTTTTTTTTTAAGTAAACACACTGTGATGAACCTTCATCACAAAACAGAATACAAACACACGCTTTATGTTTTGAATTGAATAGTGTCTATCCTATTTTAAAATAAAAAAATCTCAACACAATATATTAATCTCATATAATCTCCCCTCAAGATCAATAAATATCATATAAATTACCGACCTTAAGATCATGCTTACGCTTCATGTCATCAAGTCACTCCACATCCTTCCAATCCCTTTTTCGATTTTCCTTTCTTTTTTTCCTGTTGGTATGTCGAAGCTGACACTAAATGTTAGAAAATCTACGCGGGAACGCAACGGAATTCAAAAATTTATTTCCTATCGACCCAAAATCGACTTCGTTTAAGCAATAAACAAATAAGCTAAAGACGGTGGTTACCTTGCTTGATCTAAAAGATCGACGCTTTGACCGTCTAAGGAGAGTAGTTCTGCACAGAGCCGCCCAAGTGTTCGGCCTCTACCGTTGATCCACACGAACAACCCGCCGGAATCCCATCATGAATTGCTACCAGAAAAACTCGGCTGCTAGACCGACTTTTTCTCTAAACCCTCTCTTAGAAACTCTCTATTTTTCACAAAAACTTTTAGCTCTTAGAATTATGGTGTACAAAAAAGCTATCCAACCCCTCATATTTATAATAAAGGTGGCGCCCCATATGTCTTCCAAAATCCTTGGGGAACAAGTCTTGAGTAGAGTGGAGAGAAAGAAAACATTTTCCTAATCCCATAAATTGATTTATCTCATTTAATTTAATATTTTATATTTAATATTTTCTCCAAGATATATATTGACAATATCTTATATTGAATATATCTTTATCTTTTATTATATTACCATAAATCAATTTACACATGTGTGCACAATCTATATATATTAATATCTAATATTAATAAATAATGCAATGTCAAGATTGACTAAATTGCATGATTCACGTGTATCAAAAAATACACAAAAATATGTGCCACATATATATCCATATATATATTTAATTAGTCAACATGATTGATATAATACTATGATTAATTAATTTGCAAAATACATGTGTATCATATACACATAATAATTTCCACATACTTACATCATATATGTATAGTTAATTAATGAACATAATTAATATCTTGTATTTAATTTATTCATAATAAATAAATACCATCATATTAATTTACTACTATAACCCTTATAGTCGTGAGATAAAATTTCTTATTTGGTTATCATCTATAACCACATTTTAATCCGGCTAGATGTTCATATGTGTGTGACCCGGTAGGTTTCCGAATATGTTGGCTGTAGGCACAAAGTGCAAATTACAAAAATGCCCTTCAAACCTAACGATCACGGGATAACGTCTAGCAACACATCGTGACCCCCAATCATCGGAAGAGTCAAATGCAATGACTACTACTTTAATGTGAAACAGTTACCGTGTAACTTACAATCCTATCGCTGTAATAATATCCATATAGTCGTACGTCGAGTGTCAAACATTAACGACCGTATCTTATAATCTGGATTCATGCTCTCTCTCGATAACTCACCCCACTTTGTGCAAAGATTCACGAGAGTAAGACATTCTAAGAAGGCCCCGTCGGATATTCGACAAAACATGCGATACTCATGTATACTACGCATGTATCACACCCAATCACTACCGCATGATCGCCCCGTGTCTAGGGGAAACCTCAATAGTGTCAAAGCATGACAATCCACACTGTGATGCCATGAAGACTCCGGTCTAAAGGATAATTACACAACTGCCACATAGTGCGACACTTCACGTACAGTCCAAGTGTCTCTACACTTTACGTAAGTGGGTCAGTCTAACGTATGCATTTTCTAATACACGTCCACGTACATTCCATGTGTCTCTACACTTCGATAGACGAGATTTATCCATGTCTTTAAAGACAGAAGACATCTAATACGTGCTAGCCTGTTCATACTATCAATGCCCTGTTTAATAGTAATAAGCCTAGAGACATTTAAGTATCAAATTTATTAAAGTGAGTAGAGATCTCATCAACCATAATCGCCTATCATGGTTTCTCTATCATACTTCAATACTAAGGACGTTATCATATAACAATTCATAATTGGTTCACTAAAAGAACATATATATGACAACATAAAAGCCATTTAATATATGCATAAACATAAAGAAATAGTATAAATGATCCGACCCGGTCGGATCCGGTCCAACCCGATTGGGTTTAGGACACTATTTCAACAATCTCCCACTTGGCCTAAAACCAATCACTTGTACACACAAGACCAAGTTGAAACACAAGAATCTCATGCAATACTCGCAACCAGCCCTAGTTATGAACGGATCGCTATCCGTGGGACTCCGACTATCTTCATACCATGCTCCAAATGATCAAGTCAAAGGAACCGCCTTAACACACACACAGATCTCTGACGAGACCCTGGTCCTTGATTCAATCAATGAATCCACTTACTATATCAGCTATATAGAAAAGGTGGAAGAACCGTACAAGGTTCAGGAATGAACCTTCAAGATCCATGTACTGCTCCCGCTGTGCCTCCAAGGCAATACTATGTTTTGGCTCAGTTGTAGAATTTACAATGACCCATAGCTAAGAACATTTCCATCTCACTGTATCACTTAATCAAAGTGACTGCAAACCCAGACTGTAGCTCCCACTTGCCTTCATAAGACTTAGGATATACGTCTGTATAACTATATTTATTCGCTTCCAAGTTTTGACAAACTAGGAAACCATCCTTAACTTGTTTAAGAATGTTCTCGACATTCACTAGATTCACTTTCATACTTGCTCATGACTCTTCATGAAGTATATACATCTGGCATTACTTTTATGATGGTTCCTTTCGCAGTAGCAAAGGAAACCTTCCATAAGCATCATCTTTCACCTTATCTTTAGGACGAACGTCCTAACATAGATAGATTTTGAGAACACTGGCTAGCAGTATCCCCGTCACGATCTATGCTAAACTCTCTTAGCATCACATCTATATATGTAAACTATAACCTAACCGCAGTTAAATCTATCACTATAGATTCTTATTTCTAAAATAAGAACTACTAATCCAAGTGCTTTCGTAAAGACCTTGAACTACCAAACATTAATTGACTGTGACATGGGGTATTAATTCTCGAGAGGGATATCCAATACCTCACTCAAAAATCATAACACACTCCCACTATCCATCTTGCACATTGGGCATATCCCTTCTTTTGACTAAATCAAACTCCTTTGATAATCAAACAAAGAAATCGTCTAGAGAAACTTGTTTGAGTCCATAAATGGATCTCGTGGGCTCACATATCATGTTATCGTCTATGAACATCGAGTTGTTTGCCCAATGTCTTCAACACTATCACATAGCTATGATATCAAGTTATAACAAGCATCGTCTAAATTTATCCACGGACTTACATGACTTTTGTGTGCACCGAGCGGTGTTCTACACCTCATCGTTATATGGCGTCTGCTCACGTTCCTATGGTTGAATAACTCCTTGTGGTTCTCAAACCACCTTTGAGATCTAAATCTACTCCCACTGTTTCTTTTGGAAGAAACACTTCCTCTAGAAGACAGCATGTTTGGAGACTAACATTTTGCTCCGCGTACAAGTAAATAATATCTAGCGTGCTTGCTAAGATATTCCACAAAGTTGCATATGTCGTACTAGGCTCCAAGCCTTTCTGACTTTGCCTATGACAACTTCAAATCATCGGTTAAGATAGATTCGACATTATCCTCTTCCATATCTAATATGGAATTTATTCAACCTTTTTTTTAACTGTGATTTTTATTAAAAACAGAGAAAATTACAGTGTTGCCATTCATGGCCTCCTCACTACAATAATGTCATCAGTGAGCAACCCCGCCTCCTTAAACCCCTAGTCCGAAAAACCTGGGGTGGGAAAAATTGGGTGCTAGGGGAAGAGTACGGGCCTTGACACACTGGCAAAATCACCCAACCAAAAGGAAAAAATAGAAACATCTTCTGAAAATCCCTATAAGTCCTATCTAGCCTCAAGCTAATCATGTAAAACATGGGAGAATACTGTCCTTCAGTCCTTTTTGCTGCTATCTTCTGTCGTGACCTGCTGCAACCTCCTTTCAAATGAAGCCTGCTACCAATTGTAATCCAAGCAATGATCCACTGAAGCCTTGGATTGATGAAGCCCTCACAGTGATTGATGATCAATCTGATCCTGCCAGGAATCATATCAATAGATAAACTGCAGATAAAAGCTAAGTACAAACTGACACAGAGAGTGTAGATACAACCTGGTTTGCACCCTTCAGAGAGTAACTGAAGGGTGCTTCCAAGTATGATGACCATCTGCAAATTGCTATCCATTAATGGTATCTGATATGGGGCAGCTGTAGCAAATCTTCAAGTAGGATAGCTCTAAGACCCCCCACCAACCTCCCCCCTGTGAATTGTACTGTTGTGTTGGGATGTACTAGCCTTCTTAGCCAAAAAATCTGCTGCCATATTGCCTTCTCTGTAAACATGCCTGATCTTCAAATTATTCTGGTTCAAAGTCTATGTCAGAAGATTAATCTCAGTCACATATCTCCAAGGAGGCTGGGATTTTCCATGAATCATCTCAACAAGCAGTTTTGAATCAGATTCTATGTCCATATTTTGGAGTTGTAGATCAATGCATTGCTGTGTACCATCAATAAGAGCCTTCAGCTCAGCCTCAAAATTGGTAGCAATACCATAAGCTCTAGTACCTGCAATAATAAGGGTACTGTGTTCATCACGAATGATGAAACCACCTCCAGCAAGCCCCGGATTTTGAAGGGAGGAACCTTCAGTATTTAGTTTATAGTATGCATGAGGAGGAGCTTCCCATTTGACAACAATAGCAGTGTATGGCCTAGCAGCAAGATTTTTGATAAGGCCTGTGTTAACAAGAATTAAGTCATCACTGCTCTTTTTGGTGAGATTCATAACCTGACAAGTGCCTTGCAGATCTACAACTACATTCTTGATAATTTGATTGGTTTCCATGGTGGTCCCATGCAAGATGCTGCATCTATCTTTCAAAGCCCCCACAAGATCAGAGAAGGGAGGATCCGAATTACCTTGCCAAGGGCTCCCTTTAGTATGTCTCCAAGCTTTTGTACATCCTGTAGATTTTCAACAGCTGGATAATAATTAATAGCATTTTGAAAGAAATTCAAAACTTCTTGTGTCCTAGGACAGCTCCAGAAAACATGACCTATATTATCTTCATGACAGCAGTTTAAGCATTGAAAAGGTCCAGAAAATCCCATCTTATGCAGCTGATCAGCAAAAGGCAGCAACCCATTATACAGTTTCCAGTTAAAGAAAGCAATTCTGAGAGGAATATAGGGCTTCCAAATTTCTCCTAATTCAAACAGGGATGCTCTCTTGGTTCTAAGGGCATCATAAGCAGAAGAAATAGAAAACTGACCAGAATTAACTAAAGTCCATACCCATTTGTTGACAGAACTAGTAAGATACACCATATGTTGGTCAGTACAATCTTGAACTGGTCCCAGTAGCTTCCAAGAATAGAGCTTATAAAGAGGGTAAGTGCCAGACATCACTTTCCTTGCCCACAAACCCTATTGCTGATGAATCTTCCACCAGAGTTTACAAGCAAGAGCTGCCTGAAAGGTTTTTAGACTCCTAACACCAAGGCCATTTTCAGTTGTTGGATAGCACACATTCTGCCAGCTTCTCATTGGCCTTCTTTTATGATTGTCACTGTCATGCCAAAGGAAATTAGCCATAATTTGCTCAAGTTTCTGAATAGTAGCCATGGGAATGTTTATTGGGACAGAGGATAAGACATAATGAATAGTAGCCATGGGCAGTTTGATTGCAGTTTGTGTACCATTTATTAAGTTTGGCTTCAAATTTATCAATCAGAGGCTGGAAGAAAGAAGACTTGGTTCTACCATAGAAAATGGGGCAACCCAAATAAGTGAAAGGGAAAATGGGCTGTTGAAAACCAGTTATAGCTTCCACACTATGTTTAGCATTATGAGGAGCTCTACTAGACATAATAAAAGAGCTTTTGCTTCTGTTAACCTTCTGTCCAGAGGCCCTTTCATAGATAGCCAAGAAACTGGCCAACTTATTAATAGTAGTTCTAGCAGCTCTAGCAAAAATAATGAGGTCATTTGCATAGAGAGAGTGAGTGATAGGAGCAAAGCCAGTTGGGGTAGCATAAGTATCTATTCCGGGAGTCATGATTCTTTTTAAACCTCTAGAAATAGCTTCAGTAAGAATGATAAACAAATAAGGAGAAAGAGGGTCACCTTGTTTAATACCTCTTGTAGAAGTGAAAAAACCAACAGGAGAACCATTGAGAAGGATAGAGAAATGACTACCAGAGAGATTGTTCATTACCAGATGTATAAAAGGTTCTTCAAAGCCAAATTTTCGAAGCAGTCTGCCCAGAAAGTACCAGGAAACCCTATCAAAAGCCTTCATGATGTCAAGCTTAAAAATGATATTGTGGCCTCTTGCTTTTTTGTTGATGAACTGTGCTAACTCTTGGACCAACAGGACATTATCATCAATGTTTCCCTTGCAAAAAGGCAGATTGTTCTTCAGATATGATTAAGGTCAGTAGGGGTTGGATTCTAGAGGTGAGAATCTTAGTGCAAATCTTGTTAAAAAAGGTACTAAGTGATATAGGTCTATAATCAGCAAAAGATATAGGAGCAGCTTTTTTAGGTATAAGAGTAATTAAGGTAGCTCCCACAGCCTTGGGGATGATATTTCCAGAGAAGAAATCTTGTACAGTATGATACAGATCCAGTTGAATGATGTCCCAACAGTGTCTGTAGAAAGTACCAGAGAAGCCATCAACCCCAGGGGCACTTGCAGGATCTAAATCAAAAACTGCTTCATTAACCTCATTCATTGTAATAGGTTTGGTTAAGGAGATGTTGTCTTCCTGAGTAAGCAAAGTGGGGATGAAATCTAGAAGATACTGAATGTCACTTTCCTCAGATTGCTCTTCCTGATTAAGCAGGACAGAAAAGAATCTAATGGCTTCTTTTGCAATATCTGCCTGATTAGTACACCAATCTCCATTAGTATCCTGGACTCTAAGGATTTGCATCTTGCTAATCTTATCTTTGACGGAGGCATGGAAGAGACTTGTGTTTCTATCCCCCTTCCTTAAACCACTTATACTTGGATTTTTGCCTCCAGAATTCCTCCTGGGGTGCCAAGGCAAAAAAATATTCTGCATTTAGATGATGACTTTTCTCCCTGTTTTCAGGACTAGGGTTCTGGTCATAAATAACTTCCTGCTCCAGAACCTTAGCTTTCAACTCCAAAACCTTTTTATGAACATCCCCAAAAACCTGTTTATTCCAATTCTTCAAAGCATGCTTAAGAAGTTTGAGTTTATACATAAAACCTGCCATAGAGGTGGAGACTTCTTGGGCATTCCATTCCTGCCGTACCATACTGTGAAATTCTTTATGCATAGTCCACATTTTCTGAAATTTAAAAACTGAGGGGCCTTTTTGCCTAACCTCTGGATCAAAACTCAAAGGCCTATGATCTGAACCTGCCCTGCCCAAAATCTTGATTAGACCATTACCAAAGCTGTCAAACCAATTTTCATTTATCAGCACCCTATCCAGTCTTTTTTGAACATTGGTAGAGTTTCTCCATCCTGCCCAAGTGAAAAGGGGACCTGATGTGGAGGGTTCAATAAGATAGCAAGTTGCAATCATTTGATTAAAATCCCTTATTGCACCAGCATCTGGCTGAGCCATACCAGAATACTCTTCCAAGGATCTTATGACATTAAAGTCCCATCCAATTACACAAGGGATCTGAGCATCTATCATATTGCATAAATCATCCCACCGAATGCCTCTAGAAGTTTTAGTACATTTAGCATAAACACTAGTGACTTGAAAGCTAGGAGAACCAGTAAACTTGATATGTATAGCTTGTTCATTGGTGCAGTAAACATCAAAATGACCCAACCAAGACCAAAAAACCCTAAGTTTATTCTGAGGTGCAGCAAAAGAATGCTGAAAACCTAGCTTATTTTTAATAGCTTCTAAAGCGCTTTCTTGGAGCATCGGTTCAGAAATTGGTACATAAGAAAAATTATTGATTTTTATAAGTTTTTTAGACGTCTAATAGAGCTTGTAGAGCCAAGCCCTCTAATATTCCAGAAAAGGCATTTCATCATTGTTGGAGTTTTGAACGAAAATCTAAGGATAGAGCCCTTATGTTTGGCCCTACTGATTTCTTGTTTTTCCTTCTGCTAGTAACATAAATAAACTCAGAATCATTTATCAAAGGGGATTCTTCAACATTGATAACCTTCCCTAGACGGGCCAAATGAACCTCTCTTTGATGGAACCTATCCTCAAAAATTTGTTTAGCATGTTGGAAGTTTATCTTGTCTGCTTCCCTAGTAAAACCCTTTGTGCTTGGGAGTGTTGAATGTAATATCGCCGGACGGATCTAGATCCGCCTGATTACACAGCGGAATAACAAGGATCACGATCAATACAAATTAAAACATATAAATAAATAGATCTAAACTACAAGAAGGTTAGATCTACTTACCAATCAAAAGGGGAGATCTAAAAGATTAATGAAGTCGAGATCCAATTTGAGATGCCATGATCTTCCAATGTGTATCTCCAAGCAACAACCGGTGGATGTTGATCCTTGATGCTTGACCTCCTCGATATGCTACCCGAAAAATCCCGAAGATTTCCCCAACTCTAAACCCCAAGCTTTGGCCGAAAATTCCAAGCCTTTTGTGTGTATAATGCGTTTTATATGTGTGTTCAAAAGACTTAGGAGAACTCTCTTTATATAGGAGAGAAATCCTTGTCCTCCAAGGATTTAATAATTAATTAGATAATCAATCATAATAATCCTTTATTAAATATAAGAAAAATCTAATATATTCTAAAACTAATTTAGATATATATAATAGATAATATCTAATATCTCCCGATTAATTATTTAACAAATAAACAATTAATCACATGACATGTAATTATCCAAGAAAACGAATTTCTCTCTAATTACAACATGTATGCCACACGCCATTCACCCCTAAAATTAGGGTTTCACACGCCACACTTAATTATGGGCCGAGTCCACGAAAAATGTCTTTTCCATGTATTTAATTATTTAGCCCACTAAATAATTATTCGCACATCAATTACATAGTCCAACTATTTAATTATCATTGAGGCCCAACGTCAAGAAGCATATGCATGTTAGGAGCCACATCGGGGACCATGGACCTATAACCAGTAGCTACAATAAATTAAATAAAATTATTCATCGAACAGAACAATTCTTATTCAATCTATTAATTCCGGGATTACGCCACCATAAACCCGAAACTGAACTCTATCGATTATAGATATATACTTACACTCCAATCACTGAATCGATAAGTGTCCATTGATATAATCATTACATACGGATAAATCCTCCATAGACTGTTCATTTTGATTCGGGATATCTCCGTAAACCCTTCTCAAAACATCTTATCCTTATTTACCATTAACCCCCTAGTGATCAATTAGTTTATAACTAATATAATATGAACTGGTCCCATCGATCAGTTTCTAGGATTAACAAATAAGGGAACTGTATGTATACCATATCTGTGTAGTCACAGACTACTCACTCATTCCAGAATAGAGCCAACGAGAAGTGTTCAGAACACATGTATCCAAGTGATCCTTAACTAACACACCAAACCCTACTTTGAACCAAGCAGTAGACTATGATTACATCAGGATTGAGATTAATCCATATATGATCATCTTGTGATTCAGTATGATTTCTCGATCACGGAATTATATCGAGAACTCAAATCAAATCGGTCCAGTCCTATATGATAGACATCATATATAAATGCCCCAATAGGTACCCTATACAGACAGTCCGGATAAGACGGTCACACCGTTAAGTGTTCTGGGCGCATTATTGGTATATTAATCATGATACCCATACTCTGATTAAATTCACCACGGACTAAATAGTTTTAAGCATATCATCATTAACTCAATCCTCGTGTGTATGCCATACATTGAGTTATGTGATTACATACCGATATACTTAAGGTTTTCAGCAGTGTATAATATAAGCATAAATGCAAATAATAAAAATAATATATAATCCTGTCATTTATTTAAATAAAACAATTACAAAATTGTCTTTCGGGCACTACACCTAACAATCTCCCACTTGCACGAAAGGCTAGTGATTAATTGTTTAGAGCACACCCTATATCTATATTACAGCAAACTACATCTCCCACTTGCTCTAAAGCAAATGAGTTATGTCCCTAATACCCATATTCTCTAAATACATTTTCTATACGGAAATGTCTCCTCTTTGAACAATTTCTCTGATCAAATAGTACTTTCGCTCTATATTCTTTGACTTGCGATGACTATGGGGTTCCTTCGAATTTGACATAGCCCCATTGTTGCCACAATAGAGACATATCGGATCGTTGTGATTTGGGATTACTCCTAAACCACCCAGCAACTTCTTCAGCCAAACTGCTTCCTTAGCCGCCTCGCCTCGGGCCGCTATGTATTCGGCTTCCATAGTTGAATCAGCTGTGCTGGATTGCTTTACGCTTCTCCAAATGACTGCACCGCCTCCAAGAGTAGACACTGAGCCAGAGGTAGATTTGAAATCATCTCTATCCGACTGGAAGTAAGAATCAGTGTACCCTTTTATATCCATGTTTGCACCCGAATATACGAGCATATAATTCCTCGTTCTCTTCACATTTTTGAGGAGATTATTTACTGCTGTCCAATGTTCCATTCCTGGATTGGACTGATAACGGCTGACGATTCCAATGCCATAACAGATGTCCGGTCCAGTGCACAGCATCGCATACATTAGACTACCAACAGCCGAAGGATATGGCACTCTTCCCATAGCCTCTATTTCTTCAAGAGTCTGAGGACCTTATTTCTTAGAGAGGTGGACGCTGTGACGGGTTGGTAGAAAACCCTTCTTTGCGTTCTCCATGCTATATCGTGCCAACACCTTATCAATATAAGATGCTTGGGACAGAGCTAACATCTTGTTCTTACGATCCCTTATAAGTTGGATCCCTAGAACATAATTCGCCTCTCCCAAATATTTCATTTGGAATTGGCTGGCTAACCAACTTTTTACATCCGACAACATACCCTAATCGTTTCCGATTAGCAGAATATCGTCAACGTAAAACACTAAGAATGCAACCTTATCTTTGATGACTTTCTTGTATACACAAGGCTCATCAAAGTTTTGTTCGAAATCATACGACTTAATGGTCTCATCAAATCTATGATTCTAAGACCGAGAAGCTTGCTTCAACCCATAAATGGATCTTAGTAACTGGCACACCTTGTGCTCTTGGCCTTGCTCGATAAATCCTTCTGGTTGCTGCATATATATTTCCTCGTCAAGAAAGCCGTTCGAGAAAGGCGTCTTAACATCCATCTCGCGCATTTCATAATCTAGGCATGCAAAGAATCGAAAGGAGGATCCGGATGGATTTCGACATGGCCACGGGGAGAAGGTCTCTTCGTAGTCTATACCCTGTTTCTGTGTGTAACCCTTGGCTACAAGCCGTGCTTTGAAGGTTTGAACCTTCCCATCAACTCCTCGCTTTCTCTTGTAGAGCCATTTGCTACCTATGGGTTTAACACCCTCAGGGCAATCTACAAGTTTCTAGACAGAGTTGGAGTACATCGACTCCATCTCTTGATTCATCGTATCTACCCATTTTTCCTTGTCACGATCATCCATGGCCCTCTGAAAGGACACTGGATCATCTTCCACTCCATCAGAGATGGCTACGTTCACCTCTGATTGCATCCCATACTGAATTGGTGGCCGAACCACTCTCTCAGTACGCCTGGGTGGAACAGGATTTTCTGGGTTGACAGGTGCATTCGTTGTGTTGTTTCCAGTGACACTAGGTGTCAACAGTGGTCTGACCTCGTCAGAAAGTAACTCCTCAAGTACAATTTTACTTCGAGGTTTGAAGTCTGGCATATATTGATCTTCCAAAAACGTGGCGTTAGTAGAAACTATCACCTTGTTATCTTCCGGATCATAAAACAGACCTCCACGTGTTCCTTTGGGGTACCCTACAAACAAACATAATTTCGTACGCTTTTGTAGTTTTGTAGTCTTGTCTCCCAGCACATATGCAGGACAACCCCAAATACGGAAGTGACCTATGCTTTCACGGCATCCTCTCCACATTTTGAAAGGTGTCTTTTCAACAGACTTTGACGGTACTACATTCAGTATGTATACTGCTGGTTGTAAAGCATATCCCCAGAAGGAAATCGGTAACGAGGCGTAGATCATCATAGACCTGACCATGTCTATCAAAGTTCTGTTTCTCCTTTCAGCAACTCTGTTTTGCTGAGGTGTCCCGGGTGCGAACGTTGGGAACGCATCCTATGTTCAATCGTATAGTCGGTGAATTCGCATCTAAGTACTCTCCTCCGCGATCAGAGCGAAGGCATTTCAAAGACTTTCCCAGTTGCCTTTCGGCTTCGGCTTGGAATTCCTTGAACTTTTCAAAAGTTTCAGATTTTCGATGCAGCAGATAAACATAACTGAATCTCGAGTAGTCGTCGATGAAAGTCACAAAATAATCGAATCTGCCTCTAGCTTTCCCATTCATCGGACCACAAAGGTCTGAATGTACTAACTTCAAAGGTTCTTTAGCCCTATTCCCTTTTGACGAGAAGGGACGCTTAGTCATTTTTCCCTCCAGGCAAGATTCATAGATCGGCAACGAGTCAACAGATAACTCTTTTAAGGAATCACCCTTAGCCAGTCGTTTGAGTCTTTCCAAGGAAAAATGACCTAGCCTAAGGTGCCAAAGATATGTTTTATCTTCTTTTTGAGAAAATTTCTGCCTTTTAGCAGATTGTTGATGTGCTACTTTAAATATTTCAGTGTTAAGCAGTGGAGCATGTGTTGGTTTAATAAAATATAATCCGTTTTCCAGTATTGTTGAACACAAATTAAAACCATTTCTGGAAATAATAAATTCATCATTCACAAAGGAAACTGAATAAACTTGTTCTTTCAATGCTAAAACGGAAATCAAATTCCTACGGAAGTTTGGAATAAAATAAACATGGTCTAATTTTAGAACTTTATTGCCAAAAACTAAATCAACAGCTCTCACTGCTTTAGCTGAAGCAAGCGCCCCGGTGCCAACTCTCATCACTTGAGTACCTTCCTCTAGCTCCTCACACGAACTAAGGATCTACAAAGAAGAACATACATGGTTAGTAGCTCCAGTATCAGATATCCAAGTTGATACATTTTTAGCTACATTAAAGGATTCCAAGACTAGTAATTCAGAATTACCTTTCTTATCCTTCCCATTGCCAGGTTTGACCTTTCCATCCTTTACATCTTTGAGATATTCAGGACAGTGACGACGCCAATGTTCTACCTCGTTACGGTAAAAGCACTTCCCTTTAGGTCTGGAAGGATTGGTCTATTTGGCCTTCTGCTTCATAGGTTTTGGTTTAGGCACAGTAACATTTTTAGACTTGGTCTTGCCCTATGGCCAGAGTTCGACGCCTTGGCTTCAACCATATTGGCTTCCGCCTTCTTTTCCCCTTCTTTGCCTCTTTTGTTAGACGAGAGAGCTTCGAAGACTTGCAGTTCATTGATCAACCGTGGCATGTCAAACTTGAGTTTGTTCATGACATAGTTAGTCTTGAACTGTATGAAATCAGGTGTGAGTGATTCAAGAATCATAGACACCTGAGTAGCATCGTCAAACTTTGACCCATGAGTTTCTGCATCAGTAAAGTAGTTGATCATGTTCATGACATGACCAGTCACAGACTGACCTCTCCTCATTTTAGCGTTAACGGCCATCCTCACTGCTTCGTGCCTTGCTTGATCAGAAGGGGCGCCAAACATGGAGGATAAGTGTTGCATGATTTCTCGTGCATTCTTAAAGTCTTCAAGTTTGGTCCTAATGACCTCCGACACTGATGCTAAGATGATACCGCATGCCATGTTATCCACTTCAATCCATTTTTGACGGTCATCTTTAATGGATTTAGACGGGTTCTATACGGGAAGTACCGGGCATTCCACAGTCAAAACAAATTGCGCGTTCTCAAAGATGAGTACCACGTTCAGGTTACTTTTCCACTTTCCGAAGTTGTTACCATTAAGTTTATCATTCAGTAATAAGGAAAGTTGCGACGACATGATTGCTGAAAATAAAACGACAGAAATTAAATTCAAAAACACTACTAGATAAATTTTAGGAATTATAAACTTTAGAAAAAAGTCTATTCTACCATTCCAAGGATTTAACCTCGCATCGTACCGCCGCCTAGGGGGTTGGTATCAGCATGATGACGGTTAAACTGAGACAATCTCTCTCGATGATTAAACTTTGAGAATCAAACATCTCATGGGAATCGTACATCCCATACTTTAATCGTCGATTACTGTTAACGGTGATTTTTACGATATATATGATATTATTTCGTAGCAATTTCCTTCGTGTTTTATAACTTTTTATAGAAAAGTAAGTGTTTAAAGGATTTATTGAGAGAATGCATATGAAATTGGTTTAAATGCAAAATCGAGCTTATTACGTGTTTTTATCGATGATTTTTCCATCAATATATATGGTTCTATATTTTGCATGTTTCTATCACCTTGTAGGTACATTTATATGGCATGGAAGGAGTTAAAATGATGTTTAAATGAAGATTAAATGCATGGGACGGGCGTCTTGTCCAGCTCGGCTCGACTCGAAGAAATTTACTTAAAGTGAACGAGCGCCCACCCTACCAGACGTGCGTCCAGGAGAATAGAAAGGATAGACTTGGAATTATCTTTATTTTTATTTATTAGGGTTTAGGCTTGCTAATAATAAAACCCTAAGTCAACAAAACAAGTTATAAAAGGAGAGGCATCCGCAGAAAACGGAGAAGAATTCATCCTGGAGAAAAGCTGCGGCATAGAAACCGAGAAGAGGCACACTCGGTCGACCGAGTGCCCCTGCTCGGTCGACCGAGCCACGTTTTACTTTTTTTTATTCATTTATTTGGTCTTTCTGGAGATGAGTAGAGGCTGAGGCCAGTTCGAGCAAGCATGTGAAACCGTTTCTGCAACATCTTGATCTCAACTTTGGGATTGTTTTGTGAGTTTTTATTAAAGTTTGTATCTTTATTATGTTTATGTTTATCTTATGCAATTATATCGAGAGATGCTTGCGTGTTTGATGTTTGATATTGATGAGAATCGTTATTAAACCCTAGATCACCGTAGTAAAGATTAGATTTTTAACCTAAAAATAACGAGAGTTGTTAGGTTAATTTCTAGGTTGCTAGATTGAGAAATCTTACACCTTGGTTATGGAAGCGTTAATCTTTAAGATTGAGAGATGAAAGATTAATAGGCGAATTATCTACGAGAGTAGGAATTCATACCTTTGATAGGTGAACCACATCTTTATTAAATCTTCACTAAACGATCTAGGGTAGAAATCGAGAGTTGCGGGATAGGTGGATCAATGCTTGTTCTTCGTTAAAATTAATTGAAATTATCTTTGTGCCTTGTTCTTCGTTGTTTTCTTAGAAGTTTATTTTCTTTTTAGTTTATAGATTAGAGTTATTTTCGTTCGCAATTATCTTTCCTGGCTTTGGATTGACAACCCTCTGTCCAGTTTATTGTTTTCTTTTTAAGTTCTGTTTTGTTTTAGTTTTCGTGACAACCCTTAGAAAAATTAAGAACTAGATAAACCTCGATTCCCTGTGATTCGACTCCGGTTGTAATCGCTATACTACGATCCCTGCACTTGGGGTAAACCGGATTATTTTTATTACTTGTTTATTTTTGCTTAGATAAAATCCGAGACAATTACCTTCCTTTTTTCAGCCAAGATATTTCTTAAAATATCCTGATGAGTGTGACCTACTATATCAGACCTTTAAGTACGCCCCGAGTATGCCTACGTAGGGCAGGTCAGTGACCCGGCGAGTCTTCAAGATCCTATCCTTTCGGAGACCAAGCCTTGAATTTTGATAGCGGTGAACACCATCCGGAGGGGGCCGAAATCAAAGCGGCACGAGGCGTCACCATTCTCTCACTTGTTTGCATCTATAGCAGAGGCCGTGGGGTTGGCTATCGCCTTCCCCGCTCCCACTCAATATTTTGAAAAAGTGGTAGGTTTACTAATCGCGGTTTTGGACTTGACAATGCTTTAAGAAACTACAAATCATGTACCCGAATGGTGTCGGTAACGTAGGCAAGCCTTCCCGTCTTAATCATTGGAACGTATGTGACTGTCGGTCGGATCTGGCTAGGAGAAGCCCCGTTTAGCCGTAAAGGCTTGTCGGATATGCTAAGCCTTGCCGAACCCCCATGCAAACGTCACACGTGGACTTACCCAACCATGGTTAGACCATTTCCGAACCCATGTATCATGATTTTCCGATTTCTTAAATTGTCAAACTTTCCCGTAGACACTACGGAACAAAACCCGCAATCTCGTTCCGGTATAAGGTGGGATTCACCGAGAATCCATCACCGAAAACTTAACGATTGACAAAACCTGGTTCCTCGGTTCTTTAATTAGTTTCTAATTAATTAATTCCCACAACAATTAATTAAAAAAAATTAAACTAATTAATCGAGTTGAATACATGCTAATTAATTATCCAGAATTAAATAGCTACATGTATGCATACGGAGTGGAATTCATGATATGATGCATGTCATGGCAATTTTCCGGTTATACACATAAATACGATCATACACGCAATTACGGAAAATAAACACCGAGATGGATCGTTGGTACCCCGTATCTAGCCTATTAAAAAAAAAAAAAAACCCTAACTAGGGTTTACAATTTTCTAATCTGCTCCTGCTGCGTTTTATCGATGATCGGACATCCAAATGAACTTTGATCGTCACGAAACTTTATGGACCTGTTCTTCACTCCTCCTACTTCAATCTGAACGATTGGATCTTCATTTCAACGGTCCAATCTCTTCCATAAATTTGACGAACTACTGTTGGGGCTGTAGTGCTTTTACGACACATCAGCAACTTTATTGCAACGATTGGACATCGAGATGGACTCCGATCGATACGAAATTTTGAGGGCCTGTTCTCAACTTATATTCTTCATTATGACCGGAGGGATTGTCGTTTCAACGGCTCAATCTCCGGGAATAAATAAAAAACCGAACAGCAACAAAACAGATCTACTTCTAGGAAACTAAAATTACAAAATTTCCTATCCTCTTATAAACGAATTTATATGAGTTTACAATAGATCTAATGAGTAAACAATACCAACCCCAATCCATCTCTTCAACCACAACATATCAAAGCATTCATCATCATGATTTTCGAAATTTAAAAAAAACGAAAAAACCAATGCAATCTAAACATGCAATTTCCACTCCTAGATCTAACAATTATATACTTTAATTTATAGATCGCAGGCTTTGATACCACTTGTTGAATGTAATATCGCCGGACGGATCCAGATCTACCCGATTACGCAGCGGAATAACAAGGATCACGATCAATACAAATTAAAACATATAAATAAATAGATCTAACCTTCTTGTAGTTTAGATCTACTTACCAATAAAAAGGAGAGATCTAAAAGATTGATGAAGTCGAGATCCAATTTGAGATGACACGATCTTCCGATGTGTATCTCCAAACAACAACCGGTGGATGTTGATCCTTGATGCTTGACCTCCTCGATATGCTACCCGGAAAATCCCGAAGATTTCCCCAAATCTAAACCCCAAGCTTTGGCCGAAAATTCCAAGCCTTTTGTGTGTATAATGTGTGTTCAAAAGGCTTAGGAGAACTCTCTTTATATAGGAGAGAAATTCTTGTCCTACAAAGATTTAATAATTAATTAGATAATCAATAATAATAATCATTTATTAAATATAAGATAAATCTAATATATTCTAAAACTAATTTAGATATATATAGATAATATCTAATATCTCCCGATTAATTATTAACAAATAAACAATTAATCACATGACATGTAATTATCCAAGAAAACTAATTTCTTTCTAATTACAACATGTATACCACACACCATTCTCCCCTAAAATTAGGGTTTCACACGCCACACTTAATTATGGGCCGAGTCCACGAAAAATGTCTTTTCCATGTATTTAATTATTTAGCCTACTAAATAATTATTCGCACATCAATTAAATAGTCCAACTACTTAATTATCATTGAGGCCGAACGTCAAGAAACATATACATGTTAGGAGCCACATCGGGGACCATGGACCTATAACCAGTAGCTACAATAAATTAAATAAAATTATTCATCGAACAGAACAATTCTTATTCAATCTATTAATTCCGGGATTACGCCACCATAAACCCGAAACTGAACTCTATCGATTATAGATAAATACTTACACTCCAATCACTGAGTCGATAAGTGTCCATTGATATAATCATTACATACGGATAAATCCTGCATAGACTGTTCGTTTTGATTCGGGATATCTCCGTAAACCCTTCTCAAAACATCTTATCCTTATTTACCATTAACGCCCTAGTGATCAATTAGTTCATAACTAATATAATATGAACTAGGCCCATCGATCGGTTTCTAGGAATAACAAATTAGGGAACTGTCTGTCTACTTCCCGTAGGAAGGAATGGATTCCATATCTGTGAAGTCACAGACTACTCACTCATTCCAGAATAGAGCAAACGAGAAGTGTTCGGATCACATGTATCCAAGTGATCCTTAACTAACACACCAAACCCTACTTTGAACCAAGCGATGAGATCGTGATCACATCAGGATTGAGATTAATCCATATATGATCATCTTGTGATTCGATAAGATTTCTCGATCACGGAATTATATCGAGAACTCAAATCAAATCGGTCCAGTCCTATATGATAGACATCATAAATAAATGCCCCACTATGTACCCTATACAGACGGTCCGGATAAGACGGTCACACCGTTAAGTGTTCTGGGTGCATTATTGGTATATTAATCATGAGACCCATACTCTGATTAAATTCACCATGGACTAAATAGTTTTAAGCATATCATCACTAACTCAATCCTCGTGTGTATGCCATACACTGAGTTATGTGATTACATACCGATGTACTTAGGGTTTTCAGCAGTGTATAATATAAGCATAAATGAAAATAATAAAATGAATATATAATTCTGTCATTTATTTAAATAAAATAATTACAAAATTGTCTTTCGGGCACTACACCTAACATGGAGGTCTTGATCAGAGACACAACCACTGTCCCTACTTTCCTGAACATTCCTGGCCCTTTTAAGATAGGATATGATACTAGTATCCATAGAAAGTAATGGACCTTTTCCAGGAGTCAAGACTTGTGTTGTTTCAGCTGCAGTGAGTGATGTAAAATGTTCAACCTCAGCTGCTTTTGAAGCTTGGATTGAAGGTTGCTCTTGATTTGGATGGGTCTCCTTTTTCTTCTCCTGCCAGACTTGGGTATATTTCTTTTCCATTTGGTGCTCCTCACTAGCTCTATCAGGTTCTGTTTCTACCCTATGTGCTCTTAGCTCAGGATGTTCATAAAGATAGGTATCTTCATCATGGCCAACATGCTTACAGAATATACAATACTGTGGCAGCTCGGTTTCTATACAGATCTCTTGCCAAAACCCTTCTGATTCCCCTTGTTGAATCCAAATCCTATGCGGTATTGGCTTCAAAAGATCAATTTCTACCTGCACCCTGGCTAAGGAATGACGTTTAAAACTCATAGTAGCAGCATCAGTCCTCAAGAAGGCTCCAAAACCTTTAACAATTATCTCCAGAATCTCCTTTTTGTGAAGGTGGGTAGGCAATTTAGGAAAAACTACTCAGGCTGGAACAATTGATGATTCAACATCAACATGGAAATCAGGCGCCCATTTCAGTATTCGCATTGGTTTACTAGTGACAAACCACTGCGGCCTGGAGTACAATCGAATGTAATCTTGTTACCCTTTGAAATTAATTAGAACATGCTTGGAATCCAATAACCCTACTGTGTAATCTGAATTGAAATTTTGAACGACCAAAAACTTACGAATCGCCTTCATTGATGGTATCACTTGAGAAAACTTACCTACCAGTGCATACCGAAATGGTGTTGCAAGATAATCCACCGCCCGAGTAGGCAAAATCAGTGCCAATTCACCCTTGTACGTTGAGAGTTCCAGATCGAATGTAGCCGGAATTGGTGATTTTGTTTGGTTGAGAGCTTGAGCATACGTTTTTGCAGACGGTGTTGGAGTTACGGTCGGATTGAATGATGACGCCGCCATTGAGTCATTATTACAGGCGGAGGAGCGAAGCCCCTCCGGTCGGTAGCCGATGAAGTTCTCTGCCGTATTATGGTAAGGGATACTTCGTTTGGCTTGCGTCACACCTTTATCATATAAAGTGTTGTTTCCATTTTGGGAACACAATCTAATTGCGTATCCCAAAGATGGTATCCTTCAAGGGAGAATCTTATTCCTTTTAGACGACTTCTGAAACACCCTTCAGGCATTGATTACTTCAATCCAATTGAAGATTAATTCCTAAGTAGCTCGTCAATCTCATATTCGTACTAGCTCAAACTTTTCGGCCTTTCTGAATTGTTGTACTTCAATAAGTACATTCAACTATTTCTAAAAATAGTCATAGAGATTAACAAACAATTATTTGTGGCATTAATTGTCATAAGCCAACAAACATCGGTATGTTTAGGCTTTAGACAATTTTGCTAGATTTTACAACCTTTTCATAAAAGGCTATTTTAGTCATCTTTAGATAAGATACGTATTACCCACATGATTCATAATCATATGGTTCAACATCATCAGAATGACGTTTAATTACACGCTTCTCTTCCAGAGAGACTATGTCTAGAATAACCACAAATATTAAGGATAACAGCCACACAAATATTTAGTTGAGATCTTATCACATATATCAACTATACAGTGACATCAATCTAGTATGTTAGATTCAGTGACCTTCCAACTTTATCGGAATAACATTTATTCTTTACAATTGAATATGTCTACTAAATCCTAACAAATAACTGAAAGTATGTTCTTCATAAGAACCGGAACATAATAACATTTATTTAGTTTCCTTATCAGTTTACTAGATCCAGAATATGGTAAGTGTCACAACGTTTGCTACACCTTCCATATCTGCATTTAATCTTTCTAATTTAATCACACTCGTAAGATATCATATATCTTAGAGTCGACTTTGAACTTAGATAGATTTATCTCAACTCACTTGCCTACAATAGAAACTTCAATAAGTTCTCTATTTAAGCACATGCCCTAACTTTCCTTTTAATCCTTTAAGCACTTGAAAAATGTTTCTTATTGTAGTCTTCATAAGACTAAAGAAAGATCACAAGAGCCATGTCTTTAATTTCCTTTCGTAAAGAAAATCTAAAGTTTATTAAATAGTTTATTTAACCTTTTGAATCGTATTAAAAACATTGACTATTTAATTAACCTTTAAGCAATGATAGAATTAAGTCGATACTTAAATCTTACAATTTTGAAAACAACATTTCCAAAATTAGATGTGGTCATTCTTATCCAACGTTTGAATTAATTGTCATCGTATGACTGAATGATCATCTTGGATCGTATCCAACATATGACTAATTCATTGAAACTTATTTCAAATGATTTAATCATATCATGAGCTTCCGCTTTCATCAATAATTAAAGCCTTGAAGTACTCCATCAGATATGTAGTCTCTTTGTCTCTAACTACTATAACGGGATTGTTCGTGTCATTGCTTATTTTAAAAGGATTAAAATTACTTAACCATACTTGAGAACATTTCTCAAAAGGTAACAATCATAATTTGGTTTTACTAATCGAGAATAAAACATAAACATAAAGTTTGCTAAAACTACAACATAAAAATGAAAATAAAAGAGTGTGGTTGTTTATACGCGCAAAATCAAAAATGGTCTTTTGATTTATGATTTTCCTCCCACTAGTAAACTACTCCCAATTGACTTTCAAGAATTATTAATTTCTTTAGTGGACAAGATCCCACTAAACTACCGTGACCCCCGCTTTGGCTGGTGGGCCGAAAATAATCTAATAAGTAGACAACTCTTTGTCAATCGTATCTTATACGACTCTTGTTGTTTGACTAGTCAACTCTTTGACAATTTTTCATCTTATGAAGTAGTCAAACCCTTGCCTCTAAAATCCAAATGACCCCTCTTTGGCTGGTGGCCGAGAGAATTCTTAGTCAAGTCATAACCCCAATATTCGTGAGATCTCATACGATCATATCTCGATAATGATGATATACCCGAGGTAGGGCAACCCCTTGCTTTGGCTGATGAGTTGGATCCGAACAAGGACTCTTCACCGTCAATATAATATGGGGAGACAATTACAACTTGATTATTTTGAGGTGGAAGTATTTATGTAAATTAATTCACTTAATTAATTTCAATTATGGTCTCATAAAAAATATGTCTATCTCTATAGACATACATCCTACACATTTATCTAGATCTTGTCTGGTCATGCATCTATCGTATCATATAAAATAAATACAATCACAAAATAAATAAATGCGTAAAGTAACAGGTATGATCATTGACTTTTCCTAGGTGCGGTTTTGAATACAAACTGACGAAACCGCGGGTCACAATCTAAGGGTAGCTGCAACCGCCAATAGGATCTTTAATGCGCCATCTCCAATGAGATTTTTATTCTTATTTCTTTGGTCTCAATCTTCTGCTCCATTCTTGTTACATTTAATTTTATCTAATAAAATAAATACACCCGCCGTACATGGGGGGGAGCTAACGGGAATGGGATAAATGTAAAAAATAAATTAGGTCACGTTCTTCATAACGGCTTAGGACAATTTTTAAACCAACAAAAAATTAAATCATTCGCATCTATCCTATTGGTCGAGTCCATGATCAATCGGGGTCCATATAATCATATTATATTTACTATATCTAATCCATACAATAACATCTTATGAAAAATATAAAATTAAAATAACTACTTGCGTCTTAATTAATCAATTAACATTTAATCTATTAAATAATTTTATCCAATCAATTAAGTAATTAACATTTAATTAATTAAATGATTTTAATCGAAATAAAATTAACTAAACCGATTTCAATTTTAATTTTAATTAATTGGAACTATTCAAAAAATAAATCAAAATTAAAATTAGGTCTCTTTTGTTTATTTCCTTCTGATTCATAATCAAAAGGGATGCCTTTGGTTTCCTAAACCAAAAGGCATCTCCCTTGGCCCTTTCCAGAATCAAAAATTTTGAAAAGGGCCTAGGCCTAAACCTTTTCCAAAATCCAATATTTTGAAAATGGCCTAGGCCTATTCCAAAAAAAATTTGGAAAGGCCAATATTTTGGTTAATAGGACTGGCCACATTCCAAAATCAAAATTTTGAAATTGGCCTAGACCTAGGCCTCTTCTCAAATCAAATATTTGGAAAGGGCCTAGGCCAATTTCAAACAAAGTTTAGAAATGCCATTATTATTTTAATGCCATGTTGCATTCTAATGGCCCAAACTATTTGAACCATTGGTTAGCCACATGACACAACAAAATAAAAGAAGAATTACCAATCACCAATATGAACTATATTGAATTACAAAATACACAAAACAAAAATTTGGAGATCCGCCAGCATTGACCGGTCAATCGACGCCGGCAGCAGGTTGCCCTGCCGCCACTGCCGCCGACCAGCCGCCGCGGGTGGTGGTGCCGCCTCCAGTCGGCCGAGCACCACCCGATCCCTTTTTTTTCTTTTCGTGTATCGTTTTGCGAATAAAAAATCTTTCATCTTTTAATTATGTGATTTAAACGATAAAATTAACTACGCATATCAACATGCTTATTGCTTAAGCTCGAAGCTCTCTCTGATACCACTGTTAGGAAATCTACACGGGAACGCAGCGGAATTCAAAAATTTATATCCTATCGACCCAAGATCGACTGCGTTTAAGCAATAAACAAATAAGCTAAAGACGGTGGTTACCTTGCTTGATCAAAACGATCGACGCTTTGACCGTCTAAGGAGAGTAGTTCTGTATAGAGCCGCCCAAGTGTTCGGCCTCTACCGGTGATCCACACGAACAGCCCGCCGGAATCCCATCATGGATTGCTACCAGAAAACTCGGCTGCTAGACCGACTTTTCTCTCTGAAAACCCTCTCTAAGAAGCTCTCTATTTTTCACAAGAACTATTAGCTCTTGGAATTATGGTGTACAAAAGAGCTAGCCAACCCCTCATATTTATAAGAGAGGTGGCACCCCATATATCTTCCAAAATCCTTGGGGAACAAGTCTTGAGTAGAGTGGAGAGAAAGAAAACTTTTTGCTAATAAAATAAGGAAAATCCCATAGATTGATTTATCTCATTTAATTTAATATCTTATATTAAATATTTTCTCAAAGATATATATTGACAATATCTTATATTGAATATATATTTATCTTTCATTATATTACCATAAATCAATTTACACATGTGTGCAAATCTCTATATATTAATATCTAATATTAATAAATAATGCATTGTCAAGATTGACTAAATTGCATGATTCACGTGTATCAACAAATACACAAAAATATGCGCCACATATATATCCATATATATATTTAATTAGTCAACATGATAAATATAATACTATGATTAATTAATTTGTAAAATACATGTGTATCATATATACATAATAATTTCGACATACATACATCATATGTATATTTAATTAATCAACATAATTAATATCTTGTATTTAATTTATTCATAATAAATAAATACCACCATATTAATTTGTTACTATAACCCTTATAGTCGTGAGATAAACTTTCCTTATTTGGTTATCATCTATAACCACATTTTAATCCGGCTAGATGTTCATATGTGTGTGACCCGATAGGCTTCCGAATATGTTGGCCGTAGGCACAAAGTGCAAATTACGAAAATGCCCTTCATACCTAACGATCACAGGATAGCGTTTAGCAACACACCGTGACCCCCAATCATCAGAAGAGTCAAATGCAATGACTAGTACATTTCATGTGAAACAGTTACCGTGTAACTTACAATCCTATCGCTGTAATACCATACGGTCGTACGTCGAGTGTCAAACATTAACGACTGTATCTTATAATCTGGATATCATGCTCTCTTTCGAAGTAACTCATTTACTCCCACTTGCAAAGTTTCACGAGAGTAAGACATTCCTTATAAGAAGAACCTTTCGGATATTCACCCTACTGATAGGGTACTCGATTCCCAGACGACCAAACATGTATACTACGCATGCTTTAGTATCACACCCAATCACTACCGCATGATCGCCCCGTGGCTAGGGGAAACCTCAATAGTGTCAAAGCATGACAATCCACACCGTGATGCCATGAAGACTCCGGTCTAAATGATAATTACACAACTACCACATAGTGCGACACTTAATGTAAGTGGGTCAGTCTAATGTATGCATTCTATAATACACGTCCACATTCTATAATACAGTCCAAGTGTCTCTACACTTCAATAGACGGGATCTATCCCTGCCCTTAAAGACAGAAGACATCTAATACGTGCTAGCCTGTTCATACTATCAATGCCATGTTTAATTGTACATCAGAATAGAGACATTTAAGTGTCAAACTTATTAAAGTGATTAGAGATCTCATCAACCATAATCGCCTGTCATGGTTCTCTATCATAGTTTAATACTAAGGACGTTATCATATAACAATTCATAATTGGTTCACTAAAAGAACATATATATGACAACATAAAAGCCATTTAATATATGCATAAACATAAAGAAATAGTAGAAATGATCCGAACCGGTCGGATCTGGTCCAACCCGATTGGGTTTAGGACACTATTTCAAAACTAAATTCATCAACCTAGCGATAATTGGTTGGCTTGCTAATTCAGCTGATTCGGAATTTTTTTTTAACCGTCTTTGTCGTTGATTTTTTGGGCTTTTTTAATATGGTCGTGCCAGGGGGCGTTCTATTTCGATTGAAGCAGGACCATCTAAGTTCGGTGTGCAGGCACCGCTACCATTTCCTCGTACCTCGGTCTCTGAATGCATGATGGAAATTGATAGAATGTACGGAGTGTGGGTTTCTATGGTATCAAAAGTATCATTGGGTATTGATTCACCCGTTTGTGGCTCCATTTTTGGCTCTGATGATGAGCGTGTTCTCTTAGCCGCTTTCGTGCAGTTCTTTGACTATCGTCTGCCGACTTTGTGTTAATGTAGTCATGCCATTTGGGGTTCACTCTTAAAATCTCCCAGCATTCCTTCCACTTGAAGGCTCCTTTTCCTTGACCTTTATGTGTTTCGAGACAAAGTTTTTCCTGCCCAAATCACAATAGAGTATTACAAATAGAAAAACGAGTGACAAGTAATCAATGCAACGTCATAGTACATTGAGCAGTAATGTCATAACACATTGAGCAGTAGAGTTTTTTGGGAACCACATGCTTTTAGTTCTTGTTTTTTCATAATATAACTAATCAAAAGAGTAGCCCGATCGAAATATATATTAAACGGGATAATTAAAGAACAAACATATTATCACGGCCGGAGACATGTAGAAAATGAAAACTACACAATTACATAAAGCTTCCAGTAAGATATATAGCTTCATATATATACATTTAAAACACACAAACTAATGGCCAACCAGCCACAATGGAATTCGACTCATATATATATACTAGTCAGGCGCACCGTGCGATGCACGGTGGGCCCTTGTTTGTATATTTTGTTTCGTTTTGAGTTGGCCGTTTCATTTGGGATGTAATGTATAACAATCTGCAATATGAATTGCGTTACGTCTCCGATAAAAATCTGCAATATGAATTGAAGGGTCCACCGCTTTACGTACAAACCATGAATATCACCTAAATCTACAAAATGTATTACACCAACGCCATAAAACAAAATGTAGAATAGAAAGAACCTTATGATTGAAGTTCCATCTACCATTCCTAGGAAAGAATTTTTTCCCCATTTCCCATGTTCAACCGCAAAAAGCGAAACCGAAAAAAAAACATTGGTTTTCTGAGGCAACTAAAAATTAACAGTTACATTACAGCCTTACCCTTGGAGCAACAAGAACTCGACCATCAATGCTAGTAAAGTTCCTGTTAATAGTAATGCCACAAGACTGCGGAAGAGGGTCATCATCGTAGTTAATGATTTTCAAAGCCTGCACCCATTAAACAAGAACATAGTAAGCACTGTTAACAATGTTAGGAAGTTAAACGTAATGATATTGGCCTTACATTGGTCAAAGCTCTCTTGAGGCTTTTGACGGGATTTTTCCACCAGAGAAGACCTTTGGAAAGTTGACAACGCTTTGGTGTAACGTTGCAGAGAAACCAGGGAGCATAACTACACCGAGGGTTAGATTATAAACAAAAAAGTGACTATGAAAGAATGTGGACTTCAAGAAGCGAGTGTTCACCTCAAGAGGAATATAAGTAGGCCTTTTAGGCTTCCCGACATTGATGCAAGGCAAGTCACCAGAATAGCGCAATTCAATCTTGCGGTGAGTCACAAAGTAGTCGTAAACAGTCACTTCAATCGGTTCAGCCTCTTCGTTATCTTTGCTCCTTTGCTTTAGTGTGAAACTACAGAAAAGAATGCATCCGATTAGTTTTGAAATACCGTAACATCCATTAGCATAACACGGGACAATTTACAAAAATGAAAAATGTTGCATTCATTAGTAAAGGCTTACAGCTGATCCTTGCAGGGTCTCTCACTCAAACCAGTAATCTTATATTCTTGATTGGATGGGCTAGCCTTCACCCTCAAGTTCTTCAGAGTACGCCTAGCCTGGTATAGTAAAAATAGAAAAACGTTTCAGCAGACAAGTCAAAGTGTATATAGTGTAGAATAACACATCAGGATCCACAATGAATACCTTAACCCAGTCAATGGAAAACAGATTCCTCACATTCTGATTGGCAATCAGAAAATCAACAAACGGCCCTAGCTAGATGATCATCGTAGTTGAGACATCTTTAAAACAGAAGGAAATGACTCAGTTTAATACAAGAAGGTAAAAATAACCTACACAACATAAAGCGAACACGTAATATACAGCTATAAGTTACCAATGTTCAGAGATAAACCGCCCAGAGTGGTGCGGAAACTGGAATGGAATCCACGACATCCCAAAACACCTCCACCAATATAGTGAAATTTCTTACATCATTGTGGAAGTAGGATTGTCGAACAATAAGGCAACCCCTGCAACAAAACGTAATTTAGTAGTGCTACGATCGGCCTACAAGTCTACGTATCACATACTACATAAACGAAGTTCTAAACATGACATATCTTGTTTAGCGATGTCGCCTCATAATGATATCCAACACCCTCAAGGCTTCTTGGGAGTTCTCGGACTCCCGACCACGTAAGGCATTTCCGATAGCCCGCATCGGGATTTTTGCTGTATAAATGATCTCCACTTTGAAAGTCTTTGATTGGTAGGGCCGTCTTAGCCTTTTACGATCCTTCTTACGTGGACTTTCCGGGCTGACGTTCCCATTGTTCCTGAAACGGTAAAACTTTAACAAATACATGTACTGAAAGGCAATACAAACACACATAGTCAAGTCAATGTGAATATATTGCACCTGTTAGAGGTCATCTCCTCGAGCACTACGGTGAACTCAAGCTTGTTTCTCGGGAGAGGCCCAACAGTAAACAGACTCTTCTCCCCGTCATAAGCAAACTCTTTTCCATCAAGCTCAGTATCGTAGGTGTCATGCACACGATCCAACACACGTCTACCAATGCCCTTGGCATCAACAGGCTTACCATCTTCATAGAAAAGAGCAACCTGTCTAAGCACAACGCATTACAAAAGTTAGAACACGTATTATCACCTGATTGGTCAATTAAACTATTTCCACAAATTATACACATACACTACAGTGAAAAAACTGTCCATCGACGCTCTTCACGTCCACTTTAAAGTGATTTGTGAGCAGTGAATCTTTTGGCCCTTCGTTCCTTGGCCACGCCTCGCCATAGGAACACGCAGCTTCTTCTTGACGGGTTCTATGCCGGCCTTGATTGGTGTGACATTGGGTGGTGCTTGGTGGGGGTGGGGGTAGTAGATCGTCGGATGCCCCATTCATTTCGACTTCCACGAACCATTCTTCTCGGCGAGAACCGTTCTTTTCGAATGGATCCATTTCTCGCAATAACGAGAACTTAAGAATACATAAGAGCAACAGAAAAATTCATTAACACAGATTTAACGCATCATGTAGGAAGTTCAGTAGTAAATGCATATGTTAGTATGTCCCAACTATTATTCATATAAAATCAAGAATCTAAGAAGTGTTTTGCCTACGAAAGTTGACCAAAATTGACAATTAAGGCTTGCATGCAATTACAGATCAAAGAAAAACACAACTCCAACACACTACATCCAACCAAATTTCAAGAATTCCTAAATCTATCAAGAAAACAGAGCACTTAAAATTATTTCAGATCTACAAAAAAGGGGTATATCCACTTATGGAAATAAAGCACCACAATCACCTTCCAAAGCATTTAAGTATTCAAAAACTGCATTCCAAAGGGGGAAAAAGAATTGAACACAGATTTTCTAAAGACATTATAGCTAAAAAATGGATGAGCAAAAGCTCAGCTAGCATTAAACACCAGCCTTTTTCAGAACATTAAGAAAACCTACACTTGCAGAAAGACAGCAATGATATAGAAAAAAAACAAGCTAAACATTTAAGAATTCAGGGAGAATCAGTGGAAATCAACACATGCAGAACCAGATCCGCAAGTAATGAAGAGTCAAACCCAAAAAATATGCAAATAAAATTGTAATAAGCATTTTACCTGAATATACTACCCAGTGACATGACCAATAGGTGACACAGAAGGTGAAAAAGCTAGAGGAAAGACAAAAATGACTATATCTCTGGGAAAAAAATAAAAATAATAATAAACACAGAATAAACCAGCCAACAACTACACAGACTTAGTCTGAAAGCATTTTGGAAGAATAAAATAACATCATCAACAGGAATCTCTTCGACAAAAAACCCCCAAAAATCCAGTTTCTTAAACCAAAACAAAAACAAAAACAACCTTTCGAACTGCTAGCTAACAAAAACGCATTTCTCATACCAAAAACAAAATAAGGCTAAAGACCGGTGACCAGAAAAGCTTAAAAAACCACAGAAATCTGCCGAAGATGAACAGCACCGCTAAAATACCAAAAAAAACTCCAAAAAATAGCATCACCGTTCACTAATTTTTGCTTTCTGGCAGCCACATTATCGGGTAAAAACAAAGCAAAAGCTCCATATTTCTTACTCAAAAATCAAAATCGTTCAAAACCCATTTTGAAACACCGAAAAAATCCTTCAAAAGAAGCTAAAAAATTCCACACAAAGATGCTACCACAGATTACACCAAAACAGCAAAAAAAATCCGTAAAAATAAGCAGAAAAAAAAACCATTATACACTGCAAACAAAACCCACCGATACCGGAGGAGGAGCAGAAGTTTGAGCATCGATTTTTCGTGGACTTTTCTCCTAAGAACTATGAACATGAAGAATTGAGAAAGTGGTGAACAGAAAAAAGGATTTGGCATTGAAACAAGAAAAAGAACAATCCATCTAGAGCGTATCAAAAATTATAAATAAATAAAAAAAACAACAAAGCAAACAACGGTGAATACGGAACACTTTCATTCAATGGAGGAAAAGCGTATTCATCAGACAAAGATGACGGTGGTGGAAAGTGGCATCGGGAGAGACGGTGAGTGGAAACTTCTACCCATCCATTGTCTCGCAGCAGTATAGATGTCGTCAGGTGTGATCACCACGTGGCATGGGTACAATATAAAACGACGTCGTTTTATTCTACCAGTGACAAAAAAAATTAAAAAGACAGAATACGACAAAATTGTCGTCCAATGGTTTAGTATTTAATAAGTACTCCCTTTTTATATACGACAAAAACTTTTGCACAACTCCAATATGTATGACTTTCAGGCAAAATCAGAAAATTGGTCTTATAACTTGGCCTACTAAGGAATTTAGTCCCGATCCTGCTCTGGTGAGGAAAATTGTCCTCTAATTTTTTTATATTTTATTTTAAAAATGGTCATAATCATCGGAAATAGCTGACTGGGCACCAGAAGTTTTTACCAACGCTTACGTGGCTACCTCTAGGCTACCACGTTTGATCCTACGTGGTTATGGGGTCCCATTTCTCCTCCATTTACTTAAAAAAATGTTGACGCAAAAAGGATTGGTAAGTTAAGGATGTGAGGTTATTATAACTTGATTATTTTCACGAATGCACTTTCACAAAGATTTATCACACGACACATTGATGCATTGGTAGATAGTGATTAATGGGGAACATATGAAATGTTGCTTGACATATGTTTTGCCTGAAATCTTTAGTGAACATATGGTAGTTGATGTGGATTATGTATGGAGGTACATTCCGCCTTGATACTCTGCTCGAGGACGAGCAAAGGGCTAATGGGGGGGGTAGTTGATGACAGTCAATATATATATATTCTACGACATCAACATTCCACCCATTATGAGCAAAAAATAGTTGTATCGGTCGTTAATTATGAGCCATTTGTGTTGAATATGATAAGTCGGGTTCACGAGTCGAGTATTTGGTATTTTCATTTATTATCTCCGGAATTGATAGTATTTCATGTGTTATTGGACTATTTTCGGGTAACGAAGTTTGGACCAAGTGTTAAGAAGGAATTATGGAGCAGACTGGTCGAAAAACCGGACCTAGAGTTTCCAGAAGCCTCCAAGTTAAGCCGGCAAAGAAAAAAGGACGAAAATGCCCTCGCATGAGCGAGCACGCCGTTGTGTCAACGAGCCATCTAGAAGGTGTGTAAATGCATTTTCTTGGATGAGAGGTAATATTTAGGGTTAGGTAAGTCGGTTTTTCTACTATAAATAAGAGGCACCAAACCTCAGTTTCAATGTAAAATTTTTACAAGACAATTACATTATGCAATAAAATTTATTTTGTTCTTTTATTTTTTCTATGAGTGCTAGTCAAGGATCCGACCGATTCTCCATTTAGGGAGAGATCTGTGGAGGATATACGCACGGCTTCGAGGGTATGTGATGCGATTTCGATGTAGGATCTAGAATTGAGGTATTTGATGGATAGATTGTTGGAAGTAGCGCCCGAAAGGCAATTTATGTAATTGTTTTTAGAATTAATGAATGACAGATTTATTCTCATCTTATTACTTGCTTCGTGCTTGTATGTAATACACTACTGAAAACCCTAAGTCGTATCATATGTAGCCATATAACTTAATGGGTGTCGCACGCGAGGATTAAGTTTATGGTGATACACTTGAAATGATAGTCTGTGGTGAACTTAATCAATGTATGGGGTCTATTGATTAAACCACCATTAATGCGTCCAGAACACTTTATGGTGTGACCGTCTTATATGGACCGTCGACATTGGTTGTCTAAGTGGGGCATTTATATATGATGAGAGTCATATAGGACTGGACCGATTTAATCTGAGTTTCTCATATAATTCCGTGATTGAGAAATATTATTAAATCACAAGATGATCATAAATGGATTAACCTTAATCCTAAAGTGTTTCCATACTCCTACTGGTTTCAGGATAGGGTTTGATGTGTTCGTTAAGGATCGCTAAGAGACAAGGACCGAGTCACTTTCATGTTGGCACTATTCTAGGATGAGTGAGGAGTGTGTGTCTCACAGATATGGAATCCATTCCTTTCTGTGGGAAGTAGAAAGACAATCCCCTTATTTGTTAATCCTAGAAACTGATCGATCCACAGAGTTCGTATTGGTTATGAACTAATATATCACTAGTGGTTTAATGGTAATAAGGATAAGACGTAGTGAGGAAGGTTTACAGAAATAATCCTGCTTCGTTACGGATAGTCTATGGAAGGTTAGTCTGTATGTAGTGATTATATCAATGGAAACTTATCGACTCGACGTTTTGAGAATAAGTTATATCTATAATCGATAGAGTTCAGTTTCGGATTTATGGTGGCGTAGTTCCGGAATTAATAAGTTGAGTAGAAATATTCTGTTCGATAAATATTTTATTCAATTCATTGTAACTACTGGTTATAGGTCACCGGGTTGGCTCCTAACACGTGAGTGTTTTCTCGTTTTATGGAACCTCAAGAATAAATTAAATAGTTGGTCTATTTAATTAATATGCAATATTATTTATTTGGTAAATAATATGTAAAATAGAAAAGAAAGTTTCTATTAATTTATTGACAAAAGTGGCGCCCCGAATGTGATAAGTCACATGTGTAATTAATTATTTATTTGTTAGATAATTAATGGAAAAGAGATAAGAGATTGATTTTTTTGGGAATTATCTCTTATTTTATGGCAAATATTTTTTCCTTATGGGAATAGGTAATTGTGGTGTGAAAAGGATAACTCGCTCTTGACTAGTTATTTTCTTATATAAAGAGAGTTCCTCCTTGCACAAAACACACAACAAATTGTGCCACATTCACAAATAAAGGAAGAAAAATTAGTTTCTTGCCTTAGTCATTAAGAGGAGAAAAACTAAGGTTTTTCTTGTGCATATTCGAGGAGGATCTACGACGAGGATCGACGTCCACCGGTCGTCGCTAGGAGATACAATCCGGAAGACTGCGGTTTCTCCATCTGTCGATTTACTATTCCTCCTAAATAAGGTAAATCTTCAACCTTCTCATACTTGCATTAATTATTTATGTGAATCAAATCGTGGTAAAATCGTATGCGAATTTATTCGTAGCTTCCGCTGTGCAAGATCGAGTGTCTCGATCGGTGCTGTGAATCAGATCTGACGATCCAATTGTGGATCGGATCCAGATTCGGGTTTCTGTATAGCCAGCATGTGGTATCAGAGCCAGGTTAAAGCGATTTTGCGATCTTGATTGCATAATTAATTGATAAGGAGTGGAATTGAATAAATATTGCATCTTTTATATGTTTTTTTTTATATAAATGCGTGGTTGAATGTTTTGGTTGACGAGATGGATTGGGATGGTACTTGTTTACCGTTAGATCTATTGTAAACCCAAATTTTTCTGGGTACAGGAAATTATGTAATTTATTTATTGTAATTTAATTTCCTTGTAGCTAGAATAATTATGGTCGGCGGCCCTGTTGTATTTAATTATTTTTCGAAGAACAACATCAACCAGTAGTAGTGATGCAGTGGTCAAGGTGCTGACCACAAGCCTGAGGACGCGAGTTTGACTCCCCTATGACGCATAATTTTTTATGAACTTTTCTGGAAAATTGTTTTGTCAAAGAAAAAAAGGTGCACAGCTGTAGGGAATCGAACCCAGGTTGCCACTGAAGAAGAAGGAAGCCTATACCAACTCGGCTGGACGACTTTTGATGAATACTTGGATCAGAAAATTAATAAAGATACACAGTGGCGGCGGCAGTGATTTAATTAGATAATTAGTAAAACTCTTGGACGCAGGTTTTATTTAATTATTTAATTTATAGATTAGATACGGGGGTACCAACGGTCCATCTCAATGGTTTATTTTTCGCATTTATTTTCTTGGATGATTATTGATATAACCATGTCATCCATCATATTCATGATTTACACTCCTAGCATATGCATACATTTAGAAAATTAACATTGACATTAATTAGACATGTATGAACACAATAATTAATTTAGATTAAAAATAAAATAAATTAATTAAAGGAAACGGAATTTTATTTGTAAATAAAATTCACATGATAAAAAATAAAATTTATTCGGTAAATTTGATTATGGGATCTTAAATCCTTCATGGATTTAACTATGTAGTGGCTACATAAATGAGATTTTGATGATAAAAAATTTGGAAAATCGTGAAAAGATAGGACACTAACTAGATGGTATTTGGAACCGATAAGTTGGTGATTGCTTTTCATGATTTATTGTTTTCGATTATTGGAAAATTCTAAGATCCTAAAGTTTTATCATGATAAAATTAGGACTTTAAAATTCATTTGGTGAATTTTTGTTGTGTAGTGACTGCACAAGAGATTTCTAAATAATCGATAAATTGAAAATCATGAATAAAGTGTCACTAGTTAGACGGTATTTGGAACCGATAAACTAGTGGGAGCTTTAAATTTGTGATTTATTGTTTTTCGATTTGGTGGGAAATTCATAAGTCCTAATAAATTAGGATTTTAAAATTCTTGGTGAATTGTAATTATGTAGTGTCTACACAAAGAATTTAAAAATCCGAGAAATTGGAAAATCATGAATAAGTGACACTAGTTAGACGGTATTTGAAACCGATGAACTAGTGAGAGGATTAATTTAAATATTCATGATTTATTGTTTTTCGGGATGATTAAGAAATTCTGAAAATCCTAATAAGACTACCAAATTTTCAAAATAACAAGTGGGAGCGGGGAAAGTGAAAACCGACCCCACGGCCTCTACTGTTGACACAAGCAAGTGAGAGAATGGTGACGCCTCATGACGCTTTGATTTCAGCCCCCTAAGGATGGCCTTCACCGCTATCAAAATGCATGGCTTGGTCTCCGAAAGGATAGGATTTTGGGTACTCGTCGGGTCACTGACCGACCCTAAGGCGGCATACTCGGGGCGTACTTTGAGATCTGAAATAGTAGGTCACACTCACATGGATATTTTTGGAAATATCTTGGCTGAAAAAGGAAGGTAATAAACAATTAAATGGAGATGTCCGATTCTCAGTTAATTGTTAAGAGAGATTGTCTCAATTTAATCGTCACCTCTTTGGCCTACCCTAAGGCGGCACTGTAGGTGTGAGATTAAATCCTTGGAATGGTAGGATAAACTGCATGCATGACACCACATTTATAATTCCCAAAATCATTATTTGTTGTAGTGTATGATTTGATTTATATTTCTGTCATTATTTATTTTCACAACTACATATCATCTCAAGCTATCTAAACTGCTAAATACGATATATTGACTAGTAATGAATTCGTAAAAGTGGAAACGTAACAAGAACGTTGAACTCATAAATCAAGAATGCAATTAATTTTTCGGTGGAGGATTTCCCTCTTAAGCCTTCAAACTTAAGTGACATTGATGAGTATGCCACTGCTGTAACTCGTGTTGAATGAAAGACAACCGATATTAGTTCAAAGATGACGAGAATGATTTGGTATCAATCTCACCAGACATCCCATAGTTCATGAGTAGTGTCTACTCAAACGAACTGCTAGTTCACGGCCATTTCATTTAAAGAAAGCCTAGAATTGGAAGGTAAATGTCTACAAGTGTAAGTCATCTAAACTAAATAAGTTAAAGGCTAAACCGGATTATTAATCGAAGAAAATATAGGATAAGGAAAGTGATTTCGGATCACTAACCTATGAATCCTTAGAGACTTTTCTTAACAGAGTAATTTGACTCGAAAGATAAAGTTCTTTTGCAAGAACAAGGTAGCTGAGCATTCATGATGAAGAGTAGATGATATATGATAAAAATATAACTATATTATATGACTTTTTATTACGTATTTATAATATTATCGTATAATTTCATAAAAATATAACTTAAAACTTATAAAAATCTAATTAGTTATAAATAGATATTATCGTTATAAAATTAGTATAAATTATAACTTTTGTTGTCAGATTTACCGTGGGAGTTGTTTTTTTTATTGATACAGGATGAATACGAGAAAAATCAACGAATCAGAAGCGAAATAATAAAAAATTAACAACGAGATGTTTTTGACGGTTCCGCTATATATATATATATATATATATATATATATATATATATATATATATATATATATATATATATATATATATATATATATATATTATCTTTCTTTAGTTATTTTCTAGTTCAGTAAATACAGTAAAAGACACTCTGCCGAAATAATAATGTAGTATAAGTATCGTTGTAATACTTAGAAGACTTATCAAGGCTCGTTGTTGTTAGAAGAGTTGCTATTTCCGGAAAATACGGCTCTGATGCTTCAATTGTAATCTGGTAACTTTCTAATGTATTTATGTTTATTAGTATCTATATAATAGTTATAATGATATTAGGCTAACTTAATATCTAGCCAAGATATGAAATTGAATTAGTTTTATCTTTTTAAGGAAATGGATGATGACTATGTTAAAATCTGATTAAAATCAATTATGATGAATCTCTTTCTATTTGAACTTAATGGCATGTTTGTATTGACGTAATTAACCAATATAAACGGAGTCGTAATCTAATGATGAACTGACTAGAGAAGTTAGGTTATGAGATCATGGATAGAAAGACCGCAGGGTAAAAATGGTCATCGACAAACGGAATCCTATTTCCTATCCCGGGGGCGAATATTTGTACTCGAGAGATTATTACGTTGAAATCACCTGTTTAATCGACGGATCTTAAAATACGGCCGTATGACAAAACGGGAGTGACCCAGGATTAAGATGACATTGGACGAGAGGATTAGACATATGACAATTTCATACGCTCGTGTCAGGAGGAATTGTTGAGCTTAGGAGTATACCGTTTCACGTAATCAATTAGACCTAAAAAGGAAGATCGAGCACATCCATTGAACTAAAAAGTGATTGTAATTCAATAACATATTCTTGGCTAGTTTCTAATAATATTACTAGTATCTATATTAGTATTTATCATATTCGTACATATATATATATATATATATATATATATATATATATATATATATATATATATATATATATATATATATATATATATTAGTATTATGCATTTATTTACTTGTTTTAGTAGTTTAGTATTATGTATATATATATATATATATATATATGTATCTATATATATCTATATTAGTATTATGCATTTATTTACTTGTTTTAGTAGTTTAGAGATTATTTACTTGGTAAAAAAAACTGCGACTTAGATTAAGTTAATAACGACTTCTTGGTGTTTAACCACACTCTGAATTACCACACGCTTCCCTGAGGATTCGACACCTGACTCACCATACTAGCACTATAATTTGACCCGGTACACTGCCGGTAAGGATTGTATAGCCTAGAAATAGTCCGTCGGCTTTCTGGCGCCGTTGCCGGGGAACGCGACGCTAATTCATTGTGTCTATGGTTACTACTTGTATTAGCTCAAAGTTCTTGAGGATAAGTCAACACTCTTCTTATCACATTTCTTTTTTATTTTTCGTTGGTACTTACCTTATAGGTAAGTTACCAATATTCTTTTTATCAGTTTCAAGTTATTTTCTCTTTCCGATAGTTGATGACCAGAAGCGGTAAGGCCCCACTCACTCCTTATAAGCCTGACATAAATACTTATGAAAGGCAGTTAAGAGTAGAGAGTAAACGTGGTCATACTAGTCAGGGAAATCCTGACGAATCATCTTCAAATCGAGAAACGAGAATGGCCGAAACCAGTGATGAAACACCTGAACAAGGGATTGCTCATGCCCAAGGACATGGACAAAACCTTAATCAGAATCTACCAATACCAAATAACCAGAATCCTAATAATAGAAATAATCAGAACCAGAACCAGAATAATCATAATAACCCTAACCTACCAAACCCGAGACCTATCTGTGATCAGACCGTAAGAAGAAACCAGACTAATAATCCAATTCGTTTACCAAATGAAGGAGCAAATAATTTCGAAATAAAATCTCATCTTTTTGGTTTAATTGACACAGGAGCCCAATTCTTAGGAGAAGATGATGAAGATCCACATCATGACCTCTATCTTTTCGAAGAATTATGTAATACAGCCAAAAGTCAAGGTGCCCATCGTGAATTAACAAGGATGTCTATGTTTCCTTTTTCTTTAAAAGGAAGAGCACGAGATTGGTTTATGTCACTCCCACATCATTCATTGACAAGTTGGGAGGAGATTCAAACCGAGTTCTTAAAACAATATTTTACTCCTGGGAGGAATTTGGAATTAAAGGTCGCAATTGCTAACTTTAGACAAGGATCTGAAGAAACGCTTGGGAATGCTTGGGAAAGATTTAAAAAGTTATTAAGAGCTTGTCCCGATCATGGTTATTCCTTAGATATGCAAATCCAACATTTCTGTCGTAAACTAAGGAAAGACTCATGAGCAGACGTTGATCATGCATGTGGTGGTTCCTTAATGATGAGTGAAGCCCAATTAGTTTACGATGCTATTGAAAAGATTTCCCAAAATAACCGAATGTGGGAAACCGGTTCTAGCACAAGAAAAGTAGCATTTGCAGGAGAATGTACATCGAATACGGAAGTTCTAGCACACTTGGAGAATTTGAGTAGGAAATTTGACGGCTTACAAGCTAGTAAGAATATTAACTCGGAAAATAATTTAACGAATGACTACTCAAATCATGATAATGTGTCATTAGGGATAGAAGAACCAGAAGGATATTCAAGGGAGAAGGTGAGTTTTCTACAACCAGAAGTAAGAAACTCTGTGGAAGTACTGGAGCAGAAAACTTAGGAAATAATGAAGTAGAGAATGATTTAGATGGTAAATTTGAGAAGAATATAGAAATCTCAGATGAACATGAATTCACTAATGAAGAAGAAGAAATTATTGAAAATTTCTTAAGACGAGACAGAGTTGTTGAACCTAAAAGTGAGGATGAGGAATGGGTCAAAGTTCCTAGACTTCTGAAAAATCCAATGGACAGTGACCTGAGAACCTTATTTAAGGAACACGTAAGAGAAAACAATACTGAAAAAAGGAAGGAAGATTTGCAAGTAACTGAAAAAAATAATACAGGGGATGTTTTAAAGAAAAAATCTCAAGATAGAGAAACATGGCGACCAAGTAATACTCAAAGATTCAAGGAAAAAGAGAGTATAACTTCAGAACCAAAGGTTATAGATTTAGAATCTTTACCTTACCCACCAAAGGATCAAATTAAAAAGATAAAAACTGATAAGAAGTATGCTTGTTTCCTTGATACTTTTCGTCATATTCATGTCAATATCCCCGTTATCGAAGCCCTAATCAACATGCCTACCTGTGGAAAGTTTCTTAAAGATATCCTATCAAACAAAAAAAAGTTGGAAGAATATGAGAATGTATGCCTTAATGAAGAATGCTCTGCAATACTTCAACATAAGTTACCACCTAAACTTAAAGATCCTGGTAGTTTTACCATTCCATGTGAGATTGGAGGATTTCTGTTTAAAAAAGTACTATGTGATCTCGGAGCAAGTATAAATCTCATGTCTTATGAGGATTATAGGAAACTAGGCATAGGAGAGCTTACAAATACTGAAATGACCCTTCAGATGGCAGATAGATCGATTAAACATCCTAAGGGAGTTATTGAGGATGTGTTGGTCAAAATAAACAAATTTTACTTCCCAGTGGATTTTGTAATAATGGAAATGGAAGAAGGATATTCAGCGCCAATTATTCTAGGTCGTCCATTTCTAGCTACAAGAAGGACGTTAATCGATGTTCAAAAAGGTGAACTGATACTAAGAGTTAATGAAGGTGAAGTTTCTTTTAATATCTTCAAAGCTATGAACCATCCATACAAATCACCAGAATCATGTTCTTTTATAGATGAGATATCTACATTCTGTGACAACCAATTGCAAAAGTATGAAGTAAATTAGAAGAATGTTTGGCACTATCCATCTATAAAGAAGATGAAAATGATGCTGAAATGAGAGAAATAATCCTTTATCTAAATAAAGGAATATTTTTTAAACACCCGTGGCATCAATTTTTGAAATTGGAACTAGAAGGACCAGTTTTAAAACCTTCAGTAGAAGATCCACCAAGGAATCTGGAGTTGAAACCACTTCCTTCAAATCTGAAATATGCTTTTCTTGAAACTAATAATCTATTACCGATTATTATTTCATCAACCTTAACTAATGAACAGGAAGATCAATTACTTAGAATGTTAAAACAACATAAGAAGGCATGTGGATGGACAGTGGCAGATATTCGAGGAATAAGCCCTGAGATTTGTGTTCATAAGATCATTCTGAATGAAGGAGCTAAACCTTGTATTCAGCCACAACGCCGCCTCAACCCAAATTTGCAAACCATTGTTAAGAAAGAGGTCATTAAACTATTAGAAATGGGGATAATTTTTCCCATATCAGATAGTGAATGGGTAAGTCCGACTCAAGTAGTTCCGAAGAAGGGAGGTTTCATGGTAAATGAAAATGATAAAAATGAATGGATTCCGACAAGGGAAATTACAGGATATCGAATGTGTATTGATTTTAGAAAACTGAATGATCATACCAAGAAAGATCATCATCCACTTACATTCATCGTACAGATGTTGGAACGATTAAGTGGACATAAATATTACTGTTTCTTAGATGGCTATTCAGGCTACTTACAGATATTCATTGCAGCATGAGATAGAGAAAAAACTACTTTTACTTGTCCATATGGAACTTTTGCTTATAAACGAATGCCATTTGGTTTATGTAATGCACCGGCTACATTTCAGCGATGTATGATGGCAATATTTTCTGACATGGTCGAGAAATTCTTAGAAATCTTTATGGATGACTTTAGTGTTTATGGAGATTCTTTCGATGAATGCTTATAGCACATAGAACGAGTATTGCAACGCTGTGAAGATACCAACTTAGTACTAAACTGGGAAAAATATCATTTAATGGTATCAGAAGGAATTGTTCTAGGTCATATAATCTCTGAAGTAGGTATTGAAGTAGATAAAGCTAAAGTCGAAGTAATTTAAAAGTTACCTCCACCAGTGAATTTAAATACTTTGAGAGGATTTCTTGGACTTGCTGGATTTTATAGGAGATTTATTGCAGATTTTTCGAAAATAGCAAAGCCTCTAAGTCATTTGCTTGAAAAAGAGGTACCATTTAACTTTGATGATAAATGTATGAAAGCATTTCAGACCATAAAAGCGAAATTGACTACGCTCCAGTGCTGGTAGCACCAGATTGGGATTTACCATTTGAAATTATGTGTGATGCAAGTGATTTGGCTGTAGGAGCTGTCTTAGGTCAACGATATAACAAAATACTCAAGGCAATCTACTATGCATCTCACACTCTAAATGCAGCTCAACTCAATTATGCAACTACAGAGAAAGAATTGTTGGCTGTGATCTTTGCCTTAGATAAGTTTCGATCTTATATTGTTGGATCTAAGGTCATAGTTTATACAGACCATTCTGCTTTGAAGTACCTATTAAGTAAGAAAGATGCTAAACCACGTCTTCTTAGGTGGATTCTGTTATTTCAAGAATTTGATATTGAAATCAAGGATAAAAAAGGAAGTGAAAATGTAGTAGCAGATCATCTAAGTAGAATGGAAAATGATGAAGGAAAAGGAAATGAAATACGAGATTCATTTCCAGATGAACAACTTTTTAGGATTGATACTCCCTCAACCATGCAATTATTAAAAGATAGAATACCATCAAAAGAGAATTCACCATGGTTTGGGGATATTGTTAACTATCTTACCTGTAATTACATCCCGTCTCACTGGACTTGGCAGCAGAAAAAGAAATTCTTTTACAACTTAAAGTTTTATTATTGGGAGAAACCAGATCTTTTCCGAAGATGCTTGGATGGAATAATCAGAAAGTGTATCCCTGATAATGAGATTTTAAGTGTTTTATCATTTTGTCATGATCGTGAGGCAGGAGGGCATCATGGAGGATGGAAAACTGCTTTTAAAGTTTTAAAATGTGGTTTTTATTGGCCTACGCTATATAAAGATGCGTATAAATATGCAAAATCTTGTGAATCTTGTCAAAAATGGGGGAATATATCGAAAAAACATGAAATGCCTATGCAACCAATTCTAGAATGTGAATTATTTGATGTATGGGGTATAGATTTCATGGGACATTTCCCTATATCGTTTGGAAAAAGATTTATTCTGGTAATGGTTGATTATGTCTCGAAATGGGTAGAAGCTGAAGCTCTTCCCACTAATGATGCCAAGGTTGTGATAAGGTTCCTTAAAAAGAATATATTCACAAGATATGGCATTCCAAGGGCTATCATTAGTGATAGAGGTTCACATTTTAGCAACCGATCGACCATTTACTAAAATAATTGAGAAATATGGTGTAACTCATAAACTAGGAACACCCTATCATCCGCAAACTAGTGGATAGGTAGAGGTGTCTAATAGAGAAATTAAAAGGATCGTGGAGAAAACAGTGGACTCAAATCGTAAAATCTGGGCAGAAAGACTAGATGATGCATTATGGGCATACAGAACAGCCTTTAAGACACCAATTGGCTGTTCTCCTTATAAATTAGTTTTTGGTAAATCTTGCCATCTCCCTGTTGAATTAGAACACCGAGCTTTATGGGCTATTAAATTCCTAAATTTTGATCCTAAAGCTGTCGGTGATCATAGATTACTCCAGTTAACAGAACTAGAAGAGTTTCGACTCGATTCTTATGAAAATGCTCGAATCTACAAGGAACGCACGAAAGCTTTCCATGATAAGAAAATCTATAGTTGTGAGTTCCATGTAGGTGATCGAGTACTTTTATACAATTCACGTTTGAAGTTGTTTCCAGGAAAGCTTAAATCTAGATGGACAGGTCCATATGACATAACTAAAGTCTATAAGTCTGGAGCTGTTGAACTAACTGATGGAAAAACGACTTTTATAGCTAATGGCCACAGGGTAAAATTATTCGTGGGAGTTGAAGGGATACCTCAAGCGGAAGAAGTAATGTTGCTTATCGACCCTCCAACGAATTAAGGAAGCAAAAATTCTAAACTCAGCCGATTACGGGTACTATCTTTCTAATTTACTCTTATTATGCATTTTAAAGTAGCTTAGTCTTTTACCGGATAGACGTAAAAGAACTGGATGCCTTTCTTAGATAGAATAGGAGTTCTTATTTTACTTTTAAAGTTAGGTCTGGATAAAGATGTCGCTTTTATAATAGAAGCCTTAGTTTCTAAATTAAACAAGGAACTGCTAATCGAAGCCAGAGAAAGAGAACTTTGTAATGGTAAATCAAGGAGTGCAATGAAGAGAAGAGCAAAGTTTCTAATGAGATGTAGAATTTGTGGAAAAAGTGAACATAACGGAAGATGTGGAGAAAGTACAACCAAATCCCAGGATGAATGTTTGAATGTTATTAAGAAGGGAACGATTAGGTGGTTATCCGAAAATCCCGAGGGAGAACAAAGAGAAAATTCAAACGCATCATTTCTAGGAATGAGGTTAATAGATCGATATGATAGAAATCTTGAGGACTTGAGGATGAAAGAATTAGAATTAATTTAAGTATTGTATGTTTAAATTTTAAGTTATTAAAAAAAAAATTAAAAAGAAAAATATTTTTAAGTATATGAAAATTTTAAAAATTTATAATGACCCTATTATTATCATATATGATTTAAAGTAGGATTATTATATAAAAAATATGTATTTTCAGTATTATATTAATTTCATACAATTTATAAAAATTCTATAAAATCATAATAAACTTGTCTTATATCATATAAATAATTTGATAAAAATTAAAATATGTTCATATGATATAATCTGGGCGTATTACACATAAAAACATAAATTTTTAAAAAAAAAAAAAAAAAAAAAAAGTGACCGGCACGCGCCGGTGTGTCAAACCTAATATCAACAAACAACCGCCTTTTCTTCTTCTCTTCCATTTCCTCATTTTTTCTGCAACATTTCGCCCCCCCCCCCCCTCCCTCCCCCCCTTTCTTCCAAAAATATATCACTTTTCACCACTTTTATATCACAAACTCCATAATTCATCATCCTCTCTTCAACCACACTACACAAAAACATTAACATTGCCAAAAGGTTGAAGTTTGGCAAGAAAAGCTTCTCTTTTCACCTCATTCCGGCGACCACCATACATTCCGGCCCCTAGATTGTTTTTTTTTCCAGCATTATAAGGTAACAATATATATATATATCAATTATTTCTATTTTTATTATAGAATTTTGAATTTTTATTTTGGTCTAAGTAATCTTTGGTTTGTGTTGTTTGTTTGTTTTTGTTTATTTTTGTTGTTGTTTTTGTCATACCAATATCGTAGATGGCCTCTTCCTCTAGGAGAAACCCTAAGAAAATAAAGCAAGATATCCCTGATATAGTACCGGTTATAGAACCAAGGCCATTGCCTGATTTAGAAAAAACCATTTCTTTTGAGAACACTGCTAGTCCTGAGGCTAAGTATGCGTACAATGAGTATTTCAGTAAATGCAGAATCTGGTTAGAAAGGGGTATAGACTTTGATTCATTAGGAAATGAGGTAAAGGATATTTTTGCTGATAGAGAGTGGATGGACATATCCATGGAAAGAACTGATAACATTAATGCCACTATGGTAGCTGAGTTTTACTCTGTTCTATCAACTTATGATCCAGCTACTGTTGAAGAATTGACTTATATCCCTCTTAGGAGTGTTAATGTTACTTTCTGTCCAGTTATGATAAATACATTTTATGGATTGCCTGATATACCTGATGAGGATGATTATCATTCTGTCTGGGGGGACCATCCTGCTACTTCGGGCTAAGGCATATGAGGCCCAGCAAGCTTTTGACCCCACAACTGTTTGGAAAGATAATAGATTTGCATATGGAAGATGTTTTAGGGATATAAGGGCAATTAAGCAATTCTTAGGACATAATGTAACCCCTTCCACTCATGTATGTGCTTATGGTCGTGATGATGTTGTCATAGCCTGGGCTATGGTTAATGATGTTCCAATAAATCTGGGGAAACTTATTTTTTCCAAGGCATGTGATTTTGCTAAAAGTCGAATTCGAGGGGGACGTCTGCCATTCCCTAATCTTATTTCAGCCTTGTGTACTACTTTTGAGGTCCCAGTTTTACCTTCTGATAGGATTATGTCTCCTTATGTCCCACCTATTGGTCAAAAATTAACTGCCTTACCTGCTGGTAGGATAAATTATAACAACCAAAATCGCCAGCAGCAACAACAACCACCACCTCCACCTCCTATTCATACTCCAGCACCTCGAGCTCCTAGGCAGTCACAGCAGCCACAGCCACTTCAGAGCCAAAATAACCAGATTGAGGCTATGTTTCAGCATATAGTTCAGGCTCAGGCTAGAACTGATGCTAATATAGCTTTAGCTTGTGAAAAAAATAGGCAATGGGCTGAGGATCTTAGGATTGGCCAAAGAGGCCACAGAGCTTTCATAAGTGAGATAGATCCCAGATATGCAGAGATTTCTGCTAGGTATCCTCGAGTCGGCGACCCCATACTATGCCAGATTGGATTCCACCTATTCCACCACCAGTTATATTCCAGGATTATATGCCATCATCTGTAGGACAGGGTGGTATGTTTACAGGTTCAGTTGATAAATCCATGGGCAGGGGAGGTGTGACTTTAGTGGCAGATGTGACAGCAGGTCTAAGCTCGTTTGGATTGGAAAGTTCAGTATCAATGGCAACAATGCAAGCTCAGACGACATTTCAAGCATCTACGTCAGCAGATCCACAACAGTCCAGCTATGGTTTGCATACGACCCAGTCTCTAGGGGCTGAATTCACTTTTAGCCTGTTTGGATCGTTTTCAGCTCAGTTTGACTCATCTTATGACGTAGATGAGGATTACGATGAAGATGAGTGATTTAAATAAACTTTTCATGTGTTATGGTGTATGACTATCTACGATGATTTGATGTTGTACTTTTTACATTTATTTTTGTTTTCGTTTTTAGACTATTGATGCACTCCGCGGTTAGTGCACTTTGTTATTCTACGACTTTTACATAGCTTTTTGTTTTATTACAACTTTATTCCCCACGTTTTAGAAAAAATATCCATTTTTACACTGAAAGAAGATGATGCAACTCTCTGATTTGAAAAAATCTCTGATCGTGAACAGTAGTACCGGCACGCGCCGGACCTTACCCTGCACGCGCCGGTATGGTGAGCTACCGACATCCCTCAGATTTTTTCCTCTTTGGTTCTGTTATTTCTATAAATAGAAACAGATCCAGCATTCCTGAATTGCTCACCAACTTCTTTTAGCTTCTTGTTTTCTTACCAAAAGTGTATAAAATGTCCGATCATACGTCAGTTAACAGTTATTCTCCTCCACATACCCCAAATTCCGTACTTCCTAATCCACATTATCCGTTTTTCCACCCCGTTCCTTACAATTCCATGTATGCATCGGTTTACAACCCCTTCATAAGCAATTTCAACCAGTCACCGGTGCTGATTGAAAAAGGTCTAATTTTCGAAAAGTGGATAATTGGGCATTCATAAGGATGGAAGCAGATGGGTGGGAGTATTTTTGTCGTATGCCCAGAGGTAGAATTAATGTTACGTTGGTAAGAGAGTTTTACTCTGTACTTTCGGAAGCTAATACTGTAGCATTGTTACAGTCTGTTACAATTAGAGATGTTGTTGTTCCTTTTACTTCTACCGTAATAAATCAAGTTTTTCATATACCACCAGTCCAAACATCACCATCTAGTCATTTTGAGTATCAATGGAGACTTGATACTGCTGAAGGAGTAATTAACAAATGTTCGGAATCTTATCAAGTTTTATTCTAACATTATAATAGGGATAGAGATGTCTCCACAGCAGCTTTACTTCCCCATTTGAGAACATGGAAACGATTCATCAATTCATGAGTTTATCCAACTGATGATTTCTCGGAAATCAGTGATGATGAAATGTTGCTATTATATGCTATCACGAGTGGAGCTGTTATAGATTGGGGAGTATTGATTCAAAAAGCAGCTGTTAGTTTTGCGTTTGGAAGAAGACCGATCCATCAGCCTATGCCGTTTGCATGGCTGATTTCTAAAATATGTGTTCGTTTGGCTAGGGTACCGGAAAGAGAACAGATGAATACTTTCCAGCTCGCCTTCCTCAGGTAGGGCTGTTACCAGTCGATATTCCGGGAGGATCATCAAGTGGGGAGAATTAGATAGTTATGTTGATAGTAAGGAAGGAATAATAATAAAGAAGGTAATAATGGCAGAATAAATTAGTTTAGAATAAATTAGTTTAATAATAACTTAGTTTAATTTAGTAATAAATTAGTTTAAGTTTTTGTTTTAGTAGTAACTTGTATTTTTTCATTTTCCTAGTTTTAATATTGTAATATATTTCTATGTTTTTAAGCGCTCGTCCGTTTGACACATAAAATAATTCAACTGCTATAAAATTTATTTTATTTGCTAAACCAACTTTTTACTGCTCATTAGACATCGAGACGATGCCAATTCGTAAGTGGGGAGTAGAAATTGGTTAGTAAATAAAATGAATTTAATATATCAAATACTTATACACATAGTTTAATTATTCTTAAGGAAATAAATGGAATAATATATTATTATAATAAAAATGATATATTTTGATAGAATAAATTTTAATTAAGTAAAGTAATCTTGACATATTATTTCTATATTATTTATATCTATTTTAGATTTTAACCAGATTTTAAGTATGTATATCTAGATAAATATTATGAAATATTTTTTATGAAATTAGACAAAAGTTGCTTATAATTATAATGAAATTTTAAAATGATTTTCTTTTCAAGACAAGTATGAAATTGGAATCGGATTAGGGATGACGATTTTTGGCATAACTTTGACTAACTAAAGCCAAATAAGCCTGCCCGAACGTAATTTCCAATTTTTGTCCCCACCTCAGCCTTGTAGAGTGATCAAGACCTCACTCGAAATTATCCATTATGATTAACTAGATAAAACCAACCCTTAACATAATTTGGTCTACATTTCCTTGAAATCCCGCAAGTTTAGTATGTACTTATGGATAGCGGTGACGACATCGAAATAAAAGAGTCGATACAATACAAATGACAAGAGCTGAGATTGGTATTATTATTTGGATGGGCATTTCTATAAAATCATATTATTATGATTCTTTTGTTGGCTTTATTTATGTTTTAAAAAAAAAGGGAAAAAAAGATTATGGTTTCAAAACCATTTTTATTAAGTGTTAGAATTTAAATCAGGATATTACTGATTGAGATATTTTTGATCAAAAAAATTGAAGGTGTGAGTGCGTACGACTTACTTCTATCTCTTTTGATTTTCCTTTGTTATCCTTTCGATTAGCCAAATACCCTGAGCCTAAACGTTATAAGCCAATTTGCCAACTACTTGACCTAGTCCTTGATTCCGATAATTCGTATAGTGGCGATTATAAAGTTATTCTAAATATTTTATTTTTATTATTAAGTAATTCATGTAGAATTTCATTTAAATAATATTTTATAACTAATTTATTAAGTTATACACACTTTTTGTCTTCTTAATAATCTTAAATAGATAAAATTAATATAATTATAATATTGACAGCATACGTTACTAAATTAGAGATTTAGTCTAGAAACACTATATTATTTGCATTATGAATTTTTATATATTATCATCGCTTTTTTTGATCGAGGACGATCAAAAGCTAAGTGGGGAGTAGTTGATATATGATAAAAATATAACTATATTATATGACTTTTTATTAAGTATTTATAATATTATCGTATAATTTCATAAAAATATAACGTAAAACTTATAAAAATCTAATTAGTTATAAATAGATATTATCGTTATAAAATTAGTATAAATTATAACTTTTGTTGTCAGATTCACCGTGGGAGTTGTTTTTTTATTGATACAGGATGAATACGAGAAAAATCAACGAATCAGAAGCGAAAGAATAAAAAATTAACAACAGATGTTTTTGACAGTTCGGCACGCACCGGAGGTGACCGGCATGCGCCGGAATCTTCATCATTTCAAGAACATGGGTCTGACACAAGGGAATAAGCACTGTAGCACCGGCATGCGCCGGTGTACTGCCCCTGCCTATAAATACTCCATCATTGCAGATGTTTGGAGGTGTACCAATATATATATCACTTCTATATATATATATATATATATATATATATATATATATATATATATATATATATATATATCTTATCTTTAGTTATTTTCTAGTTACGTAAATACAGTAAAAGGCACTCTGCCGAAATAATAATGTAGTATAAGTATCGTTGTAATACTTAGAAGACTTATCAAGGCTCGTTGTTGTTAGAAGAGTTGCTATTTCCGGAAAATACGGCTCTGATGCTTCAATTGTAATCTGGTAACTTTCTAATTTATTTATGTTTATTAGTATCTATATAATAGTTATAATGATATTAGGCTAACTTAATATCTAGCCAAGATATGAAATTGAATTAGTTTTATCTTTTTAAGGAAATGGATGATGACTATGTTAAAATCTGATTAAAATCAATTATGATGAATCTCTTTCTATTTGAACTTAATGGCATGTTTGTATTGACGTAATTAACCAATATAAACGGAGTCGTAATCTAATGATGAACTGACCAGAGAAGTTAGGTTATGAGATCATGGATAGAAAGACCGGAGGGTAAAAATGGCCGTCTGACAAACGGAATCCTATTTCCTATCCCGGGGCGTAAATATTTGTACTCGAGAGATTATTACGTTGAAGTCACATGTTTAATCGACGGATCTTAAAATACGGCCGTATGACAAAACGGGAGTGACCCAGGATTAAGATGACATTGGACAGAGGATTAGACATATGACAATTTCATATGCTCGTGTGAGGAGGAATTGTTGAGCTTAGGAGTATACCATTTCACGTAATCAATTAGACCTAAAAAGGAAGATCGAGCACATTGAACTAAAAAGAGATTGTAATTCAATAACATATTCTTGGCTAGTTTCTAATAATATTACTAGTATCTATATAAGTATTTATCATATTGGTACCTATATATATATATATATATATATATATATATATATATATATATATATATATATATATATATATATATATATATATATATATATATATATATATATATATATGTATGTATGTATTTCTATATATTTATATATATATATTTATGTATCTATATATATCAATATTAGTATTATGCATTTATTTACTTGTTTTAGTAGTTTAGAGATTATTTACTTGGTAAAAAAAAACTGCGACTTAGATTAAGTTAATAACAGCTTCTTGGTGTTTAACCACACTCTGAATTACCACACGCTTCCCTGAGGATTCGACACCTGACTCACCATACTAGCACTACAATTTGACCCGGTACACTGCCGGTAAGGATTGTATAGCCTAGAAATAGTCCGTCAGTAGACAACGGGCAGTTATTTCAGCTAAAATAGTGGGAGTGATATAAGGAAACAAATTTTGGATTTTAGTCCTTGAATATCGCTGAAATTTAATTTTTGTTTTCAGATTCGTTGGACGAATGGATTCACTTTCAAATCGATAATATAGTTGCCTTAAAGAAAGTGAATATGACATTTATATACAATTCTGAGACTCGGAATTTTGTCTGATAAAGTCAAAACCACTAAGTAATGCTGAAAAGGTATATGTAACAAATCATAAACTATTAAGACAAATGGTTTCCGTATTTAGATAAACAATTCTTCGGCATCTATCAATTTTTGCAAATATCCTAAAGATAAGATCTGAAGACTGGCTAAGGGTGAATCCTATCTCCCAGTCTAAGAACACCATCTCAAAGAAAAATGACTAAGTAACCTTTCAATTAGGAAAGGGTAATAGAGATAAAGAAGTATCATTGCTTGTTCATATTGACCTTCGGGGTCTTATGAAGGATACAAGCTAGTGGGAGTTTTTGAGTAATAGACATTTTGTCTAAAGACTACTCGAAATGCCGAATAGTTCATATAAATATTTGGAGGAATCTCTGATATTATCAGAGAAATGAGTATTCCATGCTCAGATATAGGCCATAGCATAGTATTTGGAACTGATGCTTGGCCTACCTCCAAGTGAAACGATTTCACTGAAAGGATAAACCATGGATTGCCTTATATAGTTATTGATATGCTACAATACATTGTTTAACTCAATTAAGATATTGGTTGCAAAATAACGGTTTACATTATTATATAATACCGAGAAGTCTACCTAGAAGATGCTTATGAATTTATGGATAAAGAGTGAAGTGCATTTACTCCACTTCTGCAAATAGAGGCATTTAGCACTAGTGCTTGAAGATAGGACTAGAGATTTTACATACACGTTCAGATGGCAACTGTTCGTGAAATATCTTAATGCAGTGAGTAATGGTTGGTTATAAGATTCTTAAGATCGGATAGTGACGGTTACGCAGTTACATCCTTTCTAAAAGAATGTTCAGATAACAACCTTAGGACTTGAAGTACAGTTTCTCAAAGAGTTACTATCTGATTTAATCAGGCCACATCCAACATTGGTTGTTGGGGATTACATTGATTAATGCTACTGAAATAGATCAGAATATCAAACCACCCAAATGCAGTGGGAGTATGATCTAACCATTGACCCGTTGATATTATACAGTCTGCTTGGGGTGATTGATCACCTATGGTCCTTCTGCAAGGACTGTATAAGATTCTGACAATAGGAGGTTGGTTTAAAGCCATAAACCTGTAAATGGAGTTTTGGTACTCTAGTTCTGTTAACAATCCTGTAGAACCACCTGAGTGTCTCAGGCCCAGTGGGAGTAATTGGATCTACGTGATGAGAATGAATGGGAAGTTTATCTTTCAAGGCAAAGCAAAGTGGTCTAAGGGTAATTCCCTGAGAAGTAGATAGTTTAAAAAGGGGTGATGCCCTTAAACTTTCTCACCACTCAACCTTGCTTGCCTCAATGGAAAGTAGAAAGATTACCAGGGGTGATGCCCTGAAACTTTTTTGCGGAACAACGGAGCTTGAATTCAATCGGAACAGAAGGGTTTTAGCTTAAATCCAATGGCAGATTGACTGCCTATGCCTATATCCATTGGTGGATTAAAGCAAACCTCTACGTCATCAAAGGTCACATGTGGGCCTGACCTGAATATTGATAAGTCTTTCGTAGACTAGGATATCAATATTGGTAAAGTAGTGAGTATTAGTGTTAATGACAAAGATAACACTGTAACAGTTGAGAACATATGTTATCTGAAGTCAGAACCGATGAGCCAAGATTCTCTGAATCAGAGAAGTGGACTATATTCTTAGAATTTGATTCGGTCGAATTCATGAGAACAAGTTGTTGGGAATATCCCATGCATCTTATTGGTTAAGATGATAATTCATTTTCTTATGCAAAATTCAAAGAGAGGTTTCCTACTCAACCCCTCACGGAATAATTCTCCCGATCTTTGGATATAGAGAAAATGGGATATATTCTCTTTTGGATAGAGAAAGTTAGGTTATTAAAAGTCAATAACAGTGAGTCTCAGATTCGAGCAATAGAGAGCAGCATAGTTCATCCTCAAGTACCTTCAGAGAACGAGGACTAATATGCGTCTATATTCAGGTGCATACCTTGTTAGTAATATCATCCGCAACGGAAGCGATTTAAGGATCTAGATCTATAAATTACACGTAATAAAATAACTAGATCTATATCTACAAGGGGGATGTAGATCATACCTCTTGGATCTCAAAATCCAAGTTGAAGAACCGCAATAGGATGAACGAAGGAAAGCGTGAAGAGCACCACGATCTTCCGTACGTGTGATCCAAGCAACTCCCGGTGGAAGGAAATTCTCGTCTCGAATCCTTCCGATATGCTACCCGGAAAAATCTCCAAGATTTTTCCCTTAAACCCCTTGGCCGAATTTTTGCTCCTTCTCTCTAAGAGAAGTCGAAATTTATCATGTGTGTTAAGGCTTGGGAGAACTCTCTTTATATATGAGAGTAAAACTTAGCCTCCAAGGATTTAATAATTAATACAAAATCAATTATAATAATCCCATTAAATAAAAGATAATCCCATAATATTCTATAACAAATCTAGAATAATATTTATCTTTATTTCTTACCATAAATATTTATCCAATAAATATTTTATGCACATGTCTTATTAATACACAAGAAAATAATTTCTTGTTCCAAAATAAGAGCATGGGGCGAAAATTTCATATATTGACCTAGTCAATATTAATTTTGCCATCACACAATAATTGGGCCAAGATTATGGAAAATGTCTTTTCCACATATTTAATTATTTAGCCCAACTAATTTAATAGTCCACTAAACAATTAATTCACATATCATTTTAATAAAGTCCAACAAGAACTAAATTAATATTATTAGGATTCGACGTCCGAGAATAGCTATGCTATATAGGAGGCACGTCGGGGACCATGGACTAATAATCAGCGGCTCCGATAAATCAAATAAATAATTATCTTACGTCAGAATAATTATATTCGATAAATCAATCACAGGAATATGCCACCATAATCCCGTGACTGCACTCCTCCGATTATAAGATTATATTTATCTCCTCACGAGAATAATAATAAGCGTCCATTGATATAATCATTACATATGGATTAATCCTCCACAGACTGTTCATTCTAAATCAGGAAGTTACCGTTAACCCTTTTTAGAACCTCTTATCCTTATTTACCATTAACCCCCTAGTGATCAATTAATTCATACAACTCACCGGGTAGCTAATCGTGTAATATGAACTCCATGGATCGATCGGTTTCTAGGATTAACAAACAAGGGAAGCTGTCTATCTACTTCCATAAATGGAAGGAATGGATTCCGTATACGTGATAACACGGACTACTCACTCAATCCGAGTTCAATGCCAAGATGGGGTAATTCGGACCACGGACTCGGTGTAATCCTTAACCGTCAAGTCAAACTTCATACGATTCAAGCGGTTGAGCGTGATCACCTCGGGATTAAGATATATCCATAAATATGATCATCCATTGATTCGATAAGACTTCTCGATTACGGAATTATATCGTGAACTCTAATCAAATCGGTCCAGCCCCATATGATATATCTATCATATATAAATGCCCCATTAGGTTCTCTTAACCGAAAGTCCGGATAAGACAATCACACCTATTGTGTTCTGGGCGCATTAATAGCACGTTAAAGGAGAGACCCGATACTCTCGATTAACTTCACTACGGGCTAATTGTATTTTAAGTACATCTTCACTAACTCAATCCTCCCGTGTATATACCATACACCGAGTTAAGTGATTACATAAACGATATACTTTAGGGTTTTACGTAGTGTAAATACTATTGTCACATCGGTGATTATGAGAATAATAAATATGAATAATAATATCATTTCATTTATTAAATAAAACAATTACAAAATTGTCTTTCGGGCATCACACCTAACAATCTCCCACTTGCACGAAAGCATGTGATTATTGTTTTAGAGCACACCCCTATTATTTAAAATACAACAAACTACATCTCCCACTTGCTCTAAAGCAATGGAGACCCATCCCGTATTCTAGTACCCATTAAGCATACCATAAGCATTTCAGATTCCAAAGTACACTCCGAGTATGCCGTCGTAGGATAGGTCAGTGACTCGGGGAGCACCTACCTCTAAATGTCATGGGTCTTAATGATTAGTCAGGTTGTCGGCTCGAGACGATCCGTAGAATCGAAATGTTATCGGTCCATCTAATCATGTGGTGCGAGTAAACACGAGCCCGAGATCGACTTAACGATCATCCTCAATCGACTTAAAGTCAAAATCGAGTGTATCACACATATCCAAGTTCATACATGAATATGTCCGCATATTATTCCTCGTTCCCTTCAAGATACTAAAGGACATACTAAACTTGCTTTGTTAACGCCGAATCTAAGATTCGATCAAAGTTGACGTTCAATAACGACCATCTCTTACTAGAAAGAGAATCTATCCCATTTCTCTTGATCCGAAGATTTAGAGAGTCATTCTGAGGCATAGGGTAGAACTTCCTCGTTGAATGTTGCATACACGGATGCATCATCTTAACCAATAAGATGGATGGGAAACCGGTGGATCGATTCTAATGAATTCAACCGAGTCAAACTCTTTAGAATGTTGTCCAAATCTCTATTGCAGAGAATTGTGGTATTGTCAGATTCTGACTTCAGATAACACACCCATGTTGATTCCAACTGGTGCAGTGTTATCCTTCACAAACACTAATATATGTATGTATATATTCACTACTGTACTAAAATTGATATCCAGTCTACAAAAGACTTATCAATATTCTGGTCAAATCCACATATTGTAGAAATATATGACTTCCAATGACCGAGAGGTTTGCTATTTATCCACAAAGGACATAAGCCTTGACGAGTCATTCGTCATTAGTTCATAAGGCAATACCCTTCATTTCGAATGAATCCGGACTCCGTTTGTTTGGCAAAAAGGTCTCGGGGAATCACCCCTATTTTCTACGCTTTTGAACGAAATCATGCAATACCGAACTCATTCTACTCTTTTCCGTGTAGATCCAATTACTCCCACTTTGGGCTTTGAGCCGCTCGGGTGGTTCTACAAGAGCATGAACAATGGAGTACCGAACTCCATTCACGGGGTTATGGCTATTAAACCAACCTCTATTATCGAATCCTATCTTGCTCACAAAAGAGCCATAGGTCATCAATCGATCCTCGGGCTATAAAGTCCGCGAGAACCCGTAATGGGTAATGGATAAACCATACTCCCACTACATTACGGGTGGATCGAAATTCGATCTAGTTTAGTAGTATTTAGTGTTATCACCAACAACCGATGTTGGATGTGGTCGATTTTAATCGGTTAGTAACTACCTTGAGTAAACGTACTTCAAGGTTCAAGGTTTTCTTGTTCATGGACTCTATCGAAAGGATGCAACGATATAGCCGTGTCCCTTCCCGATTTCAAGAATCCTATATCTAACCTTTATACTCAATAGCTTAAAAAGATATATCACGAATGGTCATTGACCGAACGGATGCGCGAAATTACCGGTCTTACCTTCAAGCACCGTGTGCTAAATGCTTATATTTATGGAAGTGGGGTGAACCGAATCCACACCTTATCCGTAAATTCCAAAGCATATTCTATGTAGACTTCTCGGTCTTACATTTCAATGTAAACCGTTATTTCGCTTCCAATATCTTTATTGAGTTAAGCAGTGTATTGTAGCACATCTAAAACTATGTAAGGCAATTTATCGGTTTCTCACTTAGTGAGAACATGTCACAATGAGGCAGGCTGAGCATCAGTCTCGAGGACTATGAAGGGCCTATTCCGAGTATAGAATACTCTATCTCTGTTGAAAACAGAGAAACCTCAAAATATTTTGGATAAACTTTCCGGAGTGTTTGAATAGTTATCAGACAAGAAGTCACTACTCGGAAGCTCCTACTAGCTCGTATCTTTCATCAGACCCGAGGTCGTCATGAACAAGCTATGTTACTTCTTTATAACCATTATCCTTTCCCGATTGAAAGGAAACTTAGTCATTGAACCTTTGTGACAATATAACCGGATTTGGGAGAAAGGAATCACCCTGAGCCAGTCTTCAGGTCTTGCCTTTTAGGGACTATGCACTAATTATGGAATATGAAGAAGCGTTTATCTAAATATAGAAACCAATTGCTTTTAATAGTTATTAAGATGTGTTTTATATACATATTTCAGCAATTGTAAGTGGTTTTTGACTTTATCAAACAAAAGTCCGAGTCTTGGATTCGTACTACAAATGGTATATTCACTTTCTATACGACAAACAAATTATCGAATAGAAGGTAAATCCTTTCGTTCCAACGAATCTTAAACGTAGGGAACTGTACGATCTTTTCCCCTATTCTATTAAATCAATAAAAAAAAGAGGTCATTCGAATTATGTTAGGGGTTCTTTCGCTTTTGCCAGATCTAGAGAGATACTACAAGTCCTCCGTCCCGGATTCCATTGCCGCGGCCAAAATAATTTTTCCGCGATATCCAAGGATTGAATCCGAGATTCATTTCCTTATATCACTCCCACTATTCTAGCTAAAATTAACTGCCCGTTGTTTACTCCTTTAATCGTTAAATGCACTGCTACCTTGTTCTTCCAAAGAACTTAGCTTGAGAAAATCGCCAAGGATTCATAGGTTGGTGATCCAAAATCACTGTCCTTATCCTATGATTTTCAGTTAATTAATTTTCGGTTCAGCCTTAAAGTTTTCTCAGTTTAGGTGACTAACACTTTTAGACATATTCTCCCATTCTTGACTTTCCGTGAATGGAAACAGTCTTGAACCAGCGGTTCGTTTGAGAAGACACTACTCTTGAACCGTGGGATGTCTATTTCGAGTGTTACTCGTCGGGATTTCTCAGATTTTCTAATATACCAGGAAAAACAACAAATCATAACATTAAAGCTCCCACTAGTTTATCGGTTCCAAATACCGTCTAACGAGCAATGCTTTATTTTTATGATTTTCCGATTTTTTCGATTAGAAAATCTTTCGTACATTGTTCCAATGTTTCCAGAAAAACAACAAATCATAGAACTCCCACTAGTTCATCGATTCCAAATATCGTCCAACTAGCGACATTTCATGACTTTCCGGTTTTTCAATTAGAACGGTTACGTGTGTAGTCAGTTACATTTTTCTAATGTTCTAGAAAAACAACAAATCATAAAGCTCCCACTAGTTCATCGATTCCAAATATCGTCCAACTAGTAACACTTCATGATTTTCTGATTTTTCAATTAGAAAATTACTTGTGTAATTACTACACACTCAAAATTCGCTAGAAGAATTTCAAAGTCCGAAATCACCTTTGATCAAACTAAGTTTGTCTTCCGTTTGACACGAATGACACTAGTGACATACCTATATGTCACTCTGATTTTTAAAAGGCTTCAGAGAAAATATCTCTTCCGAAAATTAATTGCATTATCGATTAACTAGTTCAACGTCCTAGTTACTTTCCACTTTTTAACGAAGTCAATACTAGTCAATTATAAATTTTAAGCAATTTAGTAAGGGATATAATCTTGTAATTAAAATGACATATATTAATTCAAGTTAACACTACTATATTTATTTTAGGAATTGTAAACTAAAATTAAGTCTACTCTACCATTCCAAGGTTTTAACCTCGCATCTCAGTGCCGCCGTAGGGTAGGTCAAAGAGATGACGGTTAAATCGAGACAATCTCATCAATGAATAACTTGTGAGAATCAAACATCCCACGAGAATCGAACATCCCTTTATTCATTGACTACCTTCCTTTTTTAGCCTAGATATTACCAAAAATATCCTTTATGAGTGTGACCTACTATATCGGATCTCTTAGGTACGCCCCGAGTGTGCCGTCGTAGGATAGGTCGGTGACCCGACGAGTACCCGAAATCCTATCCTTTCGGAGACCAAGCCATGAATGTTGATAGGGGTGAACACCATCCGTAGGGGGACGAAATCAAAGCGCCGCGAGGCGTCACCCTTCTCTCACTTACTTGTATCTATAGTAGAGGCCGTGGGGTTGGGCGTCGCCTCCCCCGCTCCCACTCAATATTTTGGAAGTGGTGGTGGGTTAACTAACCACATCTTTTTGATGTTAACATAAAAGCACATCAAATCAAGGATTCCGAATGGTGTCGGTAACGTAGGCAAGCCTACCCGTCCTATTCGTTGGAACATATGTGATAGTCGGACGAAATCGGGTCAAGACGGCCCGTTGAGATAAGAAGGAATCACCCCTCCGCTCACCGGTGTGGCTTAGTCTGCCGGACCCCCGTGCATACATCACACTAGGAGGGTTAAGTCGGTCGAGCCTAGCTCAGTTGACCACCCAACCTATAAGCGAACCGTTTTTATCCAAGATTTATTGTTCTTTTACCATCATTCAATCTCGTAGAATCGAAAACGTGATCTCGTTTGGGCTTTAAGGCGGTTCACCGAGAACACACACCAAAAGGCTTAACGATTTCATAACCCGTCCTCGGATCTTTAATTAGTTACTAAATTAATTAATTACCACGTATTAATTAAATTTCAACTAATTACGCGAGTTTGTATACATGCCTATTTTAATTACCAAAATTAAAATTCTACATGTATGCATGGAGTGGATTTATGATATGATGCATGTCATGGCAATTCCGATTTTATATCTATTTTATGATCAAACACATAAAAAATAAAGTGCGGAAAATTTAAACACCGAGATGGATTGTTGGTACCCCCGTATCTAACCTATTAGAAAATAAATAACCAAACCCTAACTAGGGTTTACTACTTTCTAACATAATCTGCAGCTGTTCAAATTCTTCGATGATCGGGAAACTAAACGAACTCGGATCGAGACGAAACTTTACAGATCTGTTCTTCATTCCTCGGGCTTCAATATGGACGGTTGGATCTGAGTTTTGACTTGTCAATTTTCTTCAGTGAGCCGCCGATCTTGATGCTGCATCTGTCTCTGACTGCAGCGTATCAGTTACTTTCCGGAGCCGATCGGGAGTCGAGATGAAACCCGATCGACCTGAAATTTTTATGACACATCAAAAACTCCATATTTATCGATCTGACCGGTTGGATTTGCGATTCAACGGTTCAAACTCTCCCAGAAATTCGAGGAAGTCACAGGTAGGGTTTCAGTGAATCCTGCGTTTTTCTGTCAAAGCAGCTTCTTTGCAGCAATGAACAGATATCAAAACGGACTCCGATCGACGCCAAATTTTGTGGAATTGTTCATCATCTTCCAATCTTGATTCTGACCGGAGGGATCGTCGTTTCAACGGCTCAATCAACAGGGAAAACGAAATAACTAAACAGCTACTAAACAGATCTATTTTCTGGAAATTAAAATTGCAATAAAAAAGAATTACATAATTTCCTATACTCATATGGACGAATTTTCATCGTTTATATGAGTTTACAATAGATCTAACGGGTAAACAATGCCAACCCAATCCATCTTTTCAACCACGACATTCATAAGCATAAAAATTAAACATATGCATCGGCCCCCAAAAAAATTGGGACAAAAATCTACATGTTTTCCACTCCTAGATCTAATATTTTATACGTATAAATATAGATCACCATGGCGACTGATACCACTGTTAGTAATATCATCCGCAACGGAAGCGATTTAAGGATCTAGATCTATAAATTACACGTAATAAAATAACTAGATCTATATCTACAAGGGGGATGTAGATCATACCTCTTGGATCTCAAAATCCAAGTTGAAGAACCGCAATAGGATGAACGAAGGAAAGCGTGAAGAGCACCACGATATTCCGTACGTGTGATCCAAGCAACTCCCGGTGGAAGGAAATTCTCGTCTCGAATCCTTCCGATATGCTACCCGGAAAAATCTCCAAGATTTTTCCCCTTAAACCCCTTGGCCGAATTTTTGCTCCTTCTCTCTAAGAGAAGTCGAAATTTATCATGTGTGTTAAGGCTTGGGAGAACTCTCTTTATATAGGAGAGTAAAACTTAGCCTCCAAGGATTTAATAATTAATACAAAATCAATTATAATAATCCCATTAAATAAAAGATAATCCCATAATATTCTAGAACAAATCTAGAATAATATTTATCTTTATTTCTTACCATAAATATTTATCCAATAAATATTTTATGCACATGTCTTATTAATACACAAGAAAATAATTTCTTGTTCCAAAATAAGAGCATGGGGCGAAAATTTCATATATTGACCTAGTCAATATTAATTTTGCCATCACACAATAATTGGGCCAAGATTATGGAAAATGTCTTTTCCACATATTTAATTATTTAGCCCAACTAATTTAATAGTCCACTAAACAATTAATTCACATATCATTTTAATAAATTCCAACAAGAACTAAATTAATATTATTAGGATTCGACGTCCGAGAATAGCTATGCTATATAGGAGGCACGTCGGGGACCATGACTAATAATCGGCGGCTCCGATAAATCAAATAAATAATTATCTTACGTCGAATAATTATATTCGATAAATCAATCACGGAATATGCCACCATAATCCCGTGATCGCACTCCTCCGATTATAAGATTATATTTATCTCCTCACGAGAATAATAATAAGCGTCCATTGATATAATCATTACATATGGATTAATCCTCCACAGACTGTTCATTCTAAATCGGGAAGTTACCGTTAACCCTTTTTAGAACCTCTTATCCTTATTTACCATTAACCCCCTAGTGATCAATTAATTCATACAACTCACTGGTAGCTAATCAGTGTAATATGAACTCCATGGATCGATCGGTTTCTAGGATTAACAAACAAGGGAACTCGTCTATCTACTTCCATAAATGGAAGGAATGGATTCCGTATCGTGATAACACGGACTACTCACTCAATCCAAGTACAATGCCAAGATGGGGTAATTCGGACCACGGACTCGGTGTAATCCTTAACCGTCAAGTCAAACTTCATACGATTCAAGCGGTTGGCGTGATCACCTCGGGATTAAGATATATCCATAAATATGATCATCCATTGATTCGATAAGACTTCTCGATTACGGAATTATATCGTGAACTCTAATCAAATCGGTCCAGCCCTATATGATATATCTATCATATATAAATGCCCCATTAGGTTCTCTTAACCGAAAGTCCGGATAAGACAATCACACCTATTGTGTTCTGGGCGCATTAATAGCACGTTAAAGGAGAGACCCGATACTCTCGATTAACTTCACTACGGGCTAATTGTATTTTAAGTACATCTTCACTAACTCAATCCTCCCGTGTATATACCATACACTGAGTTAAGTGATTACATAAACGATATACTTTAGGGTTTTCTGTAGTGTAAATACTATTGTCACATCGGTGATTATGAGAATAATAAATATGAATAATAATATCATTTCATTTATTAAATAAAACAATTACAAAATTGTCTTTCGGGCATCACACCTAACATACCTGAGTATTGTTGACTACACTGATTCTGACTTACAGTCAGATTAAGGATGATCGTTAGTCGATCTCGGGCTCCGTGTTTTGTCATTGTGATGGAGCTACAGTCTGAAGCAATCCAGCACTGCTGATTTGACTCTGTTAGTCGAATACATAGCAGATTTCAGAGCAGCTAAAGAGGCAGTGTGCCTTAAGAAGTTCTTTATTGGATCGGGAAGTGATTCCAAATCTCGTAAGTTGATATCACTTTGCTGTGAAAATAGTGGAGAGGTAGCTTATGCAAAGGATCTTCGCAATCACAAGAGGTCAAAAGCATATTGAAAGTAAATACCACCTGATCAGTCAAACAGTGATGACTTAATTCTTGTTAACACAGGCCTTATCAAAAATCTTGTTGCTAGGCCAAAAAAGACTGCCATTGTTGTCAAATGGGAAGCTCCTCCTCCTGCATACTATAAACTTAATATTGATGGCTCTTCCTTTCAAAATTCGGGGCTTGCTGGAGGTGGTTTCATCATTCGTGATGAACACGGCACTCTAATTATTGCAGGTACTAGAGCATAAGGTATTGCAACAAATTTTGAGGAAGAATTGAAGGCCCTTATTGATGGTATACAGCAGTGTATTGATCTACATCTACATAACGTGGACATAGAGTCTGACTCAAAATTGCTTGTGGAGATGATTCATGGAAAATCCCAGCCTCCTTGGAGATATGTGACTGAGATTAATCTTCTGATAGAGACTTTGAACCAGAATAATTTCAAGGTTAGGCATGTTTACAGAGAAGGCAATATGGCAGCAGATTTCTTGGCTAAGAAGGCTAGTACATCCCAACACAGCATCACAATTCACAGGGGGGAAGTTGATGGGGGACTTAGAACTATACTTCTTGAAGATTTGCTATAGTTGCCCCATATCAGATACCATTAATGGATAGCAATTTGTAGATGGTCCTCATACTTGGAAGCACCCTTCAATTACTCTCTGAAGGGTGCAAACCATGTTGTATCTACATTCTTTGTGCCAGTTTGTACTTAACTTTTATCTGTAGTTTGTCTATGATATGATTCATGGCAGGATCAGATTCAGTCACTGTGAGGGATTCAACAGTCCAAGACTTCAGTGGATCATTGCATGGATTACAATTGGTAGCAGGCTTCATTTGAAAGGAAGTTGCAGCAGGTTAAGACAAATGATAGCAGCAAAAAAGACTGAAGGACAATATTCTCCCATGATTAGCTTGAGGCTAGATAGGACTTAGAGGATTTCTCAAACGTTGTTTATGTATTTTCTTTTTGGTTGGGTGCTTTTGCAAGTGAGTCAAGGCCCGTACTCTTCCCCTAGCACCCGATTTTTCCCACCTCGGGTTTTTCGGACTAAGGGTTTAAGGAGGCGGGGTTGCTCACTGATGACATTATTGTAGTGAGGAGGCCATGGATGGCAACACTGTAATTTTCTCTAATTTTTAATAAAAATTACAGTTAAAAAAACCTGATCAGACAAACCGTGCAGAGAGGCGACATTTCGGTCCTAAAAGATCGCCTCGAGCCAACAACCTAGATGATCAGTTTACCAAGTCGTGTAGCATTTAATGTCACTGATAAGCGCTTAGCGGGTATGAAATTGGGAGATATGTCTCATCTGCTTTAGAGCAAGTGGGAGAATGTTGTAGATAGATAGAATAAGGGTATGGTGCTCTAAAAACAATCATTGGTTGTCTTTACGGGCAAGTGGGAGATTGTTAGATATAGTGTGCCCGAAAGACAATTGCTGCTTGTCTATACGGGCAAGTGGGAGATTGTTGTAAGTAGTGCCCGAAAGACAATTTATGTAATTGTTTTTAGAATTAATAAATGACAGATTTATTCTCATCTTATTACTTGCTTCATGCTTGTATGTAATACACTACTGAAAACCCTAAGTCGTATCATATGTAGCCATATAACTTAGTGTGTGTCGCACGCAAGGATTAAGTTTATGGTAATACACTTGAAATGTTAGTCCGTGGTGAACTTAATCAAAGTATGGGGTCTATTGATTAAACCACCATTAATGCACCCAGAACACTTTATGGTGTGACCGTCTTATCCGGACCGTCGACATTGGTTTTCTAAGTGGGGCATTTACATATGATGAGAGTCATATAGGACTGGACCGATTTAATCTGAATTTCTCATATAATTCCGTGATTGAGAAATCTTATTAAATCACAAGATGATCATATATGGATTAACCTTAATCCTGAAGTGATTCCATACTCCTACTGGTTTCAGGATAGGGTTTGATGTGTTCGTTAAGGATCGGTAAGAGACACGGTCCGAGTCACTTTCACGTTGGCACTATTCTGGGATGAGTGAGGAGTGTGTGTCTCACAAATATGGAATCCATTCCTTCCTGTGGGAAGTAGAAAGACAATCCCCTTATTTGTTAATCCTAGAAACTGATCGATCTGCAGAGTTCGTATTGGTTATGAACTAATTGATCACTAGTGGTTTAATGGTAAATAAGGATAAGACGTAGTGAGGAAGGTTTATGGAAATAATCCTGCTTCGTTACGGATAGTCTATGGATGGTTAGTCTGTATGTAGTGATTATATCAATGGACACTTATCGACTCGACCTTTTGAGAATAAGTTATATCTATAATCGATAGAGTTCAGTTTCGGATTTATGGTGGCGTAATTCCGGAATTAATAAGTTGAGTAGAAATATTCTGTTCGATGAATATTTTATTCAATTTATTGTAGCTACTGGTTATAGGTCCCCGGGTTGGCTCCTAACATGCGAGTGTTTTCTCGTTATATGGAACCTCGAGAATAAATTAAATAGTTGGTCTATTTAATGAATATGCAATATTATTTATTTGGTAAATAATATGTAAGATAGAAAAGACATTTTCTATTAATTTATTGACAAAAGTGGCGCCCCAAATGTGATAAGTCACATGTGTAATTAATTATTTATTTGTTAGATAATTAATGGAAAAGAGATAAGAGATTGATTTTTTGGGAATTATCTCTTATTTTATGGCAAATATCTTTTCCTTATGGGAATAGGTAATTGTGGTGTGAAAATGATAACTCTCTTTTGATTAGTTATTTTCCTATATAAAGAGAGTTCCTCCTATCACAAAACACACAACAAATTGCGCCACATTCACAAATAAAGGAAGAAAAATTAGTTTCTTGCATTAGTCATTAAGAGGAGAAAAACTAGGGTTTTTCTTGTGCATATTCGAGGAGGTTCTACGACGAGGATCGTCGTCCACCAATCGTCTCTAGGAGATACAATCCGCCTAAGCTACGATACCAACTGATGCGATTTCGATGTAGGATCTAGGATTGAGGTATTTGATGGATAGATAAGTCCTCAACACAACCACAACCTGTATGGAAGCATCTTGGAATACTAAGCTCCTTGACACAATCACAACCTGTGTGAGAGCACCTTGAAATCACCTTGACACTTAGAAAACCCGTTTTTAAGCACCTTGGTATATGGATACCCACAATGGTTGCTTAGGCCCTTGATAATCCGGATTTAGAAACCTCTTTCCAGAGAATTTCAACACACATTTTTCCAAGTGAGAAAATATAAATTTTATATCATAACAATCTGATTTTCAAAGTAAAAATACAATGACTATTTATAGGAAAATAAGTACATGACTTCATAATAATAAGATGAAATGTTTACCCTAAATTAAATGCATATTGGCGCATCCAAGAAGCTACTTCCAAGTTCAATGTATCTTCATAATCCAAGGCTTGAATGAATCTTCCATGTTCAATGTATTTCATTTGTTCCAAATCTTCATTTTTAATATTTTAATTAATAATATGATATAATATTATGTAATTTAATTCTTTAAAATTCCTCGAAAATGTGGCACCAATAATATCCTCAAAATATATTATATTATTACTTAGATAATATATATATATATATATATATATATATATATATATATATATATATATATATATATATATAAATACTTAAAAGTGAGATATATGATGGATCCTGATTCACATCAGTATGATTTTCCGGCTTTCAAAATGTAGATCTATCGTTAAATTGTGATGCGTTTGTTTTGATTGTTTATATTAGTCTTGCTATATTGTAATTAGTTTACTTTAACCCATTTATGAGTAGAACTGAATCGTTGCTGAAGAAATCATGTAATAGAGGTTGCATTCTCTCGCTTGTGCGACGGTCTTTATTGCTTGAGCGAGATACCTAGTAAAACATGTTTCATGATATTTGGCACCAGCTATGTCGATCCACATATTTAATTTACATGTTTGTAGCAATGATCAATTATTTGCATGTCATTGTAAATTAACATGAGGACTTAGAGTGTAGTGTTAGTTTGGACATAGTCTAGATCGATCTCTAGGAACGTGTGTTAAGGGTGATTTTATACGTTTTATAAGGATATATTTTATATCAATTTCCCCCATATGTGGATGTTTTTCATAGAAATCGGGCTTTATAATTGAAATATTGAGCAAGTGGTGTTTTCAATAGTTAAATTACAAAACGTAACGAATTATGTGCTTAAATTGTGATTTTATATTATTTTGGAATATCGTCACGCTTTGGTATGTTTTTCCTACATTGTAGATACACATTGTTGATGGAAAAGATGATCTTTAAAGAGATAAATTCGAGTGGAAAGGAATCAATCAGATTTATGGAAGAATAGAGGATATGAGAAAAGAAATAAAGTGTTGAACCAGCTGGACTGGCGTCCAGATTCATCAAACTGGCGTCCAGTAGGACGGGCATTTCACATGCTGGACGAGCGTCCAGGAGGAGCTTTTACATTCAGGATGTTCAGATTTTCAGTGAACTGGCGTCCAGTACCTTGGACGGGTGTCCACGGCCGACTTAACCACAGCCGACTTAGTATTCTATATATAGCCGCATCGCCCCAACCCTAATTACACCAGATTTTTCATACACAAAATACACTCAGCAGCCGCACTTTCTGAGGGTTTCAAGGCCGATCACCCGAGCCTTGTGCTCGGGTGATCCGGGTTAGATTAGGATGCTTTTCTTTTCGTTTGTTGATTCATGGAGATCATCCATTGTACCAAAATAAGTGAGTTTATCTTTTAATTTATTCAATCCTTTGTTTTTTTATGATCTTTGATTCGTTTTGTATCTTTCTATGATTTATGATGCTATTGTGTGACTAGATCGAGAGATCGGTTGCTAACCGTTGTCTAACGTTGATGAGAATCATTGTTAGGCTAGATCACCATAGAAAGATAGGATCTTTAATCGTTAATTAGTGACAAATTAATTGGTTAATTATCTAGGTTGCTAGACTCTAAAATACGAGAGTTAACTTGAATCTACACCTTCGTTTTGTATGGAAATTGGTCTCAACATTCGAGAGAGGAGAGATCGATAATTGAATTCACTAAGGGATTAGGAATTCATAGCTTGAGAAACGGATTCACTAAGGAATTAGGAGTTTGTATCTTGTGTAAAGGTGAAACCACAATATTGAATTAAAATCATGAGATAAACTTGGATTGAAATCACTCGGTTTGTATATTGTTTGATTCCATGTTTTTCTTAGTTTTTATAGCTTAGATTTATTTTATCTCGTTCTATGTGTTTATATGTTTGTTCTTTTGTTTATTTGTTTTCTTAAGTAACAAGTTTAAGGAATTAATAGATTAGATTCAACATCCCAATTCCCTGTGGATCGACCCCTTACTTATCCCGCTTTACTGGCAATTACCCGATATTCGGTCGGTTAGGAGTTAGTTTTGCATATAGGTTAGGGTTTATAAATTATTTTTGTTTAGTGATGCAAAAATCCTCCGAACAACGTGCTAGTCATTGTTGATAGCTGCTTGGGGAGGTTCTCGGTCTTGAGCCGGCTATCCCTAGATCTTATTGCATGTGGACTAATACGGCCTAGATTAGGGTCACATATGCACCTACTGTCCTTGCAAATGCAAGTAGCGTAGTATTAGGGATTAACACCCGTAACTGACAAAGAATTAAAATTTACCAACGGGGAAGATCGACATATAAATTGGGGAAACTAACTAATCACACATAGTTAGAACTAATCTTTAGAAACTCATACAGGTGCATTTGTGTGTTTGCTCTTGCATATTATTGTCACCATTGTTTGCTCTGTACCATTGTTGGGCGTGGACCGTCCTAATTGTTTTCAATCTTGATTAATTGTATCTTTCGAGTCTCTATGTAGTCGACCTTGATTCGCCTTCGCTATACTGTGATAGACCAGTCCTATTGCTAGTAATTCGTGAGTTGCATGCGAGATCAGTGACGCTTGAAAAATCTAAATTGATACTTGGTTCAGGGAGGTGAATCAAACACAGATAAATATAACTAAGATTTTTTCTCCACTGTTTTTTTTTCTAATAATCTTTTGATAAGACATATCATATCTGTTGATGTTGAATAATAGATATCCAAGAGGGGAGTGTCATGAAATGATATAATTGATAGATTATCTATTATTTTGATTGATTTGCGTAGATTTCGGATTCATTCAAATTATTATGTTCATATTGTAATCTCTTCTAAATACCCTTTTATCAATAAAATAATACACAAACAATTTCCCCTTCTCCGTACTTTGTGTTTTATGTTATTCTTTCTTTCTCATTAAATTTTTTCTTTCTTTCTTAAAGCCTCGGATTGCACTGATCCGACTAATCCAGAGTTCGGTCCAGGTTAGTTTTATAAAAATTTTAATAAATTTAGGTGATGGATGGTATTTTTAAATTTTGACACTCCTTTACCGGAGTAATCACTGCTCTATTCATGCGGTAGGGGTCTGCTCTTCCTCTTCCTCTTCCTCTTCCTCTTCCTCTTCCATAGCTGCTGAATATATCCTACTGTCTGCACATGGCTCAACTCTAGCAATATTTTCAGCCTAAAACAAAAACCGTACACTTCATTGCCATTGCCAATTATTCCGGGGGAAACTTGAATTTATATGCCTGTAAAGTTAAATATATCAATACTATTCCCCGTATGAAATGGTTTGGGAAATATGCATCCTGCCCATTTGCGTGAGACATGCGTCAGACAATCAAAATGTTTTGTGTGTGTGTGTGTGTGTGTGTGTTTTGTTTTGTTTTTGTTATTTTTTTTTTTTTGTAGGAGGGGCTGAAAATATTAAAGGGAAATTTGACTTTATTATGTTTGAAAATTTTATTTTTTGATGATTGTTTATAACATCATACAACATTTTTTTTATTGAGAAACATAAACCGGTGCGGATTCAAGAATTTGTTCCAGTGGTGTAATAAGTGTTGATATTGGTTATAGATTTTTTTTAGTTATAGATTTTGGATTATTTTAATAGAGCTGTTAACGAGCCGAGCCGAGTATTGGTGGTTCAAACTCGAGCTCGTTTAGCTCACGAGCTCGTTCGTTTGTTAAATGAACAAAAAATTATGTTCGAGCTCGACTCGTTTAAAAGATGAAATGTTCGAGCTCATGTTCGAGCTCGGCTCGTTAAACATATTTTTGGTTTTTTGGCTCGAGTTTGGCTCGAATTTGGCTCGAGTTCGGTTCGGTAAGATATAAAACATAAAGCGCAAATGTAAAAATAACAAGTTATACATTAAAATTACATATATTACACAACAAAAATTACTATAAGAATATCTAAATATTATATAAATTCAATCTATAAGCTCTATTAGATGAATGAATAAATTATTCTCTTTTGAGTCAGTGTTACTGTAAAGTGATGTATTTATATAAGCATGTTCGCGAACATAATCGAACGTTCGCGAACCAAGCTCGTGTTCGTTCGTCAAGCAAACGAGCCTACAATCATGTTCGAGCTTGGCTCGTTAAGCTAAACGAACAAATGATCACGAACACTAACGAGCCGAACACGAGCTTGTTCACGAGCGGCTCTGTTCGTTTAACAGCAATAAATTATATACCGATTTCCAGTTGATATTTACTTTGATTAGTGATTTTGTAAATTTATATACCGATTATAAATTATATACCGATTTCCAGTTATGGTTGTTTGTAAATTTATAATGAATGTATTATTTTCTATACCATTTATCTATTTTTTAGAGAGAAAAATGTATTCAAAATTAATAAGGACCGGTATGTAAAACTGGCCTAGGGCCCCGAACCCCACGCATTTGTTTGGTTTGGGGTTTGGGTTCAGGATTCAACTAAATATTTTATTCACTTCACTATGTTATTATCATTATTTTATTAATTATATTATTTTATTATAATTTCTTTCACCTATCATTTCACCATCAACAAATAAAATAAAATAATTAATAAAACTGATTAATAAAATAACAACAAAAAAAAATATAATCTTATAATCATTTTATTATTTATTTTGTTTGTTGTTATTTTATCCTAAAAAACAACAACAACAACAACAACAACAACAACAACAACAACAACAAAAAAAAAAAAAAAAAAGGGTGTCTCACGCAAATGGGCAGGAAGCATATTTCCCAAACCATTTCATACGGGAAATAGTATTGATATATTTAGGTTTAGAGGCATATAAATTCAAGTTTCCCTTATTCCGGGACCCATTTCTGCTAGTTGTCTCTGGACCCCATCGGGTTTAATACAAAGTGTAAGTGAATGATGCCAGTGAGAGTAATATTTATAGGACGGTTCTATTGGTAGACATAAAAATTTATTTCTGACACCTTTTATGTGATTTTTTATTTTTTTTTATTTTTATTTTTATTTTTATTTTTATTTTTTACATAACAATTTTACTTGATGCAGCACATAATATTAAAACTTTTAATATAATGAATACAAACCCACTAAAAATACATTTTTTTCTATCTTTTCACCCCCAACAATTAAATAAACCATAATCACCCACTCACCTGCTAGATCTTCTTTCACTCCTTCTTCTTTGCAAAAATGGTTTAACGCCCTCAGACCTGGTGTCTGGTAAGGCTACACGAGCCATAAATTGTCCGGTCAACTTCTTAGAGCGTCGTCCTCGCTTGGTCTAAAAGGACTAATCCGAGTTGACACGACTTTTATCTCTCACACTTATATGGGGGTGAGCATTCTCTTATTTTACCGATGCGGGACTTTACAAATGGACTGCAAAAAGGCTTTGCAAATAGGGGGAATGACACCGATGAGCTTATTAACTTTGTGCTTTGCAATTATAAGCTTTGACCTGTTTTTTACTTTTAAAAAAATTGAAAAAGGGTAAAAACCTTATAAAATCCTGGATGGACTGATATACCCCTCTATTTATCCCCAAATCCCTTAACTCCTTCATCCAATTCTTCCTTAACCTCATTATTCATTTCCACCATCCAATTTAATTACCACCGTGAATCGAGCAAAATAGGCTCAAAAAATTCTTGTCATTTCTACCCAAAATCACCCCGTCTTTGTACCCAAATTCGAACCTAGGATCGCAAAATTCTTGTCAACAATCGAGCTAAGTGTGCAAACTCACCGGTAGTTGAGGAAGGTGATCGGAAAGTTGAAGAAGCTGACCGAGCAAGTCTGCAAAAGGTATTATTTTGGGGTTTGGTATCTGCATGTGGATTATAATTCAATCGAGTTAATGCATTTACAAAAGCATGATTTTTTGGGTTGAGTTTAAATTTTGTTATGTATATGATTTTGGAGAATAGGAAGATGTGTGATTTGTTATGGTGTTGAATGATGTGGGATCGGTTAAAGCAAATTGTGTAACCAAATTTGTTAGATTAAACAATGGTGGTGATGAAATTTGTTCAAAATGTGTTATTTGCTTCAATTGTATTCAAATTCCGTTGTTCTTTCATTCAATTGATACTTTTGTTTATTTTTTGTTGGTAATAGAAAATTGGTTGAAAAATGACGTTGGTTTATGCACTTAGCGGAGAAGATAGGACTGCAAAATGTGAAATCGTAAACCGATGTCAAATTGGTAAAGCAAATGCGCTTTATCAAAAGCTTGACACCAAGCACAAAACAAAGTTGGAACAAGTCTTGTTTTGGACATTTAATCCATTTGAAGGATCTCGCAACCAACCGATAGTACATCGAGTTGATAATGAGGTTGGCGAACCCCGTAAATCGAGAAGTTTTTTGGTTCAAAGTTGGAGCCAAAAAGATACGATTCGGTGTACAAGAATTTGCGCTTGTTACCGGTTTCTTGGTTGGCAATGATAGCAATGTCGAGAAAGGCGTAGGAAAAGAGTCTAAATTAGTTAAGAAGTATTTTAAAAACCTTACGTCGTTGTATAGGAAGCATGTGTGGCAAAAGTTTAATAGCACTAAGAATGATGTAGACCGTTACAAGTTGGGGTTGATCGTTATCTTGACGTACATTGTGTGGGCATCGAAGAGAAACGTGCGGTGGATTGGTGGATTTTTCGGTTGGTTGATGATTTGGATGCTTTCAACAAGTATCCATGGGGAAATGACTCTTATGAAAGCACTTGTCCATGTTTTGAGGAGGGACCTAAGAGATGTTCTCAAAAAGGTCCCGATCGCATATACTTTCTATGGTTTCCCGCATGCTTTGAAGGTATGTAAAAGCGAAATCGTGTTTTAATTCATAATATATATATATATATATATATATATATATATATATATATATATATATATATACGTATGTTGTTGTTTTTTTTTGTTATGTTTGGTCAATCACTTGTATGTAAATGCATCGTAGGTTTGGGCACTTGAAACAATTCCTTCTTTAAAGACGTTTTCCGAGATTGTTGATGAGAATGCTCTCCCAAGGATGATGAAGTGGGGAAATGCAAAAAGGTCAACTCTGCATTAGTTGAAGTTGTTCTTGAATCGGGAGAGGTAGTGATGTTTAATTTGTATCTTAAGTTTGGTATGTAAATGCATCCTTCACATTAATCATGATGCAGGTGGATGTAGTTCGAAAGTTTGTTCCATCCGAAGCTGAAAAGGAAAAAAGCTTATTTTGTGATGCTCCGGGAAGTTGAAGTTGAAGATGATTAAACTACTTATGACAATGCACCTGAGCAATCAACGGGTAACGTTGATTATGAAAAGCTAAAAGAATTGGTAAAAATAGCTGTGAGTGAAGAGAACAAAAGAATGTGCGAAGAGTTGGTAAAAATTGATGAAGAGAATAAAAGAATGTGCGCTTTAGTGGATACGCTCCAGCGTAAAGTTAAATTGATGGAGGTTCGTCTTTCTAATGAAGAGTTGAATGAAATGGAAGATGAAACTGTGGAGGCATCCCGAAACGGCAAAGGTGTAAAGTTAAATTTGTCCTTTATGTTGTTTATATAGGAGAGAAATAGTTTATAACATTGTATTTGTTGAAATTATGATTAGGAAATGCCGTAGTTGAAGAGAAGGAAGCCGGGGAAGGTGATGAAAAGGTAGGGGAGTTCCCACTAGAAAATGAAAGTGAAGGTGAAGAGAGAAACGAGGCCACTGAAATTGAGGAGGAAGTTGCTGTTATTGTGAATGAGGTTGGGGATGGTGATAACGAGGTAGGGGAGGCCCCACCTGAATATGTAAGCGATGGTGATAAAGAGGTAGGTGATGAAGTCGATGCTCCGGTTGAGTCCACTCAAATTGAGGAAGAAGGTGCTTCTATTGTGAATGAGGCTGGGGATGGTGATAAAGAGGTAGGGGAGTTCCCACTTGAAAATGTAAGCGAGGGTGATAAAGAGGTTGGGGATCAACCTGAAGCCCCGGTTGAGGAAACGGTCGAGGAAACCCAAAACGGCGAAGGTATAATTAAATCTGTCCTTTATGTGTTTTGGTGAGAGAATTAGTTTATTCATAAAATTTTGTTTCTTGAAATTATGATTAGGTAATGCCGTAGGTGAAGAGAGAGCCGAGGTCATCTTAAATGAGGATGATTTGGAAAAAACGGGCGGGAAAAAAGTTGTTAAAGGTAGATTTACAAAAATAATTAATTTGAGCTTATGTTAGAAGATATATGTATAATCCAAACTAATTACGTCATTGAATGTTTTATATAGTTGTACGTTTCAATCTACCGACGCCGCCGGAAAAAAGAAAAGCAATTAGCACCCTTATATTAAACTACCGAAAAAAAGGAAAGTGAATAAGTATGATGCTTATAATCCGTTCCGAAAAAATGGATCCCGTGATGATGAAAAGTCTTGATCGCTTTATAGATTCATGTGAAGACAGGTATGAATGTCATACGGTTGAAGTAAACCCTAATTTGTAAACCCTATTTTGATGATTAATTAGTTCATGTGAAGACAGGTATGAATGTCATACGGTTGAAGTAAACCCTAATTTGTAAACCCTTTTTTGATGATTAATTAGTTTTTCTTCCTTTTTATTTATACAGTGTACAGGTGAGTTTGGTTGACTGTGACATCCAAGCAAGTATTTTGAAAGGAATTGTGAGGGGGCGAGCTTGCCAAGCAACGTAAGTAGTATATGCTTTAGATTGTAAATTAACAAAGAATTTAGATTGAAAAAGTATGTTTTTGTTTAGTAGTATATATATATTTTTTGATATTCAGGTAATGGATAGTTCATTGTGTGAAATTCGACGGCGATGCTTAGTGGACCCGAACATGTTTGACCAAAATGCACGTGTCATGGATACGCTATTTTCAAGTTATGTCAAAGGCTTTCACACACGACACATGAGAAAGAAAAGCAAAGGAGGAATTAATACAGTATGCAAATGACGATTTGATAGAGTATTTATGAATATTGTGAAGGGGGCAGCTCCTGAATTTAGCAAATCATGGGAAGGTTGCACAAGTTTGTATGTGCCGATGATAGAGAGGGATCATTGGTTTCTTCTGAAAATTGATCTGAGTGGGAGGATAATTTACGTGTATGACCCTTCCGGGGCATGTCAGAAAAGTGCTTCTTGCAAGTTGTGTCACGCCTATGCAAGTTGTGATACCGCTTTTACTGAAGAACCATGTAAAAGGCTATGAGAATTATTCTGTGAGAAAACTAGCGGTGAAGAGCGTGGATTGTCCATCTCAAGAAAATGGGTACGTTTCATAAATTTATGCAATATATATAGGGATTAATAAGGTATTCGTTGTCGTGACTAACTTATCTTGTAATTCTTGTAATTTGGTAGGAGTGATTGTGGCATTTTTGTTCTTAAATTCATCGAGTTCATGCTTGGAGGAGTGGATCTATCATTGATTCGGAGTGCGCATATGCCGGATTGGCGAAAGAAGTTGGTTGCTGGATTGCTTTCATGGAACTTGCAGACATAGAAATTGCATATGCATTTATATGTCATTGTAAAATTGTGTTAACCATCTATGAGGGTTTTGGTTATGACTTATCATTAAACTATGTCATTTTAATATTTACAGAAGAATGGGGGTGGTTTGAAGTTTGAAGAAGAACTAAAATGTTTATTGTTGTTTTGAAGAAGGATGTTTTAAAGGAGAACTATGGTTCCTTTATTATTAATATGTATAGTATTGGTAATTGTTATTTTGAAGAAGAATGTTTTGAAGGAGAAGTTTGGTTTCATTCTTATTATTATGTGTATTGTATTTGTAATTGTTATTTTCTTCCATGTTTGAGAATTAGGGTTTGATTCATTAGTTGGTTAACATTATTTGTTAGAAAATTTGACCCATTGAAATGAAGAAGTTAATTTAGTGATTCTTAAAGAATTATACAAATCAATATAGTTAACGTAAATGTGTAATTGTAATTGTAATTGTAATTGTAATTGTAATTGATTAACATTATAATATTTGATGATTTGTCATTGACCCTTAACATAATGGATTCATTTCTTAATTTTAACTTTACACTGTTTCAAATTTGTTTTGACACAAGTTTAATTTAACGTTACACAAGTTCAAGATTGTTTCGGTGAATGAGACATGTTTGAGAATGTTGCGGGTAAGAACTGGAATTAAACTATTAAAAAATGATAAAATGGGCCTATAAACAGTAGTATATCGAAGAGATACGAATCTGAAGGGTGTCATGGTAGTGTACTACGCTGAAGAGATACAGTTACGAATGTGAAGGGTGTCATGGTAGTGTAAATCGAAGAGATATATACATATATCAATTAATCTGAAGGGTCTCATATAGGGTAAATCGAAGAGACGCCACCACCTTTAAAAAAAGATAAAATAGGCCTATAAATAGTAGTATAACCACAGGTGTACAATTCATATTTATTACAAATAAAAATAGAAAAGCAGAAGAAGAAAATGGATAAGCATACTAAGGAGATCGCGGATTTAAGAAACCAGGTTGAAGAACTGGAAAGAAAATTGGACGCGCGAAGACATGAATGCCATTATGAAATTGATCAACTGAAAATATGGATGACACGGAGTCGGATTCCATGTATCTTGAAGTGGCGTATATCAATGACAACATCAAAACAAATCAAAAAGAAAATCAACGATCGATACGACCGTGCAATGATGCTTACAAAATTGCAGTGCGATGTGCATCTGCATTCGTGCACTATTGCATGATGCCATGGCCGGGGAACAATAATGTTTCTTTGGCCCCAAGTGGAGTTGGGGTTTGACCACAAACTCTCCCAATAAGAGAGCATGTTATAGAGTTCTCGGATCACGGCATGTGATCAAATCCCATCCCCATCCAAACCCCACTTTATCTACATATTTGTATTTTATTTAATAATATTATGTTGTAAAAAATTTATGAACTTGAAATTATTTATAATATTATCAGTCTGTTTTGATATTATGTAATAACTTTTTCTTATGAAATCATTTATAATATTATCTTTTTAAGTGTTTTATTCTTTGTTTGAATGATATCATGGACGTAGTTTCTTTTCTTTTTTGAAACGTATGGATGTAGTTTCTTATACATCAGTTGTTGCATGCATGAAAATAAATTAGGGTATTAAGGTTTGCAATTAATAAAATAGTAGAATAAGAAAGGAGGGGATTTGGATGAATAAAGAAGAAGAACCTTTATATATGTTTCTGCAATTAATAAAAAGTACAATAAAAGAGGGGGGTCAGCAAATGAAAAGTACAATTAATAAAATAATATTGATGTACCAATAATGGTACAATGTCACATACATTGATTAAAGTAACTCGTAAAATGACCCCAGGAATCTTTTTACTTAAAGTAACTCGTAAACCTAACAAAGCAACAATACCAAGCCTCTATTGAAGAGAATGGCGAGAATTTTATGGCACAGGACCAAACTAAACTCAAATATACATCTACTCTGGGGGAGGTGGAGTCTTGTTTGATGGTTGAATATGTGCACGGGGTGAAGGACCGCACAATAGCCATAGGCGGAAGGAGATGATTCGGATGTGGAATGTGAGTCTATCATCAGTAGGACCGAAGGATCCCAAGTTGGAATTCCTGGAAGCAATGATTCTTAGTAATTTTTCTTCTTTTGAGAACATCCCCTCTCATCACACTGGTATCATTAAGATCATCATTTGGAATTGCAGAGGTGCTGGCTCCAAAGAATTTAGGAGGCACATCAAAGAGTTTCTTTTGAAACAGAAACCTGATGTGGCAGTCCTTCTTGAAACCGTCCAGGCGAAAATAGCCTTTAAAGTCATTGCTAAGATTGGTTTTACAGGTTCTATACATTATCCTCCTCCTATTGGAAGATCTGGAGGTATTTGTATCATTTGGAATTCAGATTTGCTCGATATTAACTGTATTGAAGCCCGCCCAAATAGAATTCATGTTGTCATCTCTGAGAATAATCTTTGTAGGATTGATAACTTCAACTTCAATGTAAGCAATTGTAACTTGATAGATTTGGGCTACTCTGGACCTGCCTTTACTTGGAGCAACCATGCAACTACAGACTGGAGACTCTTGTACCATCAGCATGTGGGGCTCATCTCCCTAAAGTCCATTCTTAGTATTAAAAAAAATCCTGCTTTAAATTTGATATTAACACATGTATAATGTTGTTATGACTATTGAATGTTCTAATTAATGTATTCTTGTTGTGAAGGAGCCTCATTGGATTGCTTTGGAACCTCCTGCTGAGGGCTGGATTAAGGTCAACACTTATGCCAGCTGCATGGATATTGATAAGAATGGTAGAGACATGGTGGCCATTGGTGGGGTCTTCATAGACGGTAATGGAATATTGTATAGAGGATTCGTGGGATTTATGGGAAGAAGCTCCATCCTTCAAGGAGAATTGCTGGCTATCAAAGAAGCTTTGTGGATTGCTAAGGACTATGGTGTCTCCCAGGTTGTTGTGGAATATGACTCTGTCTCTGCTGTAATGGCTATTAACGGTGGATCTAGGAATGATGACGGCAGACTGCTTGTTGAAGATATCCTTGCCTTATAGAATTCTGGCATAAATGCTAATGTGTGTTATTCAAATAAAAGGCAGGATGATGGAATAATAGCCAAAGGTTAGTATCGTCAACATTTACATTTTTGGTTGTGCATGTAATTGTACTTCATTTCTTACTTAGGTTCATTTTGGAACTGATTATCAAGTTTAAACCCTATAATCAAGTTTAAAACAAAACCATATAACTGGACACAAAGTTAAAGTTGGGTAGAAAATTTTATTTTGATAGATATATGAAGATAAATAAAGATTAATCACGATAAAATAAAATTAAACCATACTCCTAAATTAATATAGCTGGACACAAAGTTAAAGTTGGGTAGAAAATTTGATTTTTTGATAGATATATTAAGATAATTAAAGAATAATCACGATAGAATAAAACAAAACCATACTCCTTAATTAGTGCTATGGTTTAACATTAAAAAACTCACGATATAATAAGGTAGTTGATTGAGTACGTTGTGATATTATTGAAGGATTAATTATTATAGGAAAGGTTCTCAAAATGAATTTGTTTTGGTTTTTTTAAATAAAAGGTGGAATTTGATTTAGAAAATGTGAATACAAGGCTTTGATTAGTTTCAACTACCAAAGTCATGAAGGTTTACGAAGCGTTGGAAATGTTTCAACTACAAAGTCAGTTTTTGAAAAGTGAAACGCCGCATCCATTTAATTGCTTGCAACGCTACAATTAACCTAGGGTTAACCTAGGCTATATATATTACGGGATGATCTTTGAGATAAATACCGTATATCTCTAAATCGGGAAGCACATCAAAGAAAAAAATGGCAACGGAAAGAAACGAATTCATGAAAATGCTGGAGGAAGAAAGGCAACAAATTCGAATCATATTCAAGCAAGAACTGGAGGAAGAGATGAAGCGGTTAAGGAAGGAATTTATGCACCAACTGGAGGAGCAAAAGCAAGACATGATGGCACATAGATGGGAACTTCTTCATGAAACCGAGAACATCAACGTGAAGGTGGTTGAGGAGGTTGAATCAAGAGACTGTGAGGTGGCAAATCTGAAACAGACGATGCAGACCTACAAGAGGAAGATCAATCAAGTTGTCCAGGTTTGCAATGAGACGACGGGGAAAAGGATTGCACATCTGCCACATTATCTGTGATTTCTGAAAAACTTTGTTGTTGTTATGTCTGTTTGTTTAATTTTAATTTTACTGTTTGTTTGCAGAAACTTTGGGTTTAATTTTAATTTTTTGTTTGTATAATTTATTTTCATGTCCTGAAACTAATGCTTTTATTTTTATGTTCATGTTTATTGTATAATATATTTATCTGAAATATTTCTGTTCTTTGGAAATTGCCATGTGTTTGGTTTGTTATGCTTTTTCCTTGGGGTTGGTTCTGGTTTTGTATATGTTACACAAGTTAAAGCTTGTATGCACCAACTGGATGAGCAAAAGTAAGACATGATGGCATAGAGATGGGAACTTCTTCATGAAACCAAGAACATCAACGTGAAGGTGGTTGAGGAGGTTGAATCAAGAGACTGTGAGGTGTCAAATATGAAAGAGACGATGCAGACCTACAAGAGGAAGATCAATCAAGTTGTCCAGGTTTGCAACGAGACGAGGGGAAAAGGATTGCACATCTGCCACATTATCTATGATTTCTGAAAAACTTTGTTGTTGTTATGTCTGTTTGTTTAATTTTAATTTTAATTTTCTGGTTTTGTATATGTTACACAAGTTAAAGCTTGTGTCAATTTGAATTGTATGTTGTTATTTTAACAGACTTGGAAATGAGCATACTTGAATCATATGTAGTTTATAAGAAAATAAAATGATTTGTATTGCTTATGTGAGTTGAATGAAAAAATTAATTAGTGTCTGATATAAAAGAAAGAAAAAAGATTATATTAATTAACGGGGAGAAATAATGTAATTATAGGATTTTCATACTTTATAAATTATAATAATAAAGAATATAATGAAGAAAAAAAAACATGCATAGAAGGCGTGAAAAAAGAGGATTGCATTAAAAAAACAACAACTACTCTGCGTGATAAACAAGAAGGAAATAAAAGAGAGAATATACAGTCCCATCGCATGCATAGAAGGCGTGAAAAAAAAGTAGAAAGAGGACAAAACATGACATAATCAGTGGCAGGGGTCCATTGTCGACCGCGGACCGTCCATTCCCCCTTCATTTTTATTTATTTCATTTTGTTTTTAAGGGAGTAGATTAGTAGTACCATTTTCAGAGACGAGTAATGATAGAGGGACAACCAATGTGTCACGACAATTGACATTACGGTGATTTTCACTATTGATATTTGATCTTTTTAGATTTATGACATACAATAAGCCCGTTTAGGGTGTCTTATGTGAGTATGTCACTCAATCAGTTTAGGGTGTCTTATGTGAGTATGTCACTCAATCCGTCCGTTTAGGGTGTCTTACGTGAGTATGTCACACAATAAGTCCATTTATGGTGTCATACGTGAGTATGTCACTCAATAAGTCCGTTTAGGGTGTCTTACGTGAGTATGTCACACCATAAGTAGTCCTAATTGAATCAGAAGTCCGGTTATGGTGTCTTACGTGAGTATGTCACATAATAAGTCCGTTTATGGTGTCTTACGTGAGTATGTCACTCAATATGTCCGTTTAGGGTGTGTTATGTGAGTATGTCACTCAATAAGTCCGTTTAGGGTGTCTTACGTGAGTATGTCACACAATAAGTCCGTTTATGGTGTCATACGTGAGTATGTCACACAATAAGTCCGTTTATGTGTCATACGTGAGTATGTCACTCAATAAGTCCGTTTATGGTGTCTTACGTAAGTATTGTTACACAATCTGCTTCTTTGACAGAATAAGACTCCAATCTGCAAAACAGGGTTAGAAACAAGAAACAGAAAAACAAAAGCTGAGTCCTGTGTACCACACAGTGTCCTAAAGACTAATTCACCCCCTCACCAGATTGTGCTTGGCGTTGAAACGTAGTGTTAGTCTCCCAGGATACAACAGCTAGCAGAGACAGGATGCACAGAGCCTTCAACTGCTTAAGAACCAAATATGGTGAACTCTCTGATAGCATAAGGAAAAAATAATGTATGTATATATTTCTGTTGTGTGTAGTACCGCTTCTGAATCAGGAAGGAAGCAGCTTATATAGGGGCTGAAGGAGCACATGTAGAGGCAGTCAGTAGTGAAAAACATCTCATTACTTCATCTGTAATGAAGGCAAATGGAATGGAACAGTCAGGAAGATGGAGAGGCTTAACAGTTTGCAAAATTTAATTCCGGATATTAAAAATTAGCAAAACTGAACTCGCACGACCAGCCCCGAAACCGAGCTGCATTCGTGTCCGCAGGACGTGCGCCCATGCACAAGTCCAAGCCGAAATCCCACCGGATTTGCACCCCCCCCTGCGCCCACGCGTAGACTTTGGCGCATAATATTGGTAATAGAACATACTAGTACCTATACTACCATAGTATATATATTGGAACTTTTCTTAGTATATTACCAATGTGGGAGTTTTTGCCTTTAACTATTTCCTTCCTTTTCTTACACTTTCCATTCACACACTTCCACTACCTCATTACTACATGTTTTCCAACAATCCCCCACATGAATGGAAATTGAGAAAACCTAGTACAGCCCTAAGATTACAACAGAGAGTTCGGGCGGTAAATGAATGCATAGGAGCGGTAGGTGTCCCCTTTGAACCCTCCCTTGATAAATATGCTTAGCTTACTGGCGGAATAGTAGACGCGATGTCCTTGAACTTTCAGCCGTTGGTGTAAACGACAACATATATTACCACAAACATTTACCCTTTAACATTTAGTTCTTGCGGGTGATTCCATTTTGGCCATGGCAATCCGCCTGGTTCAGTAAGGGGTCTAAGAATTGAGCCCTTTTCAATTCCCTTCGAAGCGGCCCCACTTCTTCCTACATAGGTGATCTTGTGATTTAGAATTTCTTTATTCTAATTACACAAATCATTAAGAGCTTAAGTGTAAGCTCATCCTTATCTTCACTGTTTTCATCATAGGAATGAGAGAGAGGGATAAACCCCCACAGTGATCTCACTTACTTCGGCAGTTAGGTTTTCCCATTGAACCTATTTCTTGGGATCTCCAGTCAGTTAGGTTGGGTTTCCTTTGCAAAATTTTATTCTATGGGCTTCAGTCCCATTCCCCTCGATGATTTTTCAACTACTTCTCTATTTAACCCTTTGGTTAGCGGATCCGCAAGATTATCTTCAGACCTTACATAGTCCAAAGAAATCACACCAGTTGTAAGTAGTTGTTTGATGGTATTATGTCTTCGGCGTATGTGCCTACTTCTACCATCATACATTTTATTCCGTGCCACTGTCTATTGTAGACTTATTGTCACAATAAATACAAATACCAGTACGGTTTTGGCCATTGAGGATATCCTCCAAGAATTGATGCAACCATTCGGCCTCTTCTCCACATTTATCCAATGCTACAAACTCGGATTCCATAGTGGACTTGGTTATCACGGTTGTTTGGAGGATTTCAAGAGATAGCTCCTCCTCCAAGTGTTAACACATAACCACTTGTGGATTTCGAATGTTTAGTACTTGAAATCCAATTTGCATCGATATAACCCTCAATAACGGTTGGCTCTCTTCCATAGTGAATACCATAGCTACGAGTATATCTTAAGTATCTTAGTAACCTTACTATAGCATTCCAATGATCATTACCGGGGTTCTTGGTGTATCTACTAAGCTTACCAACTTTGCAAAAGCTATGTCCGGTCTAGTACAACTCATTAAGTACATCAAACTTCCAATAATCCTTGCATACTCTAATTGAGATACACTTTCACCTTTATTTTTGTATAAAGGTGACTTGGATCTATTGGAGTTCTAGCTTCCTTTGAATCATCTTTGTTGAACTTTTCCAAGATTTTATCAACATAACTCGATTGATTCAAGCTAAGACCATCGGTGGTTCTAGTAACTTTGATTCCCAAAATTACCTCAGCTAAGCCCATATCTTTCATCTCAAATTTAGCACTTAACATGTCTTTGGTAGATTTGATCATCTTATCATTACTACCAACAATAAGCATATCATCAACATAAAGACACAAAATGACATAAACATCATTTGTTTCTTTCACATAGATACACTTATCACATTCATTGGTTTTAAACCCTTTTTCAATCATAACTTGATCAAATTTCGGATGCCCTTTGCTTTGGTGCTTGCTTTAATCCATATAAGGACTTAACAAGCTTACACACTTTCTTTTCTTTTCTGGAACGAGAAAACCCTTCGAGTTGTTCCATGTAGATTTCTTCTTCTAAATCTCCATTTAAGAAAGCCGTCTTTACATCCATTTGATGTACTTGCAAATTACGAAATGCAGGTATAGCAAGTACCATCCTAATGGATGTTATTCTAGATCTTGGAGAATAAGTATCAAAATAATCAAGACCTTCTTTTTGACCGTAACCTTTTATTACCAATCGACCTTGTATTTGTCAATGGATCCATCGGTTTCAATTTCCGTTTAAAGATCCATCTTGATCCAAGTGGTTTACACCCTGGAGGTAGATCCACTAACTCCCAAGTATGATTTTGCAATATAGTGTTTATCTCACTATTTATTGCTTCTTTCCACATTGGACCTTCAGTAGAAGTCACAGCTTCATTGTAGGTTTGAGGCTCAATATCTATCATATATGTCAGAAAATCATCACCAAATGATTTCTCAATCCTTGCCCTTTTACTTCTTCTTGGCTCAACCTCAGAAGTATCATCCTCATTCACTTGTTCAGAATTTTCACCTTGAACATGAACACATTTAGATGAACTCGGTTCATTCAACTTTGCTGGAAATATATTCTCAAAGAATGAGGCATCTCTAGATTCCATTATTGCATTTTTACGTACGTCAGGATTATCCGACTTATGCACAAGAAAACGATAGGCACTGCTATTTTCTGCATATCCAATAAAAATACAATCAACGGTTTTTGATCCTATCTTTACCGCTTTTGGTTTAGGTATCAAAACCTTAGCCAAACACCCCCACACTCTTAGGTAGTTATAAGAAGGAGGTTTACCTTTCCAAAGTTCATAAGGAGTTTTATCTTGTTTCTTTCGGGGTATCTTATTTAAAAGATAATTGCTAGATAGGACAACTTCCCCCACAAGTTATCTGGCACTCCTGAACTTACCAACATTGAATTCATCATTTCTTTCAATGTTCGATTTTTACGTTCTGCTACTCCGTTAGATTGTGGTGAATATGGTGGAGTCTTTTCGTGTATGATTCCATTTTCAGCACAATACTCACTGAGGGGTTCTACATATTCACCTCCTCTACCACTACGGAGTGCTTTAATTTTCCTTCCATGTTGATTTTCAACTTCTTTTGCAAAGATTTTAAATTTGTCTATTGCTTCATATTTGCCTTTTAACAAGTAAACATAGCAATACTTAGTACAATCATCAATAAAGGTGATAAAATAATTATTTCCACCTCTCGATTGTATCATTTTAAAATCACACACATCACTATGTATAAGATCAAGTGGCTGCGTATTTCTCACAACACTAGGGTGAGACGTTCTCGTTAATTTCGCTTCAACACAAGTTCCACACTTATGTTCTTTATCAATTGGAAAGTTTGGGATGTGGTTCATTTTAATTAATCTACGCAGGGAATCGTAGTTAACATGTCCTAGTCTACCATTCCATAAATAAGGAGACTCAACAACATAAGCAACACTCACATTATTATTATTATCGTTCTTTGGCTTAATAGCCATTACATTGAGCTTAACCAAACCATCACAAACATACCCCTTCCCAACATACATTCCACTCTTTGTCAGAGTAAACTTATCAGATTCTAAAACCAAGCAAAAACCATGCTTGTTTAAAAGCACACCAGACACTAAGTTCTTGCGCAAATCTGGAACATACAAGACATCTTTCAAAGTAAGTATCTTTCCGGATGTCATCTTCGGTTGCACATTTCCTTTTCCAAGTATAGCGACGAGTACGAGTTTTCCATGTATACATTTTCATTTCCTTGCTCCGGCTGGAAATTAGCCAGTAGTTCCCTGTTAGAGCACACATGCTTAGTTGCTCCTGTGTCAACATACCATATCTTTTGATTTGCATCAACCATATTGACCTCAGTCACCATGGCACACAGATTCATATCCTCCATGCTTTGTACAAGATTTGTCTCATTGGCCTTCTTTTTTTGGCAACTTACATTCAATAGATTTGTGACCAAGCTTGTCACAGTTGAAGCATTTCCCTTGAAACTTTGGCTTTGATATGCCACCCTTAGGACCCAATTTAGCTTTTGGTCCTGTCTTTGACCCTTTACCAAACTTCTTACTTTTAGAGCTTTGTCCATGCTCCACCAGATTAGCCTTTGGCTGATGATTAGTAGGGTTTCCTCTCTTATCGGATTTCTTGTTATCATCTTCAATACGCAGTCTGACTATGAGATCTTCCATACTCCTTTCCTTGCGCTTATGCTTGAGATAATCCTTGAAACTTTTCCATCCAGGAGGTAATTTCTCAATCATACAGGCAACCTGGAAAGTTTCACTCAATTCCATTTTTTCTGCTTGAATTTCATAGAGTATTTTCTGGAACTCTTCCACTTGCTCCATGAGTGGTTTCGAGTCCACCATCTTATAGTCCAGAAACCTCCCAACAACAAACTTCTTGGTTCCTGCATCTTCAGTTTTGTACTTCTTGTCCAAAGATTCCCACAACTCTTTAGCAGTCTTTTTCTCAAGATAGACATCGTACAAATTATCATGTAAACAGTTCATTATATAATGTTTACATAAATAGTCGATTGTTTCCACTCACTCGGTGCAAACGAAAGTCTTGATCCGGAGTTTCATCCTCGGTTGTTGGCGGATCATCGGTAAGGAACTTTACTAGACGTAAAGTAGTGAGGTAGAAGCGCATCTTTTGCGCCACCTCTTAAAATTCAAGCCATTGAATTTCTCGGGTTTCTCATTCGTTTGAAGAGACCGGTTGGTTTCGTTGGCACCGAGAAGCGGTTTCATTCACACCACTAGTTCCACCTTGTTCCATATCGAAATACAACAAATGAACAAGTTAAACTTGTATCAAATTATATGGAAACGTATTTAGGAAAACGTTGAGTAATATTGTTACTCTTTTTAGTGGCTATCACACAAGGATCAGTCCACAAATGTTTCTGTTCAGTATATATACACAACAACAATATACTGATTGAATTCCTGAGTATCTATCAGATTACTCTACATGAATTCCTGTTCTTGACACAGAACAAAGTAACAAAACAGACTGGTTCTGTTGTTGTTTAATTTCTGTCACTGAAACAGAAATGTTTCTGTTTGGAGTACCAAATCAGAAACGAGCACAGTATGAATAAGATTAGTCTTTAGATTGTTACACAATCTGCTTCTTTGACAGAATAAGGCTCCAATCTGCAAAACAGGGTTAGAAACAAGAAACAGAAAAACAAAAGCTGAGTCCTGTGTACCACACGGTGTCCTAAAGACTAATTCACCCCCTCACCGGATTGTGCTTGGAGTTGAAACGGAGTGTTAGTCTCCCGGATACAACAACTAGCAGAGACAGGATGCACAGAGCCTTCAACTGCTTAAGAACCAAATATGGTGAACTCTCTGATAGCATAAGGAAAAAATAATGTATGTATATATTTCTGTTGTGTGTAGTACCGCTTCTGAATCAGGAAGGAAGCAGCTTATATAGGGGCTGAAGGAGCACATGTAGAGGTGTTAAACGAACCGAGTGTTCACGAACGAGGCTCGAGCTCGGCTCGTTTAAGCTCGTTCGAGCTCGTTCAGTTATGCTATCGAGCCGAGCTCGAGCTCGTTTTACTACTCGTTTAATAAACGAGCTTACACGAGTATGTTCGCGAACACTCGTCTAAGCTCGTGAACATATATTATATATTATATTATTTATATAAAGAGGGAGAGCTCGACACAGGGAATATTTAGGCGAAGAAATGAGTGTTTAAAACTCAAATTTTAGTCTTCTAATTTAGGTAATTAGTGAAATTAAAGCTTGGGCTTTAATCTACATTGGGGAACTCATCATCTTCTTAGTGGATCTTCAAGAGATTTGAGCTCTTTTCATGTTTCTCATTTAATTAAGTTGTTAATTAAATGGATCTTCAAGACATTGGGCTGTTAAAAAACACTCTGTTGAACGAGCCGAGCTCGAGTTCGAGCCTGTTCGCGAGCTTGATCTCGAGCTCGAGCTCGAGCTCGAGCTTTTTTCTTTCTTATCGAGCCGAGCTCGAACAAGCTTTTAGGCTCGTTTGTCTTAACGAGTCGAGCCGAGCCTACTCGATAATAAACGAACTCGAGCTTGAACATCAGCTACTCGGCTCGGCTCGGCTCGTTTACAGCACTAAGCACATGTAGAGGCAGTCAGTAGGGAAAAACGTCTCATTACTTCATCTGTAATGAAGGCAAATGGAATGGAACAGTCGGGAAGATGGAGAGGCTTAACGGTTGCAAAATTTAATTCCGGATATTAAAAATTAGCAAGCGAACTCGCACGACCACCCCCGAAACCGAGCTGCATTCGTGTCCGCAGGACGTGCGCCCATGCACAAGTCCACGCCGAAATCCCACCGGATTTGCACCCCCCCTGCGCCCACGCGTAGACTTTGGCGCATAATATTGGTAATAGAACATACTAGTACCTATACTACCATAGTATATATATTGGAACTTTTCTTAGTATATTACCAATGTGGGAGTTTTTGCCTTTAACTATTTCCTTCCTTTTCTTACACTTTCCATTCACACACTTCCACTACCTTATTACTACATGTTTTCCAACAAGTATGTCACACAATAAGTCCGTTTAGGGTGTCTTACGTGAGTATGTCACATAATAAGTCCGTTTATGGTGTCTTACGTGAGTATGTCACTCAATATGTCCGTTTAGGGTGTGTTATGTGAGTATGTCACTCAATTAGTCCGTTTAGGGTGTCTTACGTGAGTATGTCACACAATAAGTCCGTTTATGGTGTTATACGTGAGTATGTCACTCAATAAGTCCGTTTAGGGTGTCTTACGTGAGTATGTCACACCATAAGTAGTCCTAATTGAATCAGAAGTCCGGTTATGGTGAATTACGTGAGTATGTCACACAATAAGTCCGTTTATGGTGCCTTACGTGAGTATGTCACATAATAAGTCTGTTTATGGTGTCTTACGTGAGTATGTCACTCAATATGTCCGTTTAGGGTGTGTTATGTGAGTATGTCACTCAATCAGTCCGTTTAGGGTGTCTTACGTGAGTATGTCACACAATAAGTCCATTTATGGTGTCATACGTGAGTATGTCACTCAATAAGTCCGTTTAGGGTGTCTTACGTGAGTATTTCACACAATAAGTCCGTTTATGGTGTCATACGTGAGTATGTCACACAATAAATCCGTTTATGTGTCATACGGGAGTATGTCACTCAATAAGTCCGTTTATGGTGTCTTACGTAAGTATGTCACACAATAAGTCCGTTTAGGGTGTCTTACGTGAGTATGTCACATAATAAGTCCGTTTATGGTGTCTTACGTGAGTATGTGACTCAATATGTCCGTTTAGGGTGTGTTATGTGAGTATGTCACTCAATCACCCGTTTAGGGTGTCGTACGTGAGTATGTCACACAATAAGTCCATTTATGGTGTCATACGTGAGTATGTCACTCAATAAGTCCGTTTAGGGTGTCTTACGTGAGTATGTCACACCATAAGTAGTCCTAATTGAATCAGAAGTCCGGTTATGGTGTCTTACGTGAGTATGTCACACAATAAGTCCGTTTATGGTGTCTTACGTGAGTATGTCACATAATAAGTCTGTTTATGGTGTCTTACGTGAGTATGTCACTCAATATGTCCGTTTTGGGTGTGTTATGTGAGTATGTCACTCAATCATTCCGTTTAGGGTGTCTTACGTGAGTATGTCACACAATAAGTCCATTTATGGTGTCATACGTGAGTATGTCACTCAATAAGTCCGTTTAGGGTGTCTTACGTGAGTATGTCACACCATAAGTAGTCCTAATTGAATCAGAAGTCCGGTTATGGTGTCTTACGTGAGTATGTCACACAATAAGTCCGTTTATGGTGTCTTACGTGAGTATGTCACGTAATAAGTCCGTTTATGGTGTCTTACGTGAGTATGTCACTCAATATGTCCGTTTAGGGTGTGTTATGTGAGTATGTCACTCAATCAGTCCGTTTAGGGTGTCTTACGTGAGTATGTCACACAATAAGTAGTCCTAATTGAATCAGAAGTCCGGTTATGGTGTCTTACGTGAGTATGTCACACAATAAGTCCGTTTATGGTGTCTTACGTGAGTATGTCACATAATAAGTCCGTTTATGGTGTCTTACGTGAGTATGTCACATAATAAGTCCGTTTATGTGTCATACGTGAGTTTGTCACTCAATAAGTCCGTTTAGGGTGTCTTACGTGAGTATGTCACACGATAAGTCCGTTTATGGTGTATTACGTGAGTATGTCACTCAATAAGTCCGTTTAGGGTGTCTTACGTGAGTATATGTCACACGATAAGCAGTTCTAATGGAATCGGAAGTCCGTTTAATTTTGTTTTAATTATTATTATTATTTTTTATTTAGTAGTAAGAAGATGTATGTATTAACTATTTTTTTTAATAATCAAATGGTGTAACTAGAATAAATATATAAATAAATATAATCAATCAAATGATGTAACTAGAATAATTATTTTGATTTTTTTTTCTAATTTTGTGATCGGAACCCTTCTCTCCCCCTCCATCATCATCAATTCCCGCCCTTAAGCTGCTCCCCTCTCAATTGTTGCAACCAAAATTTTTGGGGGCCTGCTTTCCCGCTAAGAATCGCCCAAAATTTAGAAAATTTCAAATTCCCCTATTTGATTTGATTCGAATTCTTCACCCACAACTAACCCCTCTAACCAGCCCAAGTACACCCCCGCCCCTTTCATTGATGTGTTTCCCTCTTTTGATCTTCCCACCATTCAACCTTCAAAATCTCCATTAAAGAAACCAACTAGAGCTAATTTTGGTGAGTTACTCTGCTCTTTTGTTTTAGCTTTTCTTCTATGGGCTTTGCGAATTACCTCTTTTGTTTTTCCAGAATGTTGTTACATTTTTTTGAATTTGAACTAATTTTTAACATATTTGTGTGAATTAACAGGGCATCAATGCCTTAACAAAGCTAATTTTGGTGAGTTACTCTGCTCTTTTGTTTTAGCTTTTCTTCTAGGGGCTTTCCGATGTACCTCTTTTGTTTTTCCACAATGTTGTTACATTTTTTTGAATTTGAACTAATTTCTAACATATTTGTGTGAATTAACGAGCATCATTGCCTTAACGAGCTAATTATGGTGAGTTACTCTGCTCTTTTGTTTTAGCTTTTCTTCTAGGGGCTTTCCGAGGCAACTCTTTTGTTTTTCCAGAAATTTGGCACCATTTTTGTGAATTTGAGCTAATTTCTAACATATGAAGGAGGGTACTTCTCCGATTTCCAGTTCTTCTAGCAAGGTAAATGAATCTGGGACATTTCATGAGCGTACATTGTTATGCAAATGTGGAGTTCCTACAAAATTGGTGACTTCAGGAACAGATGCTAACCCAGGGAGACTGTTCTACGGTTGTCCTTATTGGCCGGTATCACTAATTTTTTTGGTTATACTTTCCATTTACTTTCAAGGGATAACGTGTCTGTATAATAATTGGAATTTCTTATTTTGCAGGATGATGAAGTCAAATGTGACTATTTCATATGGCGGGACAAGGTGTACGCATCTCTTGGGCCATATGGCAAAGTGTCTTCATCTACTAGGCCATATGGCAAGGTGTCTTCATCTACTTGGCCACATGAAGATGTTACCTCTCGTGAACTTGATGAAGAAAACGGATAAACTTGAATGCACAATCGGTGTCCTTCAAAATGATATTGAAATGATAAAGTGCATGCGAGACAATGATGCAAAAAAATTGAACAAGTTGAGATCAACGTCACTAGTTATTGAGAGGTCGCAATTCGATTCCATGGTTCAAATGTTACTCCATGATAGAGAAAGGATTGCTCGCCTGGAGACACTACTTGAGAAGACCAGGGTAGGGAACAATTCATCTCAAAAGAAACTTGTATTATTGACTATTACTTGTGTAACCTTTTATTTCGTATTTCATCTTACGAAATAAAAACTTAATTTCTTGGTATTCTGTATTTCTCTGTATATTTCTGTACATTTCATTTGGTTTTCTTATCTAATGGTTATTTGAAGGATTTGAATGGTTATCACATTAAACAAAAAGGAGAACAACCAACACATCAATGTTTTACAAGCTTAAACCCGTATCCTGGGGCAACACAAGCTTGAACTTGTTTCCAGGGCCGACACAAGTTTAAACCTGTTTCTAGAGTGAATGTTTTACAACACCCTTAATGGACGGAAAACACCACATTCGTGACACTCGAACAACTTCCCTTCACATTAAACAAATGAGAACAACCAACACATCAATTTGCCATCATTCAAAATTCAACATCATCTACATCTTCCAGATTTAAACATCAACCAATCAACCAAAGAAGAACAACCAACACATAGAATTTGCCATTATTCAAAATACAATAACAAACAAACACATCAACACTTCACTTTCCATTATTCAAAATACAACACAAGTTACGTCTTCGAATCTTACACATCAACCAATCATCCTCAATGATTAAACATCCACAATATGTAAACATCTCATCCTCTTCATCAACATTAATACTTAAACGTACCACAATATGTATCCCATCGCCTTCCTGTAACATTGTCAAAGAAAAAAGGTAACAAGCTTAATGCAATGTAACATGATTGAATATAAAAATAACTCTAAATATTAATACATACAATACCTTATCATGGCAAAGTAGGAGTGTCGCTGGTGAGCATTTCTCCACAAATCAAACTCTTACAAGTGGAAGCGTAATGACCATTGACACCGCATTTTCCACAAACATACTTCGTCTTTCTGTCCCCGGCTGAGCGTTTCCTCTTTTTGATGGCCGTCCACTTTGTCTCTTTGGCACCTTCGGTGGCAAAACCACATTGTTAAGCACATCATCGGGATACACACATTCATCTTCATTTTGAAGTGGATACACACATTTGGAATAACCTAGCCTCCAACAATTGACGCTATAATACCAAGTGCAATACTTGGAGGCTTGCTTCCCTGTATACTTCAACACAACAGCTGCATACTCGCATGGATACATATCCATCTGGAATTTTTTACATGTACACGTCTTCAAATCCAACTCAACGATGTAAGAAATAACAGCATCCTTGTCACGAACATCATACTTATCTGAGGAAAGTGTATTAACTGAAAATCGTTTCGCTGACTCGAAGCTTTTGTTCACTTCGATTTCAATTTTGGGAGTAAGAGCATCTTGGCAATTTGTAGATGATTCATTTCTTTTAGCAAACCAATCCTGTAACATCTCCCGGATATGTTCAATCAACCCAACAATTGAAAATTCTCGTGCACGCTTTAGCCTAGCATTCACGGACTCGGCGGGGTTTGTGGTCATTATGTTGTAACGAAATCCCTCAAATTTAGCTCTAGCCCACATAGGGAATTCTCGCTTCTTTCAAATATTCGTCGGCTTTCGGACATTTACTACATAAAGTTTCGAAATGCAACTTGAATTCCTTCTCGTATAGGCCTCTGCAGCTTTACGAAAGAGCTTTCCCACACCACGTCGGGATATTTCATCCTCAAATTCTTTTGCATGTGATACATGCAATGCCCATGGTGCGCATTCTTAAACACCGCCTTGAAAGATGTTTTAATACTATCGGCACGATCGAAAAGTATCGCAAGATCATTCGTGTCCCCAATGATGGGTTTTAGCTTATCAAAAAACCATGTCCAAGACTCTATACTTTCAGAAGCAACAACACCCCAAGCAAGTGGAAATATTTGATGATTTGCATCTTGACATGTTGCCACAAGTAAGGTCCCTTTATAACGCGTTTTTAAATGCGTGCCGTCCACAGAAATGACTTTCCGCATCGCCAAATAAAATCCCTCAATACTTTGAGCAAGTGCCATGAAAAAGTATTTGAAAACATTCCCATCACTTTTTTCAATATGATATACAGTGTCCGGGTTTCTAGCCTTCAGCCTATAACAATATTTGGGTAATTCTCCCCAACTTTTGTTTGGATTACCCCTTATCAATCCTTCTACATAACCCTTAGCCCTGTACGCCTTGCAATAAGTTACATCATATCCAAATTCTTGCTGGAAATCATGCATCAAGTCCTTTGGTGCGTTAATACGATTGGCATCTTTAAACCTTCTGGCAAAGTATGTGCCAATTAGCTTGTGCGTAGCATGTCTATGGTCTTTTCGAGGAGCAATAGGTGGGCATCTATGCTTATTTGCATACGTTACCACTACAAATCGCTCAGAAGGTGCTTGAAGTTTGGTGGCTCGCAAACGCCATTTGCATCCGGCGGCTTCACATAAAACTGAATAAACGCTTTTGTTGGAAGTTTGCGTTTTGAATTCAAACTTGTACTTCGTAGCCAACTTCGCAAGTTTGAATACCAAAAAACATTTGCATTTAAACGGATCATTCACATGAAAGTCTTCATGTTCGGGAATGCACACTAAAGTATCACCTACAGTACGTCTACAACGAAAGTCTTCATGTTCAATTCTTTGCACGTTAACCATAGTTGGGGGTGCATTCAAGGGATCAACAATCTCATTTCTCTCAACAAAGCCATCAAGATTCTCATTTGACAATTCATCAGCCCCGCTCATTCTAATTCTCTGATATGATTCTTCTAAATAAACATCTTCACCCAAATTCACCAATAAGGAGTCTTCAAGTTGCTCAATAAAGTCCATGTTGTCACCCCCCATGTTCAAATGAGAATCTTCGACACATGTTTCTATGCTTTCTATTCTTACATCCAACATCTCTTCCATGGCATTCCCAACAACTTCCACATCTATCTCTTCATTAACAGTCTTTTCAACACATGTCTCTATGCTTTCTATTCTTACATCCAACATCTCTTCAATGGCATTCCCAACAACATCCACATCTATCTCTTCATTAACATTCTTTTCAACACATGTCTCCATGCTTTCTCTTCTTACATCCAACATCTCTTTCATCCCATTTGCCAAAACATCAACATCTCGTCTCTTCATCTCTTTCAACACATGTTTCTTGACTTTCCGACACATTTACTACTTCACATGTTTCTTGACTTTCATAAACCTCGGTACACTTTTCCTTTTCCTTCAAACATATTAATAAAGCATCTTGTTTTAAATTACAAACATATATAAACCGATTCACAAGCTTATCGCAATCAAGCACCATCGGTCTAGCTTTACTAATGGGGACCATATATTTCATCTCAAACTCATACTTAGTTGTATCAATTTCCAACTCATTTTTCACCATGTCATACAATTCTTCAAATGTAATGTTCTTTTTGACACTCAGAATCGTCGAAACTTCTTCAGATTCACACCCTACATACTTCCAAGACCATAGACCATTGACGTCTTTTTCAATCTCCACAAGGTAAAATATAAAAATACAAACTTTATCTTCCATCACGCTTCACCGAGATCCTGTTTTTATTCAATACAATAATTACAAACCAATATAGACATAGACAAAAACCATAATTCCGTTCAAATAGCCATTAACAAGTTTAAACTTGTGTCACACTATAATCAATCCACCTTGAAATGCAGATAGAAGTTCACATAGCCATTAACAAGTTTAAACTTGTGTCACACTATAATAAATATTTTAAGATTAATACGATTACCATTCACCTGGAAATGCAGCTAGATATAACCATATATATATATAGGTAGTCATACCGGGTAATAACTGCACAATTCACAAATTCAACATTTAACCATTTCAATTCAAATCAAATATCCATTCTCAATCAGGGTCGCCCCCATTTTCAATTCAATTCAGAGTTAAACACACGGTTTAAGCTAATCCCGCAGGGGTAAGTAAACTAACAAACTCAATTTCCCTAAATTCACATACCGGTATGGAAAGCCAAGAAACCTTACCACCCGGCTCGGCTCGGACAATGATTGACGAAGAAGAAGAAAAGAGAGGCTGTTCCGGCGAGGACAATGACTGGACAACGATGGAGAGACACATCAGAGTTATTCGCTTTGCAAAGAGAGGGGCGGAAGCAGAGTAATTGGCTACTGATATGATTTTGGCGCGTAAATTAGGGTTGGTTAATTTACCCGCCCTAATTTAGGGGGTCGGATTAAGCAAAGTTTAATGAGATGTTTAATTAAGGGTTAATTACATTTTTAGTGTTAAGTAAATCACCCCAAATCAAGAAGGGGGGAGGGCATTAATGGCTTTTCACCCAACTTGGAGAGTCCAAGCTTGTTCATGACATGATTTATGTCATAAGCTTATTGTTGCAACAATTTCGGTTGACAAACTTAAATAACTAAAGGCTCCTTGCAAATATGGATGAATCAAAACTCCTTCCACTCACCCTCTTCCCCACCTTCCGGCCATCACCCTCCTCCCCACCTTCCGGCCGCCCCATTCTCCCCTTGAAACAGCCACCATTCCTTCTCCCTTAACCACACCCTTCCTCCTCCTTCAACCCTGCTTCAAAATTCAAATCGCAGCTCCACCCCCACCTGCAAATTGCGCCACCCCCTCCTCCCAGATCTGAAAATCATTCTTCTCGCCGACTTGTAAATGATAAATGGAGAACATCCATGGTCTGGGGGTAAGTTTATGGATATGCTTAAATTCTCTTAGGCATAATACGAAACCGATTTTCAAGCATATGTTGAGTTCCGGTGGGTTTGGGGATGAATCCGGTGGCCAAAGCACGGTGAGCTGACTGCTTCTTACAATGTATGCTATGCATCTGTTGTTGTTGTCGGCTTGGAAACATTCGTACCATTTGGGCTTTGCAAAGAGATGAAAAAAGAGTGTCATTTTTGTGTGAGAAAAGGTCAATTAACCGGTGGTGGTGGTGGTCGGCGGGGAGCATTGCAGATTCAGACGGTCAGACCACATCAACACACATACAAATTTTTTTTTTTTTTTTTTTTTTGGGGCCGACTTACAAAAGGAAGGAGAAGGGTGGGAGTTGTTTATGGTTATGGGTGGTGAAAGAAATGAGGGATGAAGGAGACGGTGGTTTAAATATTTAATATAGGATTAATTTTTTTTACGAAGTATGGTGAGTATTTTTATTTTTAACGGTATGATAAGGTAGATCCACCATGGTGGTAGAGATGAAGGAGATGGTGGTGGATTGATACATTTAGGACTAAATTCTAATTTTTTTTTTTTTTTTGAAAGGCTAAATTCTATTTTCTAAGAGTTGTGATGTAAGAAGTAATTTTCTTAATATTTTTATGGTGTGTGAAACAAGAAAATAATAAAAATATTATATGGTGTTGAGAGTAAGTTTTTATGATGTCGAGAGTAATGTAGTGTCAGTAAGTAAATTTGGATGATGTCAATAATACCATGTTATTTATAAACGATTCAATTTATTCTAATCAATCCTCTCCCAAAATCGGGTTGAGGTCGTCTGCTGTGAAAGGAGCAAACCCGGTGTGCTGTGATGCAAAACGGCGTCGTTTTACGTTCAAATAACGCCGTTTGGTTTCGATCTAAAAAAAAACAACACATCAGCGCGTCGTTTTTGTCCGAAACGACCGTTTCGGACTCACAGCAAAGCCACAACAGAGGATCCCAATCCCCCAAAATCCAATCCAAGAGTACATCATATGGAGGGTCAAGATTTTTGCGTCGTGTTCACATTCGCCATCGTTTTCAAGCTTCCTTTCAGTATTTCTCGGAACGTGGAGTAGGCTGCTCAGCTGGTTTATTGGCCTAAGGGCAGATATTCACGAGGCCATTAAATTTTTCAAGCAGTGGTTGCAATCCCAGTTTTCCGACGGCAAATTGAGGGTCCGTTTTCTTTTGAGTTTTTATTTTTATTTATACTTTTTTTTTAGTGGTAAGGAAAGTAATTTTGCTCATATTTTTTGAATTTAATTAAAGGACGATGGTTGGCCAATTAAAGAACCCCTATGATCATGTGACAGAAATATTAAATTTAGTAAAAACTAGATAGCCCGTTTGGAATTAATTAATTTGTTATTATTTTGTTTTAATTTTTTTTTTTTAATGATAAAGGCACAACGGTTTTACCACAACGAGTGACACAACAGTTATCCACACTGTTGATCTTGTTAGATTCATATCATTATCTTTTTAACTCATTATGATCAATAGTTTTCTACAACCGTTGTGCCTCTATCATTATTCTTTTTTTATTATTTTTATTCAAATATATTTTTGGTAAAATTTCATTTACTTCGTTTCAAACACAAAAAAAATTCATTTAATTTCGATTGCATATCTTTTTGAATAAAGTCGAGAATGCATAGGAGGTCAAGTTCGATTCTCCTTTGAGCGCATCATGTTGAAAAAGTTTTTGGCATTTATTCTTGAATAAGAGTCAGACCCTGCAGGCACGATACGACCCGAAATTTCGAATTAATTGACTGCCAGGTTGGTTCGGAAACCGGAGACTTTAAGAAAAAAAATTTGATTTGAAGAATTGTAACAAAAAGAAATACCATTAATCGTATGGAATAAAGTTGATTTGCTGTATGGTGAAAATTATTTGCATTAGTATTTAATTTATTTGTTTTATTAGTAACAAATTATGAAGTGTCTTGGTCTTTTCTCTATCTTTTCCAACAAACACGTGTTTGAACCATTTTTCTTTTATAGACACCGTTATTGATTGAATCTATCGGGACATCATATTTTGTATGAAATTCGATTTTGCAGAGGTCAAATTTTGTTTTCGATCTATTAAGAGTCGAATTTTGAGCTTAATTCAATTTTTTTGGAACTGTCGAAATCACTCGGGTGCCCTGAAAATAAATTCAATGTGGTATCAATAACAATGACCTTGTTTATTTTTCACAATTTTAAAATCAGTGAACTTACCGTTCATCAATATGATGGTCTTGGATTTCTTATATACACATTCAAAATCAAGAACATCTTATTATAATTTTTCTAATTGCCACTGTAAGAATACACCTTACAAACATCTTGTAGGTGATATGACCTCATTCAGTGGCGAGGATTTCATCTGATTGGATGTCAAATGTTACTAAAATATCATAGCGATTTTTTTCAAGAATAAGAAGGTTAATAATGTTTCTTTCACTTTAGATTTCGGAGAAGTATTAGCTGTGTTTATTTAATACTAACAACAAGCACGCATATCTTTATCCGAAAAATTAATAGACACATACACCCCGTGACCTTTAGGTCAATGATAAGATATTTCATCAATTGAACTAAATAGACATTTCAATAACGAATGTTCCAAATAATATAACATAGTTGTTTAACATTATTAGAATGATATATAAATAATTTTCAAAAGAAATTTAGGGTGGGGTCATGTCCCCCTTCCCATGTGGGTCCGTCCCTGACGCATCATGCTTCTTGGTTGCCTGTTATTTTATATCCAAAGTTTGTATTTGTATTTGTGCTTTATGGGCTTGCGTTCTCCACTATCATGGTCCTTTTTTTATGTTGTAAGTTAATGGTAGTGTAACGTTCACATCAAAATGATCACAACAAAGTGACATAACACACTTTTATCGATGATGAGACCTATTACAATCAAGATGTTCTACATCATGATTAATACGTAAAAGTATGTTGTGTCATCCTTGTAACACTAGCACAACTACTTTCTAGTAATACTATGTCGTGTGTCTACAACAAAATTAACACAATAAAAAGACACGCACATCATACACTATTATTATGGTGTAGCACCCATCGGTAGGTGAGGATCCGTAACATGGGAAATTTTTCGGTACTAACTCCATATGGAGTGAAGTGACCAACAAAGTGATCAAAATCACACAGTTTATATCGTGCTTCCGATAATTTTGATCATTTGAACCAAATATGTCCACCAAATGGGAAATTATTGCATGGTAAATACATAAATGCGGATAGCTCATTTGGCTTAATCCTTATCATCAGTTTTACAACTGGATACAAACTGTTTGGTTCTGATCGTTTCATCCGTCACTTCATCTTTATTACTCTCTCCATGCAATAATTTCCCCACCAAAACATGTCACTTCACTCTTTACGGAGGTATTAAACAAAATGGTGCGTAACGTGCGGGAACCGGCGGTTCCACGGGTCCAACCCGGTTCTAGGTTCCACCGGACCCGGCCCGGCCCGGAACCGGCCGGAAAACCGGCGGTCGAACCGGCCGGAACCGGCCCGGAGGACCCGAACCGGCGGTTTTATAGTTTTTTTTTTCTTCCCTGTTTTTCCTGTTTTTTTTTTTTTTCCAAGTTGGACCACCTTGAATCCAACGTATATTATTTCAAAATCTTTGAATAATTTATTTTTTATCTGTGTAACCTTTACATAGAATAATCGGTATCTATCATTTATTTTCTTAGCAATTCTTTTATTTATAAATAGTGTTGTTAATTAATGTATAAAATATACCATAAAATGTTGGAAAGTCTATCTTTGATTAAAAATAAATTGTGACACTAGTGTCACAACATACTAATATATTGCTTTTTACTATTACTTTTTGGCCGAAATATATTGTGACACTTTGACTAATCAAATACTATTACTCTTTAAATTATTATGACAAGGAAGAGCACATGCTAGTGTTTAGCAACCAATAATTTTTTTTTGTAACACTTATTCAATACACAACATACTAGTGTTTAGATTTATGCAATTATAAAATAAATTATATAAAACACGTAAAACCTGAATAACAATTTTTTTTAAATGTTACAAAATATTAATAAACTACACCCTACTCTTCTATTCGTATAAAATAGGTTAATTGGGTCCAGAAAGGTTGTCCGTATCATATTACTTACAAATTATCTAGAATATAAGTTATGAAATTAAATATTATATATCGATATGAAATTAAATATTATACAGACCGTGTGTTTTTTTATTTTAAATATAGCAATGAAATTAAATATTATATATTGTTTAATAACCAATTAGAATTTATTATTAATTTTAACGTAAGTTATACAAATTTTGTAAAAAAAAAAATGATTTTTTTGGAACCGTGATCAGAACCGTAATTGGAACCGTCTGGACCGGGGAACCGCCGAGACCCGGACCCGAACCGGGGAACCGCCAAACCCGCCGGTTTCCGGGAACCGACGGAACCGGCTAGAAATTGGAACCGTCCGTTCCAGTTCCATTTTGGACCCGGAACCGGAAGGTCGTGCCATGGGCCCGGAACCGGCCCGAAACCGGTCACGTCTACTTATGTAGCTATAGCATTTTCCTTTCTCGATAACTTTTTGTAGTCAAGTCTTTGTTTCCTCTCCTTTTTTGCACGTGATGGTCCTCCACTGGAAATAATGTAATATATATATTTTTTAAATAGTTTTCTATTCGGTTTTAAAAATAATATTAATATTATGTTATTTTAGATATATGTAAATAATGTTATTTTAAAAAATTGTGTTATTTTTTCAACGTTTGTATCGGTAATTCGATTGCCTACGTATTTTTTATAGGGGGAATGACACCGTTGAGCTTATAAACTTTGTGATTTACACCTATAAGCTTTGACCTGTTTTTCATTTTTAAAGAAATTGAAAAAGGGTAAAAACCTTATAAAATCATGGATAGACTGAAATACCCCTATCTATTTATCCCAAAATCCCTTAACTCCTTCATCTAATTCTTCCTTAACCTCATTATTCATTTCCACCATCCAATTTAATTACCCACCGTGAATCGAGCAAAATAGGATCAGCAAAATTCTTGTCAATTCTACCGAAATTCACCCCGTCATTTCTACCCAAATTCGAACATAGGATCAGTAAAATTCTTGTCAACAATCAAGCTAAGTGTGCAAAATCACCGGTAGTTGAGGAAGGTGAACGGAAAGTTGAAGAAGCTGACCGAGCAAGTCTGCAAAAGGTATTTGTTGGTCCCATGGAAAGGCTAACACAAGTTTAGAGGGGGGGGGGGGGTGAATAAACTTGTCACCAGAAACTTTCCCAAAACTGAAAGTACCCCAGGAACTGAGTTTTTACCAAACTCAAACTGATGCTCAGCTCAGTTTTGTTCATGTCCCTTAACTTGTGCGGAGTTCAGCTAACTCAACTGAGTACAAGTCAATACTGACTTATATTTAGTCTAGTTAGCGCGGCGGATAAAAACAAGCCTTTGTGCAACGGATGTGTCAATAAAAATCTTAACCTCCTATGTATCGGTTAAATTGACTCGGTGTTTGGTGTTTGCCGAGTGAAATGATGAGATGATTATGCAACAAATAAAACAAACATACATGCATAAAGTAAATCAACACAAGATTTGTTTATGGAAGTTCCGGGTGGTGTAATCTCGTACGTCTCCCCTTCTCTTGTGGTGTAGGAGGTATCACTAGAATCTTGAGATAAGCGTTACAAAATCCTAGCACAATGACGAGTCCTTCACGACACCCTAGTTTCACTTGTCTACATAATGAAGAAAGGTAAGATTGCTCCCTTCACTCTGCATCGATCTTTCGGAGGTGGAATGGCTCCTTCACCGGCTCACCACTAACACAAACACGGTCCGCGGTTGCACCAACGACTATGGCAACCAAGTTGCAACCGTATGAGGAAAGGTGGAGTTGCTCTCCTCAAACTATGCACGACCAACCCTTTTCACAAAGGTTAGGTTTAGAATTAATCAAGAGATTAATTCAGTGAGCTGTTTGCTTCTTCTGGATCTGGCTTTGTAGCTCCAAGATGCCATCTTTCCCCCTTAATAGGTTATTGGATTTTTCTTTATAATCCTCAAGGCTATTCTGTTGGCTTCCCCTTTTCTAGATATGCAATCTGATTTTCTGGATCGGGATCTTTAGATATATGCTTGTAAAGCTCCTTTTCAGATCCTTCTCTCTCCTTTATGTGACTCTCTTGAGTATTTATAGGGGCGATGTAACGGTCACTAGCTCTTGTAGCCGTTACATTTGTTGTTTAGCCAACGTTCATATGTACGACCTTTTGTCGTATTGTCAATTCAAATTCAACAAGGCCTTAACTCAGTTTTCTACTCTTCTTCATAACTGAGTACCTCGTATATTTGATATCCGACCTTATTTGACTAAGTCAGAGTACACCATTCAGTTTCTTCTTTTCTTGGCAACTGATAATATTTGTCCTTAAGATTATTCAGCTTTACATGATCTATAGTTTAGTTTCAGGTCACCACACACTTGCCTGAATCCTGACTTATAGTCACGTCTAAATCAGCTACTAACTGTGTTTTCCACCTCAGTTCTTCCGTCTTCGATAACTGAGTCTGTGTCCCTCAGTTCTTCAGTCTTCTAGATGAGCCAACTGAGTCTGTGTCCCTCAGCGAACTTATCTTCTTCAGTTATCTCATAACTGAGTCTGAATCCTCGATTTTCCATGTGTATACTCGGTTTTGCTTCTTTGTGACTCGGTTTGTTCGCCTAGTTCCTATCTATTACAATGCTTGTCCGAAACAACTTATACAAGGTTCGGACTCTAAATAGAACTTATACATTTTCTCTAGACCATTTCTTGCTTCTTCTTTTATTTTGCACTATAACAGTTAGTTATGACTTCATCATCATGGGTTGTAAGTGATCTTACTAATTACGTGACGAATCATCATCAAAACACAGATATTATTTCCAACAATTTCCCCCTTTTTGATGATGTATCATAACCCTCCCTAAAAGCAATAATAAAAGAGTAATGCAAGAAATCATAACAAATTAAAATAACAAACTAAGAACAACTGAGTTCATTACACAGCAAACTGAATAACTGGACAAATTACAATTTTTCTTTTTCCAACAATTTCATCTTTTCACCAAGAAAAATACTTCTTTTAGTTTCTAGAAGTCTTATTTCTTTTCCTTCTTCACTTGATTCACCATCTCTAGGCTTGATATGCAGATATTCATTGATCAACCGATTAGCCTCTTTGTTGTCTTGATTCTTGAGCTTTATCAAGATCTCTTTAATCTACTCATTCATCATCTTTTCATCTTCTTCTGAAATCAAGTTATGTTTTTCTTTTTCAGCTTTTCTCTCTGATTTCATTTTAGCTTCCCCCTCAGTTTTTGTCTCTTTGCTTTCATATGCCTTAAACTTTTCAAGAAATCTGGCACATATTACAAGCTTCTTCCTGATGTTCAACACATCTTTAACCGAGGATTCTTCATCTTCCTCACTTCTTGTTTCTTTGAAAGTCTCTTCTGCAATTAACTCTTCAATCAGATTATCAAGCTTGCTCCTTCATTTTGTTGAATAGTCAGTAGATCAGTATCTACTTGTCTGTCTTGTTCTTCAACCAACTGTCCGGCATAGATTTCTTCAGCTTTCTAAGCATCTGCATCACCTTCGGCTTCATCACCTTCAGTTTTATCTTCCCCCTTGTTTGAAGATATGCAAAAGCTTTCCTCAAATAACTTGCGCAAGGTGATGTTGGAGTATTTGTTCAGTCCTGAGTAATATGCTTTTCCAATCAATTCATGTAGATTGTAAAGTTTCTGTTGTAGAGTCTTCATCAGGCTTTCGATGATCTCTTTTAATCTTTCCAATCTTTCTTCAATTTCAGTTGTCTGGCGCTGAGGTCCTTCAGTTGCAGATTTGCTTGTAGATGCTTCATGAACTTGAGATGAGGAGCGGACTTCATGATAATGAAAATGAAAATCATAACTTGATAGTTCCTTTTCATACTCAGCCTCACAAAATTCAGCATCTTCCAAAGCTTCTCTTTGCTCTTTAGTAAATTCTTCATGCATTTCTGTTGAAGAATCACTTTCTTCGGTTTCTTCACGTTCACTTCCTTCCGTTTCATTATGCTCACTCTCTTCAGTTTCATCATCAATTTGAATTACATCTTCAGTTTCAGTTTTCCTTGCCTGAAATTTATTCCACATCTTCTTTGTCTCCTCAATGTTCTGTCATCCAAACTTACAGTATTTCTTGAGCTAGAGTCGGAAGTTTTTCTTCTTTCTTCTTCAACAATTTTCCTCTTCTTCACTCCAGTGGACAATTGACTTGTGTTTCACTTCTGTTTCTGTGGATTTTGAGTTGGAGAAATAGTCTAGTATCCTTTGAACTAGATAAGTGAATCCCTTTTTCAATAAGAACTTTTCTCTAGTAGCCTTTCTTCCTTTGGCTTTCTCTTTTTCGTATGAGATTTGCTTGATCAACTACTTGAGAACAAGCTTATTCCAATCCAGTTTCTCTTCAAACCATATAGCATAGATCAGCTTCATCTTTTCTGTTGAAAGAGTGTAGAGATTACACGTGTGACCAATGACGTTTCTGGTCAGAAGAATTGTCAAGAATGCGAATTCTTGTTTCTGTTGATAAATGGAACCAATGAAATTCTTCTCATTTTGGTTGAGTGCAGTGACTTTCCAAAGTTTGCCTTTTTCTTCATTTCCAAATGTGAGAGATGAAGATCCTCCGATTATGTCTATACCAAAGACTAGGGAAATAAGATGTTCATTAACAGTAATGCTCTTGTCTTGAACCGTTGTCCTGAAACTCTTTCCATCATCGGTGATTAAAGCGTTTTGTAGAAATCTTTGATACTTTCTGGGCACAGAGTAGTGATCTTTGTATCAATCAAATTCTCCAGTCCTCGAATCTTCTTGATTTTCTTTGCAATTTGTGTTGATAGGATGGAGTTTGAAATTTTTTGATAGAAATCGTCTAGACTTATGGTGATTCCTTCATCAATGTTGTATTGCTTCATGGATTTCTAAATTGAGAATTTTTGGTAGAGTCTTGAATGCTTTGAAATTGATTGAACAGGATTTCGTCAAGATTGCGTTTTCAATCGTTTTCAAAATGAGAGTTGTGTCACAATCAATGAGATTTGTAGGGATGTGCATATACTTTTTCTCCTAGATTGACACGTGGCTTCGAGTGATTTGTCTTGTCAGCTCAAGCGTCAGATGGTAGCTGGAAAGTTTTGTGCTTTTGACCAATTTGCCCTTCATCAGCTTTTGTTTAGAAGTCAGTTTTCTAAGGATTCAGCAATATGAGAACTGACTTAGCCTGCAAAACAATTTTAAGTTTTCTTTGGTACCCATATCTTTTTGGGTCCGGCTGGATTAGTTACTGAAGTATTACTTTCAGTTTCTTCGATGAGAGAATTAAGCTTTCTCATCTCTTTTCTAGATAAACCATTACGCTCAACCTTAGTTGATTTCACAAGGATTCCTTTATATTTATCATCCTTAATTTCTTTGTGTAATCCACTAGGTCTTCCAGTATCTCGATGTCTAGAGTTTACACTCCTTGAAATCTTAAGACTGGGTAGGGGCAGGGAATCATCATTGCTTTTGTCAAATTTACTAGACATTAATCTTTCAGCAAGATTTGACATCTCAGTTTCAAGAAACTCATTCCAATCTTTTGCTTTGCCAAGTTCTATGTCTTTTAATTTTAATTCCAATGTAAGTTTTTCAGTTAACTTGACAAGCTCAGAGTTTCTCTTTGAGTTTAGCTAATGATAGCTGAATTGAAGAATGTACCTTTTCTTGATGGTTTGTTATAGTTTTAAGTTTTGACTGTACATTCTTTTGTTGCTCTAATGAATCTTCAATATCAACCGTTATTTGAAACAACTTCTTTTCTCCTTCTTCTGAGAGATCTCTTAGTGATGGAACTCCTCTGGATTTGTCAACATAAACATCGAGATCGCTATCCACATCATCACTGAGTTGAGGTTCTGGATTTTTCTGAGAATAATTAAACCTCTCAAATATTTGATCTTGAAAATCAGATACATTTTGCAAACAATTAGTCAGAGGGTGAATAAGCCAACTTCTAATTCTGGATGTAATCATTTCAACTAAGTGTTTTTACAACTGATACAATGAAGGCTTCCAACAACTGGTGTACAAGCTATCAACAACTGAATAAACTTAAAATCAGTTTTGGATCTCTTCTTAACAGAAGCACTGCTCCGATACCAATTGTTGGTCCCTTGGAAAGGCTAACACAAGTTTAGAGGGGGGGGGGTGAATAAACTTGTCACCAAAAACTTTCCCAAAACTGAAAGTACCCCAGGAACTGAGTTTTTACCAAACTAAAACGGATGCTCAGCTCAATTTTGTTCATGTCTCTTAACTTGTGCGGAGTTCAGCTAACTCAACTAAGTACAAGTCAATACTGACTTATATTTAGTCTAGTTAACTGGCAGCGGATAAAAACAAGCCTTTAGTGAAATAGATGTGTCAATAAAAATCTAAACCTCCTATGTATCGGTTAAATGCGACTCGGTGTCGGTGTTTTTGAGTGAAATGATGAGATGATTATGCAACAAATAAAACAAACATAAATGCATAAAGTAAATCAACACAAGATTTGTTTATGGAAGTTCCGGGTGGTGTAATCCCGTACGTCTCCCCTTCTCCTGTGGTGTAGGAGGTATCACTAGAATCTTGAGATAACTGTTACAAAATCCTAGCACAATGATGGTCCTTCACGACACCCTAGTTTCACTGTCTACACATAATGAAGAAAGGTAAGATTGCTCCCTTCACTCTGCACACTGATCTTTCGGATGTGGAATGGCTCCTTCACCAGCTCACCACTAACATAAACACAGTCCGCAGACTGCACCAACAGCTGTGGCAACCAAGTTGCAACCGTATGAGGAAAGGTGGAGTTGCTCTCCTCAAACTATGCACAGCCAACCATTTTTCACAAAGGTTAGGTTTAGAATTAATCAAGAGATTAATTCAGTGAGCTGTTTGCTTCTTCTGGATCTAGCTTTGTAGCTCCAAGATGCCTTCTTTCCCCCTTAATGGGTTATTGGATCTTTCTTTATAATCCTCAAGGCTATTCTGTTGGCTTCCTCTTTTCTAGATATGCAATCTGATTTTCTGGATCTGGATATTTAGATATATGCTTGTAAAGCTCCTTTTCAGATCCTTCTCTCTCTCCTTCAAGTGATTCTCTTGAGTATTTATAGGGGCGATGTAACGGTAACTAGCTCTTGTAGCCATTACATTTGTTGTTTAGCCAACGTTCATATGTACGACCTTTTGTCGTATTGTCAATTCAAATTCAACAAGGCCTTAACTCAGTTTTCTACTCTTCTTCAAAACTGAGTACCTCGTATATTTGACATCCAACCTTATTTGACTAAGTCAGAGTACACCATTCAGTTTCTTCTTTTCCTTGGCAACTGATAATATTTGTCCTTAAGATTATTCAGCTTTACATGATCATAGTTCGGTTTCGGGTCACCACGGGCTTGTCGAATCCCGACTTATAGTCACGACTAAATCGGCCACTAACCGAGTTTGCCACCTCAGTTCTTCAGTCTTTGATAACTGAGTCTGTGTCCCTCAGTTCTTCAGTCTTCTAGATGAGCCAACTGAGTCTGTGTCCTTTAGCGAACTTATCTTCTTCAGTTATCTCATAACTGAGTCTGATCCCTCAGTTTTCCATGTGTATACTCAGTTTGCTTGCTGTGACTTAGTTATTCGCTTAGTTCCTATCTATTACAATGTTTGTCTGAAACAACCTATACAAGGTTCAGACTCTAAATAGAACTTATACATTTTATCTAGACCATTTCTTGCTTCTTCTTTTTATTTTGCACTATAACAGTTAATTATGACTTCATCATCATGGGTTGTAAGTGATCTTACTAATTACGTGATGAATCATCATCAAAACACAAATATTATTTCCAACAGTATTATTTTGTGGTAGTATATGCATGTATATTATAATTCACTCGAGTTCATGCATTTACACATGTTTGATTTTTTGGGTTGAGTTTAAATTTTTTTATGTATATGATTTTGGAGATTAGGAAGATGTGTGATTTGTTATGGTGTTGAATGATGTGGGATCGGTTTAAGCAAATTGTGTAACCAAATTTGTTAGCTTAAACAATGGTGGTGATGAAATTTGTTCAAAATGTGTTATTTGCTTCAATTGTATTCAAATTCATTTGTTCTTTCATTCGATTGATACTTTTGTTTATTTTTTGTTGGTATTAGAAAATTGGTTGTAAAATGACTTTGGTTTATGCACTTAGCGCACAAGATAGGACTGCAAAATGTGAAATCGTAAACCGATGTCAGATTGGTAAAGCAAATGAAGTTTATCAAAAGCTTGACACCAAGCACAAAACAAAGTTGGAACAGTCTTGTTTTGGACATTTAATCCATTTGAAGGATCTGCAAGACAACCAGATAGTACATCAGTTGATAATGAGTTTGGCGAACCCTGTAAATCGAGATGTTTTTTGGTTCAAAGTTGGAGCCAAAAAGATACGATTCAGTGTACAAGAATTTGCGCTTCTTTCCGGTTTCTTGGTTGGCAATGATAGCAATGTCGAGAAAGACGTAGGAAAAGAGTCTAAATTAGTTAAGAAGTATTTTGAAAACCTTACGTCAGTGTATAGGAAGCATGTGTGGCAAAAGTTTAATAGCACTAAGAATGATGTAGACCGTTACAAGTTGGGGTTGATCGTTATCTTGACGTACGTTGTGTGGGCATCAGAAGAGAAACGTGCGGTGGATTGGTGGATTTTTCAGTTGGTTGATGATTTGGATGCTTTCAACAAGTATCCATGGGGAAATGACTCTTATGAAAGCACTGTCCATGTTTTGAGGAGGGACCTAAGAGATGTTTTCAAAAAGGTCCCGATCGCATATACTTTCTATGGTTTCCCCTCATGCTTTGAAGGTATGTAAAAGCGAAATCCGGTGTTTTAATTCATAATATATATATATATACACGTATGTTGTTAATTTTTTTTGATATGTTTGGTCAATCACTTGTATGTAAATGTATCGTAGGTTTGGGCACTTGAAGCAATTCCTTCTTTAAGGAAGTTTTCGGAGATTGTTGATGAGAATGCTCTCCCAAGAATGATGAAGTGGGGAAATGCAAAAAGGGTCACCTCTGCATTAGTTGAAGTTGTTCTTGAATCGGGAGAGGTAGTGATGTTTAATTTGTATCTTAAGTTTGGTATGTAAATGCATCCTGCACATTAATCATGAGTAGTAGATAATGCAGGTGGATGTAGTTTGAAAGTTGGTTCCATCCGAAGCTGAAAAGGAAAAAGCTTATTTTGTGATGCTCCGGGAAGTTGAGGTTGAAGATGATGAAACTACTTATGACAATGAACCTGAGAAATCAACGGGTAACGTTGATTATGAAAAGCTAAAAGAATTGGTAAAAATTGATGTGAGTGAAGAGAACAAAAGAATGTGCAAAGAGTTGATAAAAATTGCTGAAGAGAACAAAAGAATGTGCGCTTTAGTGGATACACTCCAGCGTAAAGTTAAATTGATGGAGGTTCGTCTTTCTAATGAAGAGTTGAATGAAATGGAAGATGAAACTGTGGAGGCATCCCGAAATGGCAAAGGTGTAAAGTTAAATTTGTCCTTTATGTTGTTTATATAGGAGAGAAATAGTTTATAACATTCTATTTCTTGAAATTATGATTAGGAAATACCGTAGTTGAAGAGAAGGAAGCCGGGGAAGGTGATAAAGAGGTAGGGCAGTTCCCACTAGAAAATGAAAGCGAAGGTGAAAAGAGAAACGAGGCCACTGAAATTGAGGAGGAAGTTGCTGCTATTGTGAATGAGGTTGGGGATGGTGATAAAGAGGTAGGGGAGGTCCCACCTGAATATGTAAGCGAGGGTGATAAAGAGGTAGGGGATGAACTCGATGCCCCGGTTGAGGCCACTGAAATTGAGGAAGAAGGTGCTGCTATTATGAATGAGGCTGGGGATGGTGATAAAGAGGTAGGGGAGGTCCCACCTGAAAATGTAAGCGAGGGTGATAAAGAAGTAGGGGATGAACCTGAAGCTCCGGTCGAGGAAACCCGAAACGGCGAAGGTATAATGTGAAACTTGTCATTTTGATTTGTTCATTATGTAGTTTGATGAGAGAATTAGTTCATAACATTTAATTTCTTGAAATTATGATTAGGAAATTCCGTGGGTGAAGAGATAAATGAGGACATTGAAATGGAGGAGGAAGCTGCTGAAAAGATAAACGAGGTTATGGAATGTGATGTAGATGTAAATGGTGGCATAGAGGAGGAGCAAGTTGATATAAGGGAGGAAGGTGAGGGAAACCCAAACGGCGAAGGTATAATTAAATCTGTCCTTTATGTGTTTTGGTGAGAGAATTAGTTTATTCATAAAATTTAGTTTCTTGAAATTATGATTAGGTAATGCCGTAGGAGAAGAGAGAGCCGAGGTCATCCTAAATGAGGATGATTTGGAAAAAGAGGGCGGGAAAAAAGTTGTTAAAGGTAGATTTACAAAAAAAATTAATTTGAGCTTATGTTAGTAGATATATGTATAATCCAAACTAATTACGTCATTGAATGTTTTATATAGTTGTACGTTTCAATCTACCGACGCCGCCGGAAAAAAGAAAAGCAATTAGCAGCCCTTATATTAAACTACCGAAAAAAAAAAGGAAAGTGAATAAGTTTGATGCTTATAATCTGTTCCGAAAAATGGATCCTGTGCTGATGAAATGCCTTGATCAGTTTATAGATTCATGTGAAAACCGGTATGAATGTCATACGGTTAAAGTAAACCCTAATTTGTAAACCCTATTTTGATGATTAATTAGTTTTTCTTCCTTTTTATTTATACAGTGTACAGGTGAGTTTGGTTGACTGTGACATCCAAGCAAGTATTTAGAAAGGAATTGTGAGGGGGGCGAGCTTGCCAAGCAACGTAAGTAGTATATGCTTTAGATTGTAAATTAACAGCAATTTAGATTGAAAAGGTATGTTTTTGTTTAGTAGTATATATATATTTTTTGATATTCAGGTAATGGATAGTTCATTGTGTGAAATTTGCCGGCGATGCTTAGTGGACCAGAACATGTTTGACCAAAATGCACGTGTCCTGGATACGCAATTTGCAAGTTATGTCAAAGGCTTTCACACACGACACATGAGAACGAAAAGCAAAGGAGGAATTAATACCGTATGCAAAGGACGATTTGATAGAGTATTTATGAATATTGTGAAGGGGGCAGCTCCGGAATTTAGCAAATCATGGGAGGGTGCACAAGTTTGTATGTGCCGATGATAGAGAGGGATCATTGGTTTCTTCTGAAAATTGATCTGAGTGGGAGGATAATTTACGTGTATGACAGCCTTCCGGGGCATGTCAGAAAAGTGCTTCTTGCAAGTTGTGTCACGCCTCTGCAAGTTGTGATACCGCTTTTACTGAAGAACCATGTAAAAGGCTATGAGAATTATTCTTTGAGAAAACTAGCGGTGAAGAGCGTGGATTGTCCATCTCAAGATAATGGGTACGTTTCATAATTTTATGCAATATATATAGGGATTATTAAGTTATTTGTTGTCGTGACTAACTAATCATGTAATTCTTGTAATTTGGTAGGAGTGATTGTGGCATTTTCGTTCTTAAATTCGTGGATTTCATGCTTGGAGGAGTGGATCTATCATTTATTCGGAGTTCGCATATGCCGGATTGGCGAAAGAAGTTGGTTGCGGGATTGCTTTCATGGAACTTTCAGGCATTGAAATTGCATATGCATTTCTATGTCATTGTAAAATTGTGTTAACCATCTTTGAGGGTTTTGGTTATGACTTATCATTAAACTATGTCATTTTAATTTTTACAGAAGGGGTGGTTTGAAGTTTGAAGGAGAACTAAAATGTTTAATTGTTGTTTTGAAGAAGGATGTTTTAAAGGAGAACTATGGTTCCTTTATTATTAATATATATTGTATTGGTAATTGTTATTTTGAAGAAGAATGTTTTGAAGGAGAAATTATGTTTCATTCTTATTATTATGTATATTGTATTTGTAATTGTTATTTTCTTCCATGTTTGAGAACTAGGGTTTGATTCATTAGTTGGTTAACATTATTTGTTAGAAAATTTGACCCATTGAAATGAAGAAGTTAATTTAGTGATTCTTAAAGAATTATACAAATCAACATAGTTAACGTAAAGGTGTAATTGTAATTGTAATTGATTAACATTATACAATTCCATAATCCATGCTATGGTTTGATTCATTAAATTGCTTAACATTATAAATGATGATTTGTTATAATATTTGATGATTTGTCATTGACCCTTAACATAATGGATTCATTTCTTAATTTTAACTTTACACAAGTTTGATTTAATGTTACACAAGTTCAAGATTGTTTCGGTCAATGAGACATGTTTGAGATTGTTGCGGGTAAGAACTGGAATTAAACTATTAAAAAATGATAAAATGGGCCTATAAATAGTAGTATATCGAAGAGATACGAATGTGAAGGGTCTCATGGTAGTGTAAATGGAAGAGATACAGTTACGAATGTGAAGGGCCTCATGGTAGTGTAAATCGAAGAGATACAGATACGAATCTAAAGGGTCTCATGGTAGGGTAAATCGAAGAGACGCCACCACCTTTAAAAAAAGATAAATTTGGCCTATAAATAGTAGTATAACCACAGGTGTACAATTCATATTTATTAATAATAAAAACAGAAAAGCAGAAGAAGAAAATGGATAGGCATACTAAGGAGATCGCAGATTTAAGAAACCAGGTTGAAGAATCGGGAAGAAAATTGAACGCGTGAAGACTGTGCAATGATGTTACGAAATATGGATGACAATGAGTCGCCATGTGCATGGCGTATATCATTCGTCAAAACAAATTTTTCAAAAAGCAACGACTATCGCATGATGCCATGGCTCGGGAACAATAATGTTTCTTTGGCCCCAACTGCAGTTGGGGTTCGACCACAAACTCTCCCAATAAGAAAGCATGTTATAGAGTTCTCGGATCACAGCATGTCATCAAATCCCATCCCCATCCAAACCCCACTTTATCTACATATTTGTATTTTCTTTAATAATATTATGTTGTAAAAATTTTATGAACTTGAAATTATTTATAATATTATCAGTCTGTTTTGATATTATGTAATAACTTTTTCTTATGAAATCATTTATAATATTATCTTTTTAAGTGTTTTATTGTTTGTTAGAATGATATCATGGACGTAGTTTCTTTTGTTTTTTGAAACATATAGATGTAGTTTCTTATACATCAGTTGTTGCATGCATGCAAATAAATTAGGGTATTAAGGTTTGCAATTAATAAAATAGTAGAATAAGAAAGGAGGGGATTTGGATGAATAAAGAAGAAGAACCTTTATATATGTTTCTGCAATTAATAAAAAGTACAATAAAAGAGGGGGGGGGGTCTGCAAATGAAAAGTACAATTAATAAAATAATATTGCTGTACCAATAATGGTACAATTTCATAGACATTGCTTAAAGTAACTCGTAAAATGACCCCAGGAATTTTTTTGGATTTTATTGGTCATTGCTTTTCCAGTCATAGCTTAAATTCCTAAAATGACCACGTGCTACCAAGCCCCTTAAAAAATGCCTCTTAAAATAGCTAGTGTGAATCATTTTGAAAAAAAGACTTGTATATAACATTTTTCAATCTAAAGAGTGGAGACAAGTCACTTGTAAACCTTAAACAAAGCAACAATACCAAGCCTCTATTGAAGAGAATGGCGAGAATTTTATGGCACATGACCAAACTAAACTCAAATATACATCTACTGGGGGAGGTGGAGTCTTGTGTGATGGTTGAATATGTGCATAGGGTGAAGGACTGCACAATAGCCATAGAATGGAAGGAGAGGATTCAGATGTGGAATGTGAGTCTATCATCAGTAGGACCGAAGGATCCCAAGTTGGAATTCCTGGAAGCAATGATTCATAGTAATTTTTCTTCTTTTGAGAACATCCCCTCTCATCACATTGGTATCATTAAGATCCTCATTTGGAATTGCAGAGGTGCTGGCTCCAAAGAATTTAGGAGGCACATCAAAGAGTTTGTTTTGAAACAGAAACCTGATGTGGCAGTCCTTCTTGAAACCGTCCAGGCGAAAAAAGCCTTTAAAGTCATTGCTAAGATTGGTTTTACAGGTTCCATACAGTATCCTCCTCCTATTGGAAGATCTGGGGGTATTTGTATCATTTGGAATTCAGATTTTCTCGATATTAACTATATTGAAGCCCGCCCAAATAGAATTCATGCTGTCATCTCTGAGAATAATCTTTGTAGGATTGATAACTTCAACTTCAATGTCAGCAATTGTAACTTGATAGATTTGGGTTACTCTGGACCTGCCTTTACTTGGAGCAACCATGCAACTACAGACTGGAGACTCATGTATCATCAACATGTGGGGCTCATCTCCCTAAAGTCCATTCTTAGTATTAAAAAAATCCTGCTTTAAATTTGATTTTAACACATGTATAATGTTGTTATGACTATTGGATGTTCTAATTAATGTATTCTTGTTGTCAAGGAGCCTCATTGGATTGCTTTGGAACCTCCCCGCCGAGGGTTGGATTAAGGTCAACACTTATGCCAGCTGCATGGATATTGATGAGAATGGTAGAGGCGTGGTGGCCATTGGTGGGGTCTTCATAGACGGTAATGGAAGATTGTATAGAGGATTCGTGGGATTTATGGGAAGAAACTCCATCCTTCAAGGGGAATTGTTGGCTATCAAAGAAGCTTTGTGGATTGCTAAGGACTATGGTGTCTCCCAGGTTGTTGTGGAATCTGACTCTGTCTCTTCTGTAATGGCTATTAACGGTGGGTCTAGGAATGATGACGGCAGACTGCTTGTTGATGATATCCTTGCCTTAAAGAATTCTGGCATAAATGCTAATGTGTGTTATTCAAATAAAAGGCAGGATGATGGAATAATAGCCAAAGGTTAGTATCATCAACATTTACATTTTTGGTTGTGCATGTAATTGTACTTCATTTCTTACTTAGGTTCATTTTGGAACTGATTATCAAGTTTAAACCCTATAATCAAGTTTAAAACAAAACCATATAACTTGACACAAAGTTAAAGTTGGGTAGAAAATTTGATTTTGATAGATATATGAAGATAATTAAAGAATAATCACGATAGAATAAAATAAAATCATACTCCTTAAATAATATAGCTGGACACAAAGTTAAAGTTGGGTAGAAAATTTGATTTTTTGATAGATATATTAAGATAATTAAAGAATAATCACGATAGAATAAAATAAAACCATATTCCTTAATTAGTGCTAATGTTTAACATTAAAATACTCACGATATAATAAGGTAGTTGATTGAGTACGTTGTGATATTATTGAATGATTAATTATTATAGGAAAGGTTCTCAAAATGAATTTGTTTTGTTTTCTTAAAAGAAAAGGTGGAATTTGATTTAGAAAATGTGAATACAAGGCTTTGATTCATTTCAACTACCAAAGTCGCGAAGGTTTACGAAGCGTTGGAATTGTTTCAACTACAAAGTCAGTTTTTGAAAAGTGAAACGCCGCATCCATTTAATTGCTTGCAACGGTACAATTAACCTAGGGTTAACCTATGCTATATATATTCTGGGATGATGCTGAGATAAATACCGTATATCTTTAAATCATGAAGCACATAAAAGAAAAAAAATGGCAATGGAAAGAAACGAATTCATGAAAATGCTGGAGGAAGAAAGGCAACAGAGTCAAATCATATTCAAGCAAGAACTGGAGGAAGAGATGAAGCGGTTAAGGAAGGAATTTATGCACCAACTAGAGGAGCAAAAGCAAGACATGATGGCACAGAGATGGGAACTTCTTCATGAAACCGAGAACATCAACTTGAAGGTGGTTGAGGAGGTTGAATCAAGAGACTGTGAGGTGGAAAATCTGAAAGAGACGATGCAGACCTACAAGAGGAAGATCAATCAAGTTGTCCAGGTTTGCAACGAGACGACGGGGAAAAGGATTGCACATCTGCCACATTATCTGTGATTTCTGAAAAAATTTGTTGTTGTTATGTCTGTTTGTTTAATTTTAATTTTACTGTTTGTTTGCAGAAACTTTGGGTTTAATTTTAATTTTTTGTTTGTATAATTTATTTTCATGTCCTGAAACTACTGCTTTTATTTTTATGTTCGTGTTTATTGTATAATATATTTATCTGAAATATTTCTGTTCTTTGTAAATTGCCATGAGTTTGCTTTTGGTTCTAATGTCCTCCTAGTCCAATTTGGTTTTTTATGCTTTTTCTTTGGGGTTGGTTCTGGTTTGTATATGTTACACAAGTTAAAGCCTGTGTCAATTTGAATCGTATGTTGTTATTTTAACAGACTTGGAAATAAGCAGACTTGAATCATATGTAGTTTATAAGAAAATAAAATGATTTGTATTTCTTATGTGAGTTGAATGAAAAAATTAATTAGTGTCTGATATAAAAGAAAGAAAAAAGATTATATTAATTAACGGGGAGAATTAATGTAATTATAGGATTTTCCTACTTTATAAATTATAATAATAAAGAATATAAGGAAGAAAAAAACAACAAAAGAGGATTGCATGAAAAAAACTACTCTGCGTGATAAACAAGAAGGAAATAAAAGAGAGAATATACCATCCCATCGCATGCATAGAAGGCGTGAAAAAAGTAGATAGAGGACAAAACATGATAGAATTAGTGGCAGGGGGCCATTGTTGACCGGAGACCGTCCATTCCCCCTTCATTTCCATTAATTTCATTTTGTTTTAAGCGAGTAGATAGTAGTACCATTTTCTGAGACGAGTAATGATAGAGGGACAACCGATGTGTCACGACGAGTGACATAACGGTGATTTTCACTATTGATATTTGATCTTATTAGATTTATGACATACAATAAGTCCGTGTAGGGTGTCTTACGTGAGTATGTCACACCATAAGTAGTCCTATTTGAATCAGAAGTCCGGTTATGGTGTCTTACGTGAGTATGTCACACAATAACTCCGTTTATGGTGTCTTACGTGAGTATGTCACTCCATAAGTCCGTTTAGGGTGTCTTACGTGAGTATGTCACACAATAAGTCCGTTTATGGTGTCTTACATGAGTATGTCACTCAATAAGTCCGTTTAGGTGTCTTACGTGAGTATGTCACACAATAAGTCCGTTTATGGTGTCATACGTGAGTATGCCACTCAATAAGTCCGTTTAGGGTGTCTTATGTGAGTATGTCACTCAATCAGTCCATTTCTTATATGAGTATGTCACACCATAAGTAGTCCTAATTGAATCAGAAGTCCGGTTATGGTGTCTTACGTGAGTATGTCACAGAATAAGTCCGTTTATGGTGTCTTACGTGAGTATGTCACTCAATAATTCCGTTTAGGGTGTCTTACTTGAGTATGTCACACAATAAGTCCGTTTATGGTGTCATACGTGAGTATGTCACGCAATAAGTCCGTTTAGGTTGTCTTATGTGAGTATGTCACACAATAAGTCCGTTTAGGCTGTCTTACGTGAGTATGTCACACCATAAGTAGTCCTAATGGAATCAGAAGTCTGTTTATGGTGTCTTACGTGAGTATGTCACACAATAAGTCCGTTTATGTTGTCTTACGTGAGTATGTCACTCAATAAGTCCGTTTAGGGTGTCTTACGTGAGTATGTCACACAATAAGTCCATTTATGGTGTCATACGTGAGTATGTCACTCAATAAGTCCGTTTAGGTTGTCTTATGTGAGTATGTCACACAATAAGTCCGTTTAGGCTGTCTTACGTGAGTATGTCACACCATAGGTAGTCCTAATGGAATCAGAAGTCCGTTTATGGTGTCTTACGTGAGTATGTCACACAATAAATCCGTTTATGTTGTCTTACGTGAATATGTCACTCAATAAGTCCGTTTAGGGTGTCTTACGTGAGTATGTCACACAATAAGTCTGGTTATGGTGTCTTACGTGAGTATGTCACACAATAAGTTTGTTTAGGGTGTCTTACGTGATTATGTCACTCAATAAGTCCGTTTAGGGTGTCTTACGTGAGTATGCCACACCGTAAGTAGTCCTAATGGAATCAGAAGTCCGTTTATGGTGTCTTACGTGAGTATGTCACACAATAAGTCCGTTTATGTTTATGTGTCTTACGTGAGTATGTCACTCAATAAGTCCGTTTAGGGTGTCTTACGTGAGTATGTCACACAATAAGTCCGGTTATGGTGTCTTACGTGAGTATGTCACACAATAAGTCCGTTTAGGGTGTCTTACGTGATTATGTCACTCAATAAGTATGTTTAGGGTGTCTTACGTGAGTATATGTCACACGATAAGTAGTTCTAATGGAATCAGAAGTCCGTTTAATTTTGTTTTATTTATTATTATTTAGTAGTAAGAAGATGTATTAACTATTTTTTTTTAATAATCAAATGATGTAACTAGAATAAATAAATATAATCAAATGATGTAACTAGAATAAATAAATATAATCAAATGACGTAACTAGAATAAATGTTATTTTTATTTTGTATTTTTTTTAATTATGTGATCGGAACCCTACTACTCTCCCCCTCCATCATCATCAATTCCCGCCCTTAAGCTGCTCCCCTGTCAATTGTTGCAACCAAAATTTTTTCTTTCCCGCTAAGAATGGCCCAAAATTTTGAAATTTTGAAATTCCCTTATTTGATTTGATTCGAATTCTTCACCCAGAACTAACCCCTATAACCAACCCAAGTACACCCCCGCCCCTTTCATTGATGTGTTTCCCTCGTTTGATCTTACCACCATTCAACCTTCAAAATCTCCATTAAAGAAACCAAACAGAGCTAATTTTGGTGAGTTACTCTGCTATTTTGTTTTAGCTTTTCTTCTAGGGGCTTTCCGATGTAACTCTTTTGTTTTTCCAGAATGTTGTTACATATTTTTGAATTTGAACTAATTTATAACATATTTGTGTGAATTAACAGAGCATCAATGCCTTAACAGAGCTAATTTTGGTGAGTTACTCTTCTCTTTTGTTTTAGCTTTTCTTCCAAGGGCTTTCCGAGGGAACTCTTTTGTTTTTCTAGAATTTTATTACATTTTTGTGAATTTGTGCTAATTTCTAACATATTGGGGTTAATTAACCGAGACTTGTTTTAGCTTTTCTTCCAGAGGCTTTCCGAGGCAACTCTTTTGTTTTTCTAGAATTTTGTTACATTTTTGTGAATTTGAGCTAATAACATATTGGGGTTAATTAACCGAGACATCAATTACTTAACAGAGCTAATTTTGGTGAGTTACTATGCTCTTATGAATTATGTTTTTTTTGAAACGAAGAAGTAGTCAAATTCACTCATAGATTCCACTCTTGTGAATCGGGAGTACTTGTTAGGGGCGTTTAGTAATTTATTTGAGATATAGACAGACCATTTAATACTCAATTATTCACAATTCTTTTCATAGTGCCTGCAATCTCTAGAACGAACCTGAAGCAAAATATGAAGGGTACTTCTCCGATTTCTAGTTCTTCTAGCAAGGTAAATGAATCTGGGACATTTCATGAGCCTACATTGTTATGCCAATGTGGCATTCCTGCAAAATTGGTGAATTCAGGAACATATGCTAACCTAGGGAGACTGTTCTATGGTTGTCCTTATTGGCCGGTATGACTAATTATTTTGGTTATACTTTCCATTTACTTTCAAGGGATAATGTGTCTGTATAATAATTGGAATTTCTTATTTTGCAGGATGATGAAGTCAAATGTGACTATTTCATATGGCAGGACAAGGTGTCTGCATCTACTGGGCCATATGGAAAAGTTCTTCATCTATTAGGTTATATGGCAAGGTGTCTTCATCTACTGGGCCACATGAAGATGTTACCTCTGTGAACTTGATTAAGAAAATAGATAAACTTGAATGCACAATCGGTGTCCTTCAAAATGATATTGAAATGATAAAGTGCATGCGAGACAATGATGCAAAAAAAATTGAACAAGTTGAGATCAACGTCACAGAGTTATTGAGAGGTCGCAATTCAGATTCCATGGTTCAAATGTTACTCCATGATAGAGAAAGGATTGCTCGCCTGGAGACACTACTTGAGAAGGCCAGGCTAGGGAACAATTCATCTCAAAAGAAACTTGTATTATTGACTATTACTTGTCTAAACTTTTATTTCGTATTTCAACTTACGAAATAAAAACTTAAGTTCTTGGTATTCTGTATTTCTCGGTATATTTCTGTACATTTCATTTGGTTTTCTTATCTAATGGTTATTTGAAGGATTTGAATGGTAATCACATTAAACAAAAAGGAGAACAACCAACACATCAATGTTTTACAAGCTTAAACCCGTTTCCTGGGGCTACACAAGCTTGAACTTGTTTCCGTGGCCGACACAAGTTTAAACCAGTTTCTAGAGTGAATGTTTTACAACACCCTTAATGGACGCAAAACACCACATTCGTGACACTCGAACAACTTCACTTCACATTAAACAAATGAGAACAACCAACACATCAATTTGCCATCATTCAACATTCAACATCATCTATATCTTCTACATTTAAACATCAACCAATCAACCAAAGAAGAAAAACCAACACATAGAATTTGCCATTGTTCATAATACAATAACAAACAAACACATCAACACATCACTTTCCATTATTCAAAATACAACATAAGTTACGTCTTCGAATCTTACACATCAACCAATCATCCTCAATGTTTAAACAGCCACAATATGTAAACATCTCATCCTCTTCATCAACATTATTACTTAAACAGCCACAATATGTATCCCATCGCCTTCCTGTAACATTGTCAAAGAAAAAAGGTAACAAGCTTAATGCAATGTAACATTATTGAATATAAAAAGAACTCTAAATATTAATAAATACAACACCTTATCATGGCAAAGTAGGAGTGTCACTGGTGAGCGTTTCTCCACCAATCAAACTCTTACAAGTGGAAGCGTAATGACCATTGACACCGCATTTTCCACAAACATACTTCGTCTTTCTGTCCCCGGCTGAGCGTTTCCTCTTTTTTGATGGCCGTCCACTTTGTCTCTTTGGCACCTTCGGTGGCAAAACCACATCGTTAAGCACATCATCGGGATACACACATTCATCTTCATTTTGAAGTGGATACACACATTTGGAATAACCTAGCCTCCAACAATAGATGCTATAATACCAAGTGCAATACTTGGAGGCTTGCTTCCCTGTATACTTCAACAAAGCAGCTGCATGCTCGCATGGATACATATCCATCTGGAATTTTTCACATGTACACGTCTTCACATCCAACTCAATGATGTAAGAAATACAGCATCCTTGTCATGAACATCATACTTATATGAGGAAAGTGTATTAACTGAAAATCGTTTGGCTGACTCGAAGCTTTTGTTCACTTCAATTTCAATTTTGGGAGTAAGAGCATCTTGGAAATTTGTAGATGATTCATTTCTTTTAGCAAACCAATCCTGTAACGTCTCCCGGATAAGTTCAATCAACCCAACAATTGAAAATTCTCGTGCATGCTTTAGCCTAGCATTCATAGACTCGGCATGGATTGTGGTCATTATGTTGTAACGAAATCCCTCGAATTTAGCTCTAGCCCATATAGGGAATTCTGCTTCTTTCAAATATTCGTCAGCTTTCGGACATTTACTACAAAAAGTTTCGAAATGCAACTTGAAATATGCTTCTGTATAGGCCTCTGCAGCTTTCTAAAAGAGCTTTCCCACACCACGTCTGGGACATTTCATCCTCAAATTCTTTTGCATGTGATACATGCAATGCCCATGGTGCGCATTCTCAAACACTGCCTTGAAAGATGTTTTAATACTATCGGAACGATCAGAATGTATCACAAGATCATTCGTGTCCCCAATGATGGGTTTTAGCTTATCAAAAAACCATGTCCAAGACTCTATACTTTCAGAAGCAACAACACCCCAAGCAAGTGGAAATATTTGATGATTTGCATCTTGACATGTTGCCACAAGTAAGGTCCCTTTATAACGCGTTTTTAAATGCGTGCCATCCACATAAATGACTTTCCGCATCGCCAAATAAAATCCCTCAATACTTTAGCCAAGTGCCATGAAAAAGTATTTGAAAACATTCCCATCACTTTTTTCAATATGATATACAGTGTCCGGGTTTCTAGCCTTCAGCCTATAACAATATTTTGGTAATTCTCCCCAACTTTTTTTTGGATTACCCCTTATCAATCCTTCTGCATAACCCTTAGCCATGTACGCCTTGCAATAAGTTACATCATATCCAAATTCTTGCTGGAAATCATGCATCAAGTCCTTTGGTGCGTTAATACGATTGGCATCTTTAAACCTTCTGGCAAAGTATGTGCCAATTAGCTTGTGCGTAGCATGTCTATGGTCTTTTCGAGGAGCAATAGGTGGGCAGCTATGCTTATTTGCATACGTTACCACTAAAAATCACTCAGAAGGTGCTTGAAGTTTGGTGGCTCGCAAACGCCATTTGCATCCGGCGGCTTCACATAAAACTGAATAAACGCTTTTGTTGGAAGTTTGCATTTTGAATTCAAACTTGTACTTCTTAGCCAACTTCGCAAGTTTGAATACCAAAAAACTTTTGCATTTAAACGGATCATTCACACGAAAGTCTTCATGTTCGGGAATGCACACTAAAGTATCACCTATAGTACGGCTACAACGAAAGTCTTCATGTTCAATTCTTTGCACGTTAACCATAGTTGGGGGTGCATTCAAGGGATCAACAATCTCGTTTCTCACAACAAAGCCATCAAGATTCTCATTTGACAATTTATCAGCCCCGATCATGCTAATTCTCTGATATGATTCTTCTAAATAAACATCTTCATCCAAATTCACCAATAAGGAGTCTTCAAGTTGCTCATTAAAGTGCATGTTGTCACCCCCTGTGTTCAAATGGGAATCTTCGACACATGTCTCTATGCTTTCTATTCTTACATCCAACATCTCTTCCATGACATTCCCAACAACATCCACATCTATTTCTTCATTAACAGTCTTTTCAACACATGTCTCTATGCTTTCTATTCTTACATCCAACATCTCTTCAATGGCATTCCCAACAACATCCACATCTATCTCTTCATTAACATTCTTTTCAACACATGTCTCCATGCTTTCTCTTCTTACATCCAACATCTCTTTCATCCCATTTGCAAAAACATCAACATCTGTCTCTTCATCTCTTTCAACACATGTTTCTTGACTTTCCGACACATTTACTACTTCACATGTTTCTTGACTTTCATAAACCTCGGTACACATTTCCTTTTACTTCAAACATATTAATAAAGCATCTTGTTTTAAATTACAAACATATATAAACCGATTCACAAGCTTATCGCAATCTAGCACCATCGGTCTAGCTTTACTAATGGGGACCATATATTTCATCTCAAACTCATAGTTAGTTGTATCGATTTCCAACTCATTTTTCACCATGTCATACAATTCTTCAAATGTAATGTTCTTTTTGACACTCAAAATTGTCGAAACTTCTTCAGATTCACACCCTACATACTTCCATGACCATAGACCATTGACGTCTTTTTCAATCTCCACAGGGTAAAATATAAAAATACAAACTTTATCTTCCATCACGCTTCACTGAGATCCTGTTTTTATTCAATACAATAATTACAAACCAATATACACATAGACAAAATCCTTAACTCTTGAATGTAGCATTGCATTCAATTTATTTTAAATCACAAATCAATTTCAATTCCGTTCAAATAGCCATTAACAAGTTTAAACTTGTGTCACACTATAATCAATCCACCTTGAAATGCAGATAGAAGTTCAAATAGCCATTAACAAGTTTAAACTTGTGTCACGCTATAATCAATATTTTAAGATTAATACAATTACCATTCACCTGGAAATGCAAATTTAGATATATATAACCAAATAGATATATATATATATATATATATATATATATATATATATATATATATATATATATATATATATATATATCATACCGGGTAATAACCGCACAAATCACCAATTCAACATTTAACCATTTCAATTAAAATCAAATATCCATTTTCAATCAGGGTCGCCCCCATTTTCAATTCAATTCAGAGTTAAACACACGGTTTAAGCTAATCCCGCAGGGTAAGTAAACTAACAAACTCAATTTCCCTAAATCATTCAACACCACATACACACATTCCTAATCTCCAAAATCATATACACCACAAACTCAATCATTTACATGCAATTCAATGGTATTAGCTTAATTTACATTCACATACCGATATGGAAAGCCAAGAAACCCTTTCGATTACCACCCAGCTCGGCTCGGACAATGATTGACGGAGAAGAAGAAAAGAGAGGGTTGTTCCGGCGAGGACAATGATTGGACACCGAGGGAGAGACACATCAGAGTTATTGGCTTTGTGAAGAGAGGGGCGGAAGCAGAGTAATTGGCTTTTGATCTGATTTTGGCGCGTAAATTAGGGTTGGTTAATTTACCCGCCCAAATTTAGGGGGTCGGATTAAGCAAAGTTTAATCAGATTTTTAATTAAGGGTTAATTACATTTTTAGTGTTAAGTAAATCACCCCAAATCAAGAAGGGGGAGGGCATTAATGGCTTTTCACCCAACTTGGAGAGTCCAAGCTTGTTCATGGCATGATTTATGTCATAAGCTTATTGTTGCAACAATTTCGGTTGACAAGCTTAAATAACTAAAGGCCCCTTTTTTATATGTAATCGTGTCGTAGGCACAACACATATAAAAAAATAAAAGTGAACGTAATTCTTATTGTTTATTTTTTAGTCGTTTATAGTTTGTTGTAAAGGTATTTATAGTAATTTTATTATTGTTTTTTTTAAAGTCTTTTATAGTTTGTTTTATAATTTTTTTGAGTCGGTTTTAAGTATACGTTGATTATAAATGTTGTTTTATTAAATATTAGGTGAGATATATTGTGTTGTTTTTCTTATATGTAAATTGTGTTATTTTTTCAACGCTTGTACCGGTAATTCAGTTGCCTATGTATTTTTTATATGTAATCGTGTCGGAGGCACAACACATATAAAAAAATCAAAGCGAATGTAGTTCTTATTGTTTATTTTTTTAGTCTTTTATAGTTAGTTTTTTTTAAAAGTTTTTTTTATAGTCTTCTTATATGTTTTTATAGTATTTAAAGGTTTTTATTGTTGTTCGTATTCTTTATAGTCTTTTTTAAATGTTTGTTTTATTGTAGTCTTTTATAGTATTCTATTGTGTTTGTGTTGTATAGTTTCATATAATTTTTTAGGTTTGTATATGGTTTTTATGGTTTTGTTAATAGTTTTCTATTTTTTTAGTTTAAAGTAGTAGGTTTTTATAGTTATTTTTAATAGGTTTTTATAGTTTCTATCGGGTTTTTTTATGGGTTTTTTTAATAGTTTTCTATAGTTTTTTGTTTAGTTTTTAGTAGTAGGTTTCTTATAGTCACTTTTAAAATGTTTTTTTTTTAATCTTTTATAGTTGTTCTATGAATTGTAACAAATATATAAGTACGATATAAATTGCGTACCTTTAATCGATATCGGTATTTCGAGCTCTTGTTCCTCCTGAAGTTTCAGTGTCACCACCTTCGAACTGTGACTCCTCATCTTCTGACTCAATGTCTTGAACCCTCTTCTCGGCTTGTACCCAATCTTGACAACGCATTTGCTTCTCTAAAGTGGTGGGATGAAGAGAACATCTTTTATTGGTAAGCACATATCCTGCCATGCTGAAAGTTCGTTCAACAGTGACGGTTCGAAACATGGCAACTTAAAAACTCGACCGCCATCATTGCTAGCACTGGAAATTCTTTAGCATGTCTCTTCCACCACTTCAATAAGTCGAAGTCGAAATCATAGGAATCGGTTTCACACCCTTCAAATGTTGTGTTTAATAATTTGGATATCTCTGTACGTTGATCGGATGACGATGTCGTTCCCTTCTTTCGTTTCGAATTCATTTTATCCAGAACTTTTTGAAGTCCCCACAGGACACCTGCAGGGTTAGTAGAAGCACTTGCAGATGGATTGGGGACCACGTCATTTATCAATCCATACATACGCTCATATTCAACCTACAAAGAGTTTAATAAATTTTCTAGTCTAACTACTTCAACTGTAAAATCTACCGGGGGCACATTATGAGTAATAGACAAAGAATCATAGTAAGCACCTAACATGTTAGACACACCTACTAGTCTTATACGAGGGGCGAGCATAGAAGAAATGAGATAAGTGTCTGGAATATACAACATGTATTTATTCCATTTCTCCTTCATCGGCACTAAACATTGAAATAATTCTGCGTCGCGTTCCATGGTTTCAAACTCGGCAGTTATTTCTACACAAGCAGGCAAGACTAAATGTGCTGTGGGTTGATAACATTTTTAAAACAATTCAGTAATTTTTTTGAATAATTCAAAAACATCCATAAGTTTCTTGCATGAAGTCCAAATAGACGGATACAAACGATATTCGCTCGGACAGTGTTCACTTAAAAATTCACAAAAGATATTTTTAATTTTTTTTTCCAAAGATCATAAGTCGTGTTCCACTTATATGGTACATCTTGCGGCAGTTTGACTTGGCGATGACCTTTCTCTTTAAGAAATTTATACCACTTACTAACAAGAATATTTCTACCTAAAATATGTGAAATCGCAGTTTTTATCGCGTTAATATTATGGTAAAAAACTTTTAGACCATCCTTTACACATAAATTAAAAACATGGCATAAACATCTAACACGAAAAAATTGCCCGTTACAAAGAGGTTCACAATATCGGGATAAGTCGGGAATAGAAGCAAGTGTTGTTTGAAGCATTGTCAAACGTAATAGAAAAAACTTTATTTTTTAAATCGTATTCCTCAAAAATATCAACTAATAAAGATGCAATGTTAGAAGCATTATGAGTCTCGTTAAATAAACGAAAAGCAAGTAACCTTTTTTGGACAATCCAAGTGTTGTCAATCCAGTGACCCGACACGCCCAAATAAAAATTGTTGGTCCTCCTATCCTCCCAAATATCGGCACATACACATATTCGGAATTTATTTTTCTGCAAACTTTCTATAATAATATTTTGTCATTTAATAAATTTTTTTTTGAAATCCCTAGTAACCGTTGCACGAGGGATACGAGTAAAAGCCGGCTGCAAAGCCCCTTGTACGTAACTTTCGAAAATAGGATTATCAGGAAAGCTAAAAGGAAGACCCATCCCCGCAACAAGATCCGTGGTTAGATCTCTACAGTTATCACGAGTGTAAATAAAGAGTGGTAGTGTTACCTCCGCTGGAGCTCGGCATGTTTAGCTGGGCTTGAGATGCGCTGTCTTCCAATTTTTCCAGGTGTTTACTTAAAATGTGACCCCGCATCGATCCGTAACCACCGGCATGTTTAAATTGGTATTTTTGGTCACAGAAATTGCACACCCCGAAGAAATACTTTCCGGGGTTAGCTAATGCTATTTCATCAGTCCGAGGAACCTTTGTGAAAAATTCCGTAAAATTCTCGATTTTAACCTTTTTTTCTTGTGCTTTGGATCGGGTACTTTCACCACCATCTAAATCGACTGACTCGGGAGTAGGAGTAGGATTAGCACTAGCACCACGCCGATTCCCACCACGTCCTTGTCTAGGACGGGAAGCATTCGGAAATACATCATGATCATCATCAACGTCGACTTCATCATTATCTTCACCTTCGTTAAGGTTGATGTTAAAATTTCCAGGTGGAGACATTATATCGTCGTAATGACTATCAAAATCATCTTGATTGTAACCTGAAGGTGTGTCGAACTGAGGAATCAAAATGTGATTACCGGTGACAGGGTCTGTATAATATTGGGGTCTGTAGCCACCAGCAAGAACATCCGATTCCGGCACAACCGTGTCATCACGGAAAGTAACATTTCGATTGCATTGTGTTGATGCACCTCTTCTCGACATTGTAAAGAATCTAAATTATATATAACGGTTATAAATTTTTTTAAGTAAAGTAAATTTGATTTAAATCTAAATTATAAATTTATATATAATGGTTATAAAAAAGTTAATTTAACTAACCAATTTTACTTATAACTAAAACCGAATTGAAATAATGATTAAATCAGAACAACTTCAAAAATCGGTATCGTAAAGTAAATTTGATTGTTGTTTTTAACAACTAAACAAACTTGATAATCAAAGAAATGAGTAGAAGATGTAAGAATTGAGATGTAGAGATTGGTGTAGGATTTTTGAAATGAAACGGGGTAGTATTTATAGGAATTTTTTTGAGGTGTAAAGACGTCCAGTTGTTAGAATGGTTGGTAATGACCAAACAATCCTTGTGAGGATATTCTGTGAGGTGATCCTCTGTTACAAAGCCACGAACGTCAATGTTGTACTTTTACCATCTCAGATTTATATTCCACACCGTTTATTTTGCAACCATTTGAGTGCTTATATCCCTTTCTTATCATCAAAATGATCCTCCCTTCGTTCATAAGCGTCATAACCCAGCACCGTTTATTTTCCAACCATTTGAGTGCTTATATGTCCCTTTCTTATCATCAACATTTTCTACCTTGTAGCCATCACCATATATTCAAATTCATCTATTTTTTTTCCATGATGTGTAATATCCCGATTTTTCGAAAAATAGCAGACGTGTATTTTTGCGTAAAATAGAATATTATGATTTACGGATTAAAGTATTTTTGTGTATATATATATTTTGGATATATATATATATATATATATATATATATATATATATATATATATATATATATATATATATATATATATATATATATATATATATATATATATATATACTCTTGGGTTTTAGTAGTGTCTTGTTTTGGTATTATCTTTATCAGTTTCCTCATTAGACAATTTTGTTAACAACGATTGTGTTGGAAATCGAATTATCTTCTCATCATATGTATCATTACTTATGGATATAGAAGGGTTCATTGTAGGAGTGGATTCAACTAGAATTGCACTAGTAGTTATCCCCAGTTTACTCGGGATTCCCGAGTAAATACGTTTGCAAGCGTGAAGACGCGGAGCTGTGCATGGAAAATGCATTAAGCGACCGGTACGTCTTCATACGGCTTTGCGCGTGTGGATTGTGGTTCGAGGTAGGGAGTTACATCCTCTGGAATTTCTTATCCCGGATTTGGGAAAGTGCCCTGGTCTCAGCCTGTTGAGGGTATCCGGTCAAATAAAAGGACATTGTCCTGAATTGATTCCGAGAATGCCTCTCAGGTTGCAGAAACCAGCGAATGGGGGAGTCTTGATTGACTTCCCCAAAACCGGGGGTTTCGGAGAATACAGTAAACTCTGTAGAAACCTTGATGTATTGATGGTTCAAACACGTGTTTGATCCATTCTGGAGATTTTGAAGTGATCCTTACCAAGATGTAATGTTCTTTAATCATTTATTTGTATTTGGTAATCACCTCTTTAAATGTCTTCCCCAACCAACTTTACTGAGAAAGGTCTTCACTGGATGGGATAATAATTTGTTTAATTACCCCAAAGTCAAGGAGAGTTTGGATTGTAATTTTTTCACCCTTGTACCAAATTTCTTCTTTGTGATAAGCATGAAATAGCCAGGTGTTGGACTTATTTCTTAGTTTTGATGATGAGTGCCAGACTAGCTGTTATAGTGCAAAGGCAAAAAGATGTCTAGATCAAATGTATAGGTTTATTAGAGTTTTATTTATGAATAGGTTTGAGTATTCCCGCCTGTCACGCGGGTGACCCGGGTTCGATCCCCGGCAACGGCGCCAAAAACTTGTCTCGTGATTCAGTCTTTAGTTCCGTTTCCGCAGTAAATCTTATCTTTTTTACCTGAACACAAAGAAACGAACCGCGAGTAAATGAAAACAAAAGTTTTAACAGTACAGTATTTGTACTGTGGATACATTTTTTTACTGATATATATATATATTTTTTGTTTTTTTGATAAATAAACATAGATAAAAACTAAACGTAAATTCTACATGACAGTCAGGCTACTAAACCGGCACAAAACTAGTAAAAACATAATATTTTATATAAGACTTACTACTTATGCATTTAGATAAATCTAATGAATTAATGACTCGTAATGATATATAAGTGCTCAAAATGGTATCAGAAGTGGGGTGAAATGTTATAATAATAATAGTGAATTTTTCCGTCATCAGTGCCAGACTAGCTGTTATAGTGCAAAGGCAAAAAGATGTCTAGATCAAATGTATAGGTTTATTAGAGTTTGATTTATGAATAGGTTTGATCAAACAAGCACTGTAATGGTCGGTGATTTATATCGACGGAGCCGGTCAATATCAATAGGGTAGATAGGTCGGTAGACTAGTCGGGAACTGCTTGAAGGCGAAGAGGCGAAGGGCGAGGGCTCAAACTCGATTCTGAAGGCTAAGGGATCAAACTTAGTAATTTAAGTCAAGGATATGGAATCGAAATTTAGGCAAGTCTGTGATGACCTAAACTGATTACATATACCTTGTGTACAAGGTCTAAGTTCCATAAGTTGGATGATGTTTGGAAATTGGTTATAATTAAAAAGGTGTAGTCTAACTTCACAAATAAAAGTTAGATAAAAGAAATCAGCTGCATTGTATTTTATACACAGCAAATTGTTGTTCAGCAGACTGATAGGTATTACAGCAGACTGATGAACCTGCTGATAATATACCTCGATTAATTCAAGATTATATTGGAAGATTACATGGATAAGGACGACCAACTACCTCGACTTATCAATCAAATCAAAGGCCGAGATTAAAAGAACGTTGGGATGATTCGATTTTTATCCAATGGTTATAAGTCAAAGGGTGGACGGTACCGCATTTGTCAAAAAGGAATTCGACGGTGTCGATCCTATGAATAGTGACGAAAGCAAATCGAGATGGGACAAAAACCGGGAACGGTTACATTTGAATTTCAAATACAAGTCACATGCATTCTTACCTATAAATAGAGGACATTCAACTCAGAAAGATATAATGATTGATGAACTTTAAGAGAAAAATATAAGAGACTATTCTGAGCTGAAAAACACCTTGCTGAACTTACTGAACTTAAAGCTACTGATCCAGAAAGATTCTTCAAGTGTATTCTATATTTAAGCTACATCAAGTATACATACTTGAAGACTGCAAGCTGCTGATTATATCATCCTAATCAAGCTGCTGCAACTGAATCATTTATTTGATTCAATCTTTATTTTATAAAGAATCTGCTGAAGACAGTGAAGCACAGTTGTGTGAAAGACTATTGTTTGTGGTGGAGCCGGTGAAGAGGCAATCCTACCCTTCAAGGACCAGTGGAAGACTCAGGAGCAGCAATCCTACATGTTCCCAGTTTTCAGTTTATGAAGCCATAGTCATTGGTGAAGGACAAGCAATCTTAGGAATCTTTGTAACTGCAACATCAAAGATCTCTAGTGAATTACCTCCAACATCACAGGAGAAGAGTGGACTGACAGGATTACACCACCTGGAACCACTATAAAATCTGCCTACTTACTTTCAGCATTTACATTCTGCACTTAGTTTATTTTAAACATAAATCAACTGAATCTAGCAACTGAAATCACACACATACACTACTGAGTATCTAATACTTAGTAGCATATTTAACAACAAGTATTGAGGCTTAATTTTGATATAATTCCACTGCATAAACTCAGTAAACTAAGCGTCGGTAGACTACGTTTATCGAGGGCTGCGAGGTATCAACGGACTGCTTGAAGTATCGGCGAGGCTTTGAAATTGCTTGAATTTGTTAACTCCAAAGTTTTAAGTGTTAAGTTTATTCACCCCCCCTCTAAACTTAACCAAAGCCTTTTAAAGGGACCAACAATTGGTATCGGAGCCGTGCTTCTGTTCTGAAGAAATCCTACTTGTTGTACTTGTGAAAATACTTTGAAACTTTTTCAAGTTAATGATTTTCAAAAACTTGCATCATGGATAACACCCGGTATGCTAGAACTATCTTTGATGTGTTCTCTAGATAGATTTGATGAATATAAACGTCGAATGCGGGCTTACCTTGCGCAACTCATGATGAGATGATGGATGTACTAGCGATGGACCAGGAGATTACCAAGGCAATAACGATGGGTGATACTACATAGTACATTCCTAAACCAAAAAGAGAATGGAATGCGAGAAGACGAGAAAAAGAGCAAACCTCAACAATATTGCTATTGATATCATTTATAGAACCTTGGATAGCAATATGTACATGAAGGTTAAAGATTGCAAAGCGCAAAGGAACTTTGGGACAAGATACGATTGATACGTGAAGGCACCGATGCTATAAAGAAGAACAAAATCGGTGTGGTCAAAAAGAGGTTTCAAAAGTTCAAGATGCTTTGCCAAATGAAACCATTGAGCGAGATGGAATCAAGATTTAATGGTATCTGGATGAACTTACCTGCTAAGTGTAAGTTATTCAAAAGAGGAAATAAACACAAAAATCTTGGAAGCATTACTGCAAAAGATGTTTGGAAAATGAAGGTGAGCGCAATAGAAGAAATGAGAAAATTTGCATGAAGAAGACACATTCAAGTTATTTTCGGATCTTAAGGCTTATGAATTTAGCAAAAAGCTTGTACACGAGGCCGAAAAAGAAGAGCCAAAGACCACGCATTTGCTTTGCTTCACATCGGGAAGAAATGTACATGGAGGACACGATGATCGGGGGATGAGATGCGAGAACGCAGTTGCCCTACCGAGCAAGAAAATCGGGATGATGAAGACGGGAAAGGCCCCCGCAAGAAATTTCACAAAAAGGCCTACGAAAGAAAGAAATAAGAACCAAAGAAAGACAATGACTATCTCGTGCTTTCATTGCAAGAAACCGGACACTTCAAACTCCGACCGTCCCGAGTTAAAACAAAGTAAGGAACCCGATTATCTTTGCTTCAAGCGCAAGAAGCCTGGACACTTTAGACACGATTGTCCGGACCCGAAGACCGAGGAGTCAACAAAGAAGACATGGCAAGAAGGCTATGGTTGCTTGAAGATGAATCGGGGTATGCGTGGAATACGAAAAGGAAATGAATCGGATGACACGACCTTTGTTCTTGATATGGAAGATTATGCTTTGATGGCCAATATGGATGAAACTAAGGAGGTATACAATACGTATCAATAAACACTCTGCTTTGGAAGTGATTATGAATCAACATGTGGTTCAAATCCTAGAAATTCTAATAATGAGGAGACTTTGGATGCTATCCTTAATCAACTGAGGAAAATACAATCTGGTTATGAAATTGTGAAGGCTGAAAAAGAAGCTCTTCAGTTGGAGTTTGAAAGATTAAAAGCTGAATTAAGGATTCTTAAAGGGAAAGAAAAAGATGCTTTGGACGAGAATCGACATAAGCTGATTGAACAATCGGTAGGCGATGAATCTGTTTGAACCATCTTGTTCTTTTACTTCATACAAATACGGAAAGCCTTATGGTGATAAAACATGGGCTTGGATTTGGAACTCAACAATCCAAAAAGAGTGGATCCGGTAAGGTTCTTGAACCTAGTACCGAAATTGGTCCTAAGTTTGTACCCGCACAAGATCCAACTCCAAGTAAGGTTCTTTGAGGTAGTAAAACCTACGAGAATACTTCAAGCAAGCAAAATCGAAGTCAAAGAAGTCACCGAGTTCTAACAAAAAGAACAAATCCAAAAATAGGACTTCTTTGGATCTTAGACCTGCGATAGCGGACACTGCTACCAAGTCTGCTGAACCACAAAAAGGTAAAGGTCAGAAATATTCCAAGGATAAGAATCCAAAATCTAAAAATGTTAATCATTCAAGGGATACTTATCTCAGGGGGAAAGGTAGGCTTGTTCCCTACGATGATGATTGGAATATTCTTGTACCTGCCGATAGAAACAACCAATATAACCATCTTTGCTAGGGTAAAACCTAAGCAATGGAATCGGCAAAGGACTCGGCGGAGAGGTCTTATAAAAGGCCTCGGCGGGGACCTCGGCGGACTCCATACTACGAGTACATTCTCTAACGGACGGCAAACAAATGGTTATACTAATGCTTCTAACACCAAAAGTCACTTCAAACAACATTATAAACCAAAAGGCCAGAAAACATATGTGAATCCTACACAACCAACTGTTAGAACTTATGGATGTGTGGAATACATGTATGAACCAAAGTATGACACTTTCAGGAGAAGACCTTATGGAAACTTACCAAGGGTCATGCTTACTACGACCACTATGGACCCAAACGGGTTTGGGTACCTAAAATGTATTAACTTTGTTTTGTAGGGTGTCTGGTACTTAGACAGTGGATGTTCCAGACATATGACAAAGAACAAGCACTGTTTATCAAACTTTGTGGCAAAGGATGGTCCAAGGTTGAATTTGGGCAACAAGAATACACCTGGATATACAAGAGGATATGGCACACTTGTGAGAAATGGACTTACAATCAAGAATGTTGCATATGTTGAAGGAATTTGGACTACAACTTGCGAGCCTTTGGACAATTCGTGACATGTGATACAAGGTCACTTTGACAAAAACAATTGTATTGTCATTAGTGAAAGAGGTGATCAAGTTGTATTGGTGGCCGTAGAAGACAACAAAACATGTATGTTGTGGATTGGTCTACTTGCGGTTCCGAAACACTGCTGATTGTGCATACCAAGTCGAACTCAATTGGTTATGGCACAAGAAGTTGAATCATCTAAATTTTGATGATATCAATCGGTTGGTGAAGAAGAAGGCTGGTGATTGGTTTACACGAGATCACATTCAAAAAGGATGCTATATGTGATGCTTGTCGGCAAGGTAAACGAGATAAAGTCAAGCTTCAAGTCAAAAACTAAACAATCAACTAATAGAGTGTTGGAGCTGATGCATATGGATCTATTTGGTCCAATAACTCCAACAAGTGTAACATGAAAGAAATACACCTTAGTGGTTGTGGATGATTATTCATGGTACACTTGGGTGATATTTATGAACAAGAAAAGTGAAACACTCAAAAGCATGCCTAATCTTTTAAAGAGATTACAAAATGAGAAAAGTTTAACAATAGTAAAAATAAGATTAGATCAAGGTACTGAATTTCTCAACAAAGTTATAAGAGAATACTGTGAACGGAATGGTGTACTACATCAACTTGCTGCTGCTGGTACACCTCAGCAAAATGGGGTTGCTGAAAGAAGAAACAGGAATTTAAAGGAAGCAGGAAGGAAAATGATTTGTGAAGCATTGCTACCTGAAATATATTGGGCTGAAGCAGTTAATACAGCATGCTACACACAAAACAGAACATCAGTGAACAAGAAGCTGCTGAAGACACCTTATGAGATTTGGAATGGAAGGAAGCCAAACATATCCTATTTCCATCCATTTGGAAGTAAATGTTTTATCCTAAATCACAAGGTTCATTTGAAGACATTCCAACCAAAGTCAGATGAAGGAATTTTCTTAGGATATTCTTCAGTTAGCAAGGCATTCGAGTTCTTGAACAAGAGGTCACTGAAACATGAAGAAACAATCCATGTTGTGTTTGATGAACCTAAGTTCAACGGTATGGAAGATGAAGATTGTGAACTGCTGAGAATCAACGGGTCAACGATCCGTTGTGTTGAAGTTTTGGAAAGATTCAATGACTTAAAAGTTTACGATCGCCCTGCTTTGAACACCCTACTTGGTAATACTACGATGCAACAAGCGAAGCAATTCAAGGATCTGCTTGAACCCCTTGTTGTTGAAGAAGCTACATCGAGACCCTGCGAAGATGAGGTTCACGATAATCAAACTAACCGAGAATCCACAATGGTTAAGGAATCACCTGTTTGAACAAGTTATTGGCAATGTACAACAAGGTGTAAGGACTAGAAGACAAGCTTTGGAAGCTTTGTTTACTTGTTTTCTATCTCAAATGGAACCTAAAGTTGTTGAAGAAACAATTTTAGATCCAGATTGGATAATTGCTATGCAAGAAGAATTGAATGAATTTGAAAGAAATCAAGTTTGGACACTAGTTGAAAGGCCAAGTCATGCAAATATCATTGGTACTATGTGGGTATACATAAATAAACTTGATGAATCTGGTACCATTGTGAGGAATAAGGCCAGACTAGTTGTAAAAGGCTATTCTCAAGCAGAAGGAATAGACATTGATGAAACTTATGCACTTGTTGCAAGATTGGAAGCTATCAGATTATTCTTGGCACATGCTGCGTATAAGAACTTCAAAGTATATCAAATGGATGTCAAAAGTGAATTTTTGAATGGCATTCTGGAGGAGGAAGTGTATGTACAGCAACCTCCTGGATTTGAAGTTAAAGATCAAGAAGATAAAGTGTATAGACTCAACAAAGCACTTTATGGATTGAAATAGGAACCAAGAGCTTGGTATGAAACTTTATCTCAATTCTTGGTGGACAATGGTTTTACAAAAGGCACCATTGATAAAACTCTTTTCAGAATAAATGAGAAGGACAGCACCCTGCTGGTACAGATTTATGTTGATGACATAATCTTTGGTTCAGAAAATGAATTGTTATGTGAAAAGTTTGCAAATCTAATGAAGAGCAAATTCCAAATGAGTATGATGGGAGAAATGAACTACTTTTTGGGATTGCAAGTTAAACAGATGAAAGATGGAATCTTCATTCATCAAACCAAGTATACCCTGAAGAAGTTTGGTATGGAAAACAGCACTATTATATCAACTCCAATGAGTACAGATATTAGATTGGATGAAGATAAAGAAGGCAAAGATGTTGATCAGACTTTATACAGAAGGATGATAGGCGATCTCTTTGTATCTCACTTGCCAATGACGGACTGATATATCCTTTGTTGTAGGTGTTTGTGCAAGATTTCAATCTAAACCTAACGAAAGTCATTTAGGTGCAGTCAAAAGAGTTCTTAAGTACCTAAAAGAGACTTTGGGAGTAGGGATATGGTATTCCAAGGATGGAAGCTTCAAAGTTATATCCTACTCGGATTACGATTATCTTGGATGCAAGATTGATAGAAAAAGCACTACGGGAACTTTGTCGGTTGATGGGAAGCGGTGGTCTCCTGGTTCGGCAAGAAACGAAATTCAATATCAACTTCCACTTCTTGAAGGTGAATACATTCTTCTTTGGAAGTTCTTTGTGCACAAGTACTATGGTTAAGACAACAATTAAGGGATTATGGAATTGAAGAAAAAGAAATTCCAATTATGTGTGACAACACAAGTGCAATTTCAATCACTGAAAATCCTGTTTTGCACTCAAGAACCAAACATATTGATGTGAGACATCATTTTATAAGAGATCATGTTGAGAAGAAAGATGTGGTGGTTCTATATATCCCTACTGAAAATCAACTTGTTGATATTTTCACTAAACCACTTGATAGTGAAAGGTTTGCTAAACTAAGGACTGAACTTGTAATTATAAAATTTGACTGATAATCAGTAATGTACTGGAATTCACCAAGGGGATTAGTCTTTGCTATGTTGGGTGAGCTCACTTAGCAGATTAGTCATTGGTATCAATAATTCCATGTACTTATGTTTGGACAATTGAGCAAATGAGGTTGCCAACGGGATTGGTCTTTGTCATGTTGGGTGAGCTCACTTGATAGATCAGTCATTGGTATTAAACTTCATCTTGTATTATCAATTGATCAAAACAAGAAGAAATCAAGGATCAGCAGAGTTACTTTGTCAGCAGCCTGCTGAAGAATCTTTATCAGCAGACTGCTGAGCCAACCCTGCTGAGGACAACCTTGGTGAATGGAACGTTACAAAGTCAAACTTTATTAAAGTCAAAGAGCAATTGGCGGGATATTTATTCTATCCATTATTACCCTAGTTAACACGATCTAACGGTTACAAAACGTTATGGAGGAGTTTTGGAACACGTGTCAAGACAGGATTCACTCAGATTAATCGTGGTTAACATCAATGTACGTGCACTGACAGTTACAACTACCCACTGTCTATATATACAGACCTACATACTGAAGATACTCTCTACTCGCAAAATCTGCTTTATCTCTACAAATTTACACTGTGTGAACACAGATTTACAAAACTTTCTCCTTCATCTTTTTCTTACAACAATGGCGGAAAAGATTGATGTCCAGATTGAATCAAGCCAAAGTGTTAGAGGCTTTGTTGTTGATGCTAATAAAACTGAACTAGCAATCAACATTGGTCGAAGAATAAGAAGGTATGCTGGTCTGGAAGAATGTGCTGAACATAAGACTGGAAACAATTTCATATACAAATGTTGTCAGTTTTTGGAGGAACATTGTAATACAAGAAGGTACAGAGGCATTCAAAACCACTGTGAATGCCCAGGAGATTGAGATTTCCCCAAGTCTACTGAGGGAAGTTTTTGGTTTTGAAGAAGTAGTGGATGGTCCAGTAAATCCTGAAGCAATGGGATTGTCCAAGATGGCTTTTGTTGATCAAATCAAAACTAATGCAGCCATCAAATCTATTCCAGGGATCAATTGCAGACACATTGGGAATGAGTACAGTCTGCTGAGCAAACTCATTGCAAAGAACATACTTGGATTGGTTGGAAGTATATATGGATACTCTATCAGGACCCAAGATAGAGCTGATGATGATTATATGCAGGAGTATGAGATTCGATTGGGCTGGATATTTCATTCACTACATGAAGAAAGTAGCCAAGGAGGAAAAGGAAGGAAAAAGGAAATTAAAGGCCTTACCCTTAGGTTTAATGGTTCAGACCCTGCTGAATCATTTGGAAATTCCTGATATAGCAGCTGAGAAGATAAACCAATCTAGATACAAGAAAGAGATTGATCAAGCTATTCCTAGTCTTGATGATGATGAAGAAAGTGTTACTGAGGCTGCTGATAATGATAGTGATGGAGATGATGGTGATGCTGGTGGTGAGCAGGTCAAGCAAACTGTGAAGAAATCTGTCAAACCTGTTGCACCAAAGAAAACTACTGAGAAAAGAAAGGTTGCATATACAAGGAAGATAACGAGAGGTATTAAAACCTAAAAGAACAAGGAAGCAAATACCACAGACTGCTGAGTCTGCTGAGGGTCCAGCTGAAGTTGAAGTTACGACCCTGCTGTTGCTGCAAGAAAAACTATTGTTGAGATATTGAGGGAACAACAGAAAGAAGCCAGTAGGAAGAGAAAATCTACTGTGATTGAAATTGGGGAAGATGAGCCACTTTTCAAGAGAAGGAAAGAGATTATCCACAAGAAGAAACATGGAAAGGGGAAAGATTTGAAAAACTTAGAAGCTATTGAGGCTGAGCCCTTGACTATTATCAAGCCTAATAAGGAAGCAGAGGTTGTTGTTGAGCAACCTGCTGGAGAGTCACAGCAGACTACTGAGATTGAACCTACTGTTGATGTTGTTGAATCCACAACTAAGGCTGCTGAGCCTATTGAAAGCGAATAGGTTGTTGTTGAGCAATCTGTGGAAGGAACACATCAGTCTGCTGCACCAGACCCTGCTATAGAACCTGTTAAAACTACTGAAGCTGCACATGTTGTTGTTGAGCAACTTGTAGAAGAACCAAAGCAAATCACTGAACATGCCCCTGCTGTGGAGATTGAAGGATTGGTTGAAGACCCTGCAAGTGTCGCAAGAAGTCAGGGGGAAGAGCAATCGGCTGCTAACCCTGCTGATGAGCATGTAAGTCAGGGGGAACCAAGTGTTGTACAGTTGGAAGTAGTAGGTACAAATATACAACCTCAGCAACCTACTGACCTTGAAGCATCTGTAGAAGAAACATTGAATCTACTTGTTGAGACCTTTGGAGGTCAGCAAGGTACTGCAAAAGCTCCCAAAGGATCATTCTTGCCCTATGAAAAACATGAGAAGAAGATGAAAGAAGGGTATGTTGATCCAAAACACCTGCTGGTGGCTGATTACTTCCAATGGAAGTTTGGATTCTACAAGAAACAAAAACCTGTAGCAGAACCTATGACAGACTTTGAGGAATGGGTTTTTGAAAAATTGGTAGTGGAGAGTTTGCTGGATCTGATTGATACCTCTTTGATGCAATCAAGGCTGATGGATTTGTTTGATGAACAACAGAAAGATGAGGGTATCAAGTTCAGGGATCCAAGAGGTGATAATGATGATTCTTCATCATCAGATTCTGATGATAATAACCCCTCTGGTCCAGGAGAGACCAGTATGACTGCAATGTTGATTGATACACTTGTAAGGCAGTCTACTGGTACTGGACAGTCTCCTGAGAGACAAATGGATGAAAATATGGAAAATCTCACCATTGATGATATTGAGGCACAAATCAATGAAGGAATTGATGGTGGTGCAAACAGAATGGTTGGTGAGGTTAATGATTTATTTGCTGTTGAACCTACTGATCATCCTGAGGGTCAGCAAGGTGAAGTTTTGGATGATGAGAGGGTTAGTGACCATAGTGAACCCAGTGCCAGTTCAGAGGAATCAAATCAATATCAACACTGGATTGACACTAAGGCTATCTTAACCAAAACTGCAAACTTGCTGAGAAGGATCACTGATTTGGGAGAATTTCAACAAGAAAACATGGACATTTTCCCTGATCAAGTTGTAGTGGCATTTATTCCACCTAATCCAAGAGTTGAAGAGGAGGTACATGTTGCTGGGATACAAACAGCACCTGCACACAGGTTGGAATAGGAGGTACAGGCTGCTGAGTCTTAAACAGCACCTGGACAAAGGTTGGAACAAACTTTGGGTTTGGAGGAAACCCCTGTTGTTGAAGAGGCTGCTGTAGTGGAGCCTACTTTGGAGTCAAGACCACTATAGGGAAAGATGGTCGGCGGAGGCTAGCATTAATGAGGAAGAGCAGCTGTTGGACTATGACTTTAGTGATGAGGAGTTCCAAATGCCTGAAGAAGAAGATTTTGCTATTGATCCACCACATGCATTTGTACCTATTTTTGAAGAACCAGCTCTTGATCCTATCCTGGAAGAATATCAAGGACCTAACCCTGTTGGATTAGATAAGAGTTGGGCAATGGTTGTGAGCAATCAGAGGCCACAATATAATGTGGAAGAGCCTGCTGATGGTACTGATGGAAAAATGACTGGAGAAGTGCCTGAGGAGGTCTTGAATGAGTTGAGGACTGTGAGAAATGACTTGCAATAGTTAAGGACTCAACTGGATAGACAGGAACAGAGTTTTGAAGAACTGATGAAACTGGTGAATGAAAACAGACAATCTGCTGATACAGTTGCTTCAAATTTCACATCTACTCAAAATGCTGTCAATGATATGATGCTGGATATAAGGGGAATCAAGGTAGGAAACACAACAAAAGAAAAGTTTCTGAAAAATCAACTTGAAACCATCCACCAGAAACTTGACAAACTTGCTGAGGCACCTAAGCCTGCTGAGGCTTCTGGAACATCTCAACCTGCTGGATTGGATCCTAAGCTCACTGAGAGGATCAATCTACTGGAGTAGACTCTGCAATTAAGGATTACTGCAGTTGATACAAGAACTGAGATTATGGAAGGCCAACTGAGTAATCTGATTTTCACACAGGAGAGTGTTCATGGTCTGTTATCCCGGTTTGTTGATGATGTCACTAAGGGGGAAAAGGCCAAACGGCGAAGCAAAAGAGGGCTGCCGGACTTTTTGCACGAAAAAGATGGGAGAATGAGACTAATGCTTACGGACAACTTTTTACACAGCGAGTTCAACTTGCGATGATCTTCTTAGACAATACAAGAAGGAGTACTATAACAGAAGCAAACCCTATCATGACAAGGGATTTCACGAAGGTTTAAACTTTTTCTTGGGATTGAAGTTTTGGGAGGCAAGAGTTAAAGCCTTAAGGGCAACTTACAGAGCTGGAAGAGGTGGAAGAAGTGGCAGAGGTGATAGGATTTTGCCTATCACAAAAGCAAAGGGCTCACTTGCTGAATTCAAGGAACTTTACATGAGAATGTGATTTAGAGTGAATCAAATCAATCTCCTCCTGCCTGAAGCATGGAAGTGGTGGAAAGAAGGAAATCCCTACATTGATTTTACACTGATTGAAAATGAATGGATGAGGGATATGATAGAAGAAATCAGAGCCCACCAAGAACAAGTGGAGAAGGCTAGACAGGAGAGAGAAAGAAGACAGTAGATCAACATACTTATCATATTTTATCTTTGCTGCATCTAGACTGTAATAACTGTGAACAAATGATTATAATGAGAATTGACTGAAATTTGTTCTGTTTTTGTTTTAATCTTTTTGGTTTGCTGTTAGATGAGGGTAGTGGCATCATCACCAAAAAGGGGGAAATTGTTGGACTTATTTCTTAGTTTTGATGATGAGTGCCAGACTAGCTGTTATAGTGCAAAGGCAAAAAGATGTCTAGATCAAATGTATAGGTTTATTAGAGTTTGATTTATGAATAGGTTTGATCAAACAAGCAACGTAATGGTCGGTGATTTATATCGACGGACCGGGTCAATATCGATAGGGTAGATAGGTCGGTAGACTAGTCGGGAACCTGTTGAAGAAGGCGAAGACCGAAGGCCGAGGGCTCAAACTCGATTACTGAAGGCTAAGGGATCAAACTTAGTAATTTAAGTCAAGGATATGGAATCGAAATTTAGGCAAGTCGTGATGACCTAAAGCGATTACATATACCTTGTGTACAAGGTCTAAGTTCCATAAGTTGGATGATGTTTGGAACTTGGTTATAATTAAAAAGGTGTAGTCTAACTTCACAAATAAAAGTTAGATAAAAGAAATCGAGTTTGCATTGTATTTTATACACGAAAATTGCTATTCGACGGTGATAGGTATTACGACGGACGATGAACTGCGATAATATACCTCGATTAATTCAAGATTATATTGGAAGATTACATGGATAAGGACAGCCAACTACCTCGACTTATCAAACAAATCAAAGGCCGAGATTAAAATAACGTTGGGATGATTCGATTTTTATCCAATGGTTATAAGTCAAAGGGTGGACGGTACACTTGCTTGTCAAAAAGGAATTATGACAGTGTCAGTCCTATGAATAGTGATTGAAAGCAAATCAGATGGGACAAAAACCATGAACGGTTACATTTGAATTTCAAATACAAGTCACATGCATTCTTACCTATAAATAGAGGACTTTCAACTCAGAAAGAGATAATGATTGATGAACTTTAAGAGAAAAATATAAGAGACTATTCGAAATTTGAAAAACACCTGTTTGAACTTGCGAACTTAAAGCTGCGATCCGAAAGATTCTTCAAGTGTATTCTATATTTAAACTACATCAAGTATACACACTTGAAGACTGCAAGCTGTTGATTATATCATCCTAATCAAGTTGCTGCAACTGAATCATTTATTTGATTCAATCTTTATTTTATAAAGAATCTGTTGAAGACGAGTGAAGCACGGTTGTGTGAAAGACTTTTGTTTGTGGTGGAGGCGGTGAAGAGGCAATCCTACCCTTCAAGGACCGGTGGAAGACTCGGGAGCGACAATCCTACTGTTCCCGAGTTTCGGTTGTGAAGCCATAGTCATTGGTGAAGGACAAGCAATCTTAGGAATCTTTGTAACGTAACATCAAAGGTCTCTAGTGAATTACCTCCAACATCACGGGAGAAGAGTGGACCGACGGGATTACACCACCCGGAACCACTATAAAATCGCGCCTACTTACTTTCGACATTTACATTACGCACTTAGTTTATTTTATACATAAATCAACTGAATCTAGCAACTGAAATCACACACATACACTACTGAGTATCTAATACTTAGTATCATATTTAACAACAAGTATTGAGGCTTAATTTTGATATAATTCCGCTGCATAAACTCAGTAAACTAAACTGTCAGTAGACTACTGTTTATCAGCAGGCTACTGAGGTATCAGCAGACTACTGATGTATCAGCAGGCTGCTAAAATTGTTGAATTTGTTAACTCCAAAGTTTTAAGTGTTAAGTTTATTCACCCCCCCTCTAAACTTAACCAAAGCCTTTTCAAGGGACCAACACCAGGCATTAATGATGCACAAATTTACTTTATATTCAAGTGTACATCTGCAGAAATCCGGATTGCAACCGTTTGCACATGTGCCTGTCCTGCTATAACTGAACTCTTGTTGGACGTATATGCCATGTACTTTGATCTTGTTATACAAGATGTCATCGAGGAATTCATGGATTCGTTCTTCCTTTTTTTCAAAAGTCTCGTGAACCTTTTGGAAGATGTAATCTTGGATTGCTTCAGGTAAAACGGCAATTTCTCGGTTGTGGAAGAAGAACATTCTTGATGGGTTAAGAGTCTTTGTAGATGACTCCTCCATATGTGTGAACTTGTTTTGAGTTCAAGAACATATCTTTCATGTTTTAGACAACTTGTTTTTAACAAGTGCCTTTCAAAGCGTAGCAACTTTATTTCAGGATAGTCATCGATGTTTTTGATGATATCCTCTATGTAGCTCCTTTTAATGTATGAAATCCATAATATTCAGGATCAGGAACATTTATTGAGTTTTTTATTAGTGACCATGTTTTGTAGATTCCTGGGGCTTTACCCTTTAGTATTACAAAACAGGCAAAGTTACTTTTAGTAACAAAGTATTCATTAAGATTCTGTAGACACTTATAGTGTATAGCCTCATCTTCCCTGTTTTGATAAAGTTGATCAATAAGGTTTTGATGGTCTTGTGTTAATTTTTTGTCTGTGGTACTTTGATATTTTGTTATTTCCTTGGAGCATGACTCCATCTGTGATAAATTATTGGAGACATGATTTATTGATAATTTTTTCTTTCGGAAGCCTTTATTTTGTACAAGACTCTGAACAGAATTTTTGTTCTTCATATTAATTTCCCCAGATGTTTCAAGGAATTCATATTGTATGGTTTCATTCATGACATCAAATGAAATGGAATGCATCCCAACAGTATAAGGAGTAATCAAAGAAATAAATGGTGTTCCTAAGATTATTGTATGGTTTATATTTCTCACAAGCACGAAAGTTGTTTTAAATAAAAATCCATTTTTTACTATCGAGGTCTCAGTTTTGGCATCGATGTGTAACTTGGAATTGTCAGCAGCTGATAATTGATCTATGGTTGTTTTCCTAAAATTTTCAGGAACTAAACCTGGTTGAATACAATTTAGGTCAGCGCCCGTATCAAATAGTGCGATAGTATCAATTTTGACACATTCAGAAAATTGGATAGTGATTTTTACCAAATATTTTCTCACGACTATTTCTTTAAATCTTAGGAATGTATCTGGTATTTTCTTCTTTTCTGGATGGTCTGTTTTTGAGAGAGTATCTTTTATGAAACCAATCTCTTGATCTTGAGATTCTTTAAAAGTGATTATTTCTAGTCTAATATCTTTTAGCTTATTCTGAATATCATTTGTAATTTCAAGCTTTGGTCTTAATTTGAGAATTTCTGTTAGATCATAAGGTTTCCTTGGTTCTATATGATCCATATTTTTAAGGGGATCAAGGATTTTTTGAAGATAGTTTTGAAAAAGGCTAGAATCATATATATTTTTTTATCCTTCTAACCAGAACTCTTGGTTTTTTGTAAGAACATTGATATGTTCTCCTGAGTCCGTACTAGAGGAGAGCATATCATCTTGCTAAATACACTTATCTATATGAGAGGAATCAGTGTTTGTATCATTAAGCAAGAGGGATATTTTATTTGTTAATTCCTCTTATAGGTTTAATTCATGTAGCCTTTTATTAAGTCTACAATAATTTGCAGTGTGTCCTTTCTTATGGCATTTGTAGCATTCAATATCTTTGTATTTACCTTCAAATTTTTTTTCCCTTGAAGGATTATTACGGTAGTAACCCTTATCTTGGAATTTCTTCCTAGATTCTTTTTTTCTTGTTGTGAAATGATCTTTTGGGGGTGTTTTATTTGTACTACAACCACCCTCCTCCTTGCATTTTTTGACTGGCTGTTGTGAGTAAATATCAAGTTGTTGACAGAAATTACCTAATTCCTGCTTAGTTTGTTTTAGTTCTCTCTTAAGGTGTTTCTGGAGTTTTAAATTTGACATATCTTTAAACCTTCTTGTTGGGTTAAACAAACTAATTGGCCATATGTAAAATCATAATAAGGAATAATTTCTTTTCCACAATTTTCTCTTATCTTATTTCTAACCTTTTCTCCAAGAAGATTAGGAAAACCGGCTAAGAACTTTTCTTTCCAAAAAGGTTGATTAGAATCTTCCCTTAGCATTATTCTGGTTAAGAAAGTATTCTTGTAATCTAGAAAATCCACAAGTTTTCTGCATCTTAGATTTGCCAGTAATTCAGCATTTTTATCTCTAATATGGGACGGATCTCCTATGAAATGTAAGGAAATCGCAAGTATTAGATTATCAACCGCATTTGATTGGGCAAATCCTTCAGGATCCATAATAGCCTCCCCTTTCGTATTGAGCTTAACAGCGTTAATAATGGAAGTCTGATTTATAGGTGTTAAATAGAAATCCCACCATCCTTTTAGCTGTCCGGAGAAGCATGATATAATCATTTCTGCTATACTTTTATCACTAATTTGGCCATTATTTGTCCTAAATGCATTAGCATAAAATGTCATTTGTTGTATTATACTTATGATTTCATATTCTGATTTTCTATTGATATTCCAGTCATAGATCGAGTCACTACTGAACCGAGGTTGGGACACTGGTTTAGCAATACTAAGATCTGGGACCGAGTCCCACTCGATCTTATTAACCTGATCTTGAGTTTCATTAAATGATTGGTACTCATCATTCGTAATATGTTTCAAAGTGTTTATTCTCATTCCTAGGGATCGTTCAGGAGTGTCTGGGATGATGTAGGTAGAGCTACTTCCTGTATACTTATTGTTTCCTTTTGAGGAGATCTGGTAAGGTTTAAACGTAGGGCCTTGGGATTTAATATTCTTAATTAATATCTCTTTGTTTGGTTTATTAATTATGACTGAATGGGTTTGAACCAAACTTTCTATTCGTTCAATTTGTTTTCCTATAGCTCCTAGGTAAGTATTGGTAAAATTTATTTATGATAAAATACTCTTCCTATTTGGTTCTAAAGGGTCATTAATAGGTACTGCTTCAACCTTTCTTTCTCCTAATGGTAATAGTATTTCTTGGAAAGGTGGGTGTTTTGACAGGACATTTTTGCCGCTAGTTTTTGTCTCCCATTCCGTAACTCCTTTTTTCTCTGAGACTGGATTAGCTATATTTTTGAAGGGATAGTCAATAGAATTCTCCGAGCAATATATTTTAAACCAATTGAAGAACAATATATTAACCTTATGTTTTATCACAAAATTATAAAATTGTTCTTGGATGTTTTGCCTTATTTGTAGATAGTTTTTTTAGAACCATAATCTTTTGTGGCGATTATGTTCAGCCACAAAATCATCATGAAAAAACTTTTGTTGACTCTAAATTCCTTTTCTAGAACATTGATCCTTTCCCCGATATTTTCTGGTACAGAAGAATAAGAAGGAGCATCATGAGTAGAAGGTGTTTCAGTGTCGGTGTAAAATGTATAAAAAGGTCTTGGTATTTCACACGAATAATCAACCTTTCTTATATGAGAATTTGGTATAATGGAAATTGATCTTCTATGCTTAATTGGTGTATTAATTTGAGAAACTCTTCCTAAATCAATAGTACTTGATTCAGTGAGGTCTTCGGGATACCTAACACTTTGGGATTTTGTAAAAGAAATACCGATTCTTCCATCCTCATATTCTGTAACATAACTAAGTTGATTGTTCGGCCTTAAGTTGTTACTAGAAGGTGGTTTGGTTTCTCATACGAGGAACCATTCATCAGGAATAGTTATGTCTTTCCATTGAATAGTTCTAGGGATATTAGCATTTGCACGAGAGAAGTCTGTCTGTGATAAAAGGGTTGAGCTTTTTGGACATGTATTTCTTGCTCTAGTTGCAAAAGCTGTCATCATAGTCTTGTAGTAGACTCTATAGATGATTGCAATAGGTATAGATCCTTCAAGCATACAATAATTATGAGTCTTTATTTGCAAGACTAGACTTTTCAGAACATTTTTGTCTGAGAGTGATACTGATAGGTTTGGAAAACAATTAAAAGATATAGGTCCTGTACAAAGACTGGACTCAATTGAACTGAGAAGGGAATCTTCATAGCTTGTATGCCTAGCGTCCGTGAGCATAACCAGAATAGAAGTATTTAAGCCTTCTTTTGTGAGGGGTTTAATTCCAACCTGAACTAAACCAATATTTATGTATCCATACTTTCGTTCCCTATGTTTTTGTATAGTTTTGGGAGTAAGTAGGTTAATAGTTTCAGAGGGGTTTTGTATTTGTATATCCCTTTCTTCTGTTTTAACGGTATAATCAGATATGATAGGACACCAGGGTTTATAGATATGTTTTTTACTTACCTTAGGAATTTTCCAATTATCAATTGACTCATTAGAATCTTCTATGACGTATTCTTCACTGTTTATTATCTTAGTTGAACGATTACTAGACTGAATTGAAACAGAATCAGACGAAGTAGAGCCATAGTGGTACGAATCCATCTCTTCTTCTCAACCTATTATATGGGGCTTGTATTCTTACTACGGTCCCTGAACAAAATAAGGATAAACTGCATTCACCTGAGGACTTACTACACCTTCTGTACCGTTCGGGGCAAATATGCTCGCAAGAACACAATCCTCATATAATAGGTTGAGAAGCAGTTTATCCTTATTTTGTTCAGGGACCGTAGTAAGAATACAAGCCCCATATAATAGGTTGAGAAGCAGAGATGGATTCGTACCACTCTGGCTCTACTTCGTCTGATTCTGTTTCAATTCAGTCTAGTAATCGTTCAACTAAGATAATAAACAGTGAAGAATACGTCATAGAAGATTCTAATGAGTCAATTGATAATTGGAAAATTCCTAAGGTAAGTAAAAAACATATCTATAAACCCTGGTGTCCTATCATATCTGATTATACCGTTAAAACAGAAGAAAGGGATATACAAATACAAATCCCTCTGAAACTAATAGCCTACTTACTCCCAAAACTATACAAAAACATAGGGAACGAAAGTATGGATACATAAATATTGGTTTAGTTCAAGTTGGATTTAAACCCCTCACAAAAGAAGGCTTAAATACTTCTATTCTGGTTATGCTCACGGACGCTAGGCATACAAGCTATGAAGATTCCCTTCTCAGTTCAATTGAGTCCAGTCTTTGTACATGACCTATATCTTTTAATTGTTTTCCAAACCTATCGGTATTACTCTCAGACAAAAAATTTCTGAAAAGTCTAGTCTTGCAAATAAAGACTCATAATTATAGTATGCTTGAAGGATCTATACCTATTGCAACCATCTATAGAGTGTACTACATGACTATGATGACAGCTTTTGCAACTAGAGCAAGAAATACATGTCCAAAAGGCTCAACCCATCACAGACAGACTTCTCTCGTGCAAATGCTAATATCCCTAGAACTATTCAATGGAAAGACATAACTATTCCTGATGAATGGTTCCTTGTATGAGAAACCAAACCACCTTCTAGTAACAACTTAAGGCCGAACAATCAACTTAGTTATGTTACAGAATATGAGGATGGAAGAATCGTTATTTCTTTTACAAAATCCCAAAGTGTTAGGTATCCCGAAGACCTCACTGAATCAAGTACTACTGATTTAGGAAGAGTTTCTCAAATTAATACACCAATTAAGGATAGAAGATCAATTTCCATTATACCAAATTCTCATATAAGAAAGGTTGATTATTCGTGTGAAATACCAAGACCTTTTTATACATTTGAAACCGACACTGAAATACCTTCTACTCATGATGCTCCTTCTAGCCCGACTTATTCTTCTGTACCAGAAAATATCGGGGAAATGATCAATGTTCTAGAAAAGGAATTTAGAGTCAACAAAAAGTTTTTTCATGATGATTTTGTGGCTGAACATAATCGCCACAAAAGATTATAGTTCTTAAAATACTTTCTAGAAATAAGGCAAAACATCCAAGAACAATTTTATAATTTTGTGATAAAACATAAGGTTAATATATTGTTCTTCAATTGGTTTAAAATATATTGCTCGGAGAATTCTATTGACTATCCCTTCAAAAAAATAGCTAATCCAGTCTCAGAGAAAAAAGGAGTTACGGAATGGGAGACAAAAAATAGCGGCAAAAATGTCCTGTCAAAACACCAACCTTTCCAAGAAATACTATTACCATTAGGAGAAAGAAAGGTTGAAGCAGTACCTATTAATGACCCTTTAGAACCAAATAGGAAGAGTATTTTATCACAAATAAATTTTACCAATACTTACCTAGGAGCTATAGGAAAACAAATTGAACGAATAGAAAGTCCGTTCAAACCCATTCACCATAATTAATAATCCAAACAAAGAGATATTAATTAAGAATATTAAATCCCAAGGCCCTATGTTTAAACCTTACCGATCTCCTCAAAAGGAAACAATGAGTATACAGAAGTAGCTCTACCTACATCATCCCGTATACTCCCGAACGATCCCTAGGAAAGAGAATAAACACTTTGAAACATATTACGAATGATGAGTACCAATCATTTAAAGAAACTCAAGATCAGGTTAATAAGATCGAGTGGGACTCGGTCCCAGATCTTAGTATTGCTAAACCAGTGTCCCAACCTCGGTTCACTAGTGACTCGATCAATGACTGGAATATCAATGGAAAATCAGAATATGAAATCATAAGTATACTACAACAAATGACAATGTATGCTAATGCATTTTGGACAAATAATGGCCAAATTAGTGATAAAAGTATAGCAGAAATGATTATATCAAAGCTTCTCGGACAAATGCTAAAAGGATGGTGGGATTTCTATTTAACACCTATAAATCGACTTCCATTATTAACGCCGTTAAGCTCAATACGAAAGGGGAGGCTATTATGGATCCTGAAGGATTTGCCCAATCAAATGCGGTTGATGCTCTAATACTTGCGATTTCCTTACATTTCATAGGAGATCCGTCCCATATTAAAGATAAAAATGCTGAATTACTGGCAAATCTAAGATGCAGAAAACTTAGTGATTTTCTGGATTACAAGAATACTTTCTTAACCAGAATAATGCTAAGGGAAGATTCTAATAAACCTTTTTGGAAAGAAAAGTTAACTTAGTGATTTTCTAGATTACAAGAATACTTTCTTAACCAGAATAATGCTAAGGGAAGATTCTAATCAACCTTTTTGGAAAGAAAAGTTCTTAGCCGGTTTGCCTAATCTTCTTGGAGAAAAGGTTAGAAATAAGATAAGAGAAAATTGTGGAAAAGAAATTATTCCTTATTATGATTTTACATATGGCCAATTAGTTTGTTTAACCCAACAAGAAGGTTTAAAGATATGTCAAAATTTAAAACACCAGAAACACCTTAAGAGAGAACTAAAACAAATTAAGCAGGAATTAGGTAATTTCTGTCAACAATTTGATATTTACTCACAACAGCCACTCAAAAAATGCCAGGAGGAGGGTGGTTGTAGTACAAATAAAACACCCCCAAAAGATCATTTCATAACAAGAAAAAAAGAATCTAGGAAGAAATTCCAAGATAAGGGTTACTACCGTAATAATCCTTCAAGGGAAAAAAAATTTGAAGGTAAATACAAAGATATTGAATGCTACAAATGCCATAAGAAAGGACACACTACAAATTATTGTATACTTAATAAAAGGCTACATGAATTAAACCTAGAAGAGGAATTAACAAATAAAATATCCCTCTTGCTTAATGATACAAACACTGATTCCTCTGATATAGAAAAGTGTATTCAGCAAGATGATATGCTCTCCTCTAGTACGGACTCAGGAGAACATATCAATGTTCTTACAAAAAACCAAGAGTTCTGGTTAGAAGGATAAAAAAATATATATGATTCTAGCCTTTTTCAAAACTATCTTCAAAAAATCCTTGATCCCCTTAAAAATATGGATCATATAGAACCAAGGAAACCTTATGATCTAACAGAAATTCTCAAATTAAGACCAAAGCTTGATATTACAAATGATATTCAGAATAAGCTAACTGATATTAGACTGGAAATAATCTCTTTTAAAGAATCTCAGGATCAAGAGACCGGTTTCATAAAAGATACTCTCTCAAAAACAGACCATCCATAAAAGAAGAAAATACCAGATACATTCCTAAGATTTAAAGAAATAGCCATGAGAAAATATTTGGTAAAAATCACTATCCAATTTTCTGAATGTGTCAAAATTGATACTATCGCACTATTTGATACGGGCGCTGACCTAAATTGTATTCAACCTGGTTTAGCACCTGAAAATTTTAGGGAAACAACCATAGATCAATTATCAGCCGCTGACAATTCCAAGTTACACATCGATGCCAAAACTGAGGCCTCGATAGTAAAAAATGGATTTTTATTTAAAACAACTTTCGTGCTTGTGAGAAATATAAACCATATAGTAATCTTAGGAACACCATTTATTTCTTTGATTACTCCTTATACTCTTGGGATGAATTCCATTTCATTTGATGTCATGAATGAAACCATACAATTTGAATTCCTTGAAACATCTGGGGAAATTAATCTGAAGAACAAAAATTCTGTTCAAAGTCTTGTACAAAATAAAGGCTTCCGAAAGAAAAAATTATCAATAAATCATGTCTCCAATAATTTATCACAGATGGAGTCATGCTCCAAGGAAGTAAAAAAATATCAAAGTACCACTGACAAAAAATTAACACAAGACCATCAAAACCTTATTGATCAACTTTATCAAAACAGGGAAGATGAGGCTATACACTATATGTGTCTACAGAATCTTGAAGAATACTTTGTTACTAAAAGTAACTTTGCCTGTTTTGTAATACTAAAGGGTAAAGCCCTAGGAATCTACAAAACATGGTAACTAATAAAAGACTCAATAAATGTTCCTGATCCTGAATATTATGGATTTCATACATTAAAAGGAGCTAAAAATTTAGCATCCAAAAATCTACAAAAAAATTTCTACATAGAGGATATCATCAAAAACATCGATGACTATCCTGAAATAAAGTTGCTACGCTTTGAAAGGCACTTGTTAAAAACAAGTTGTCTAAAACTTGAAAGACATGTTCTTGAACTCAAAAACAAGTTCACACATATGGAGGAGTCATCTACAAAGACTCTTAACCCATCAAGAATGTTCTTCTTCCACAACCAAGAAATTTCCGTTTTACCTGAAGCAATCCAAGATTACATCTTCCAAAGGTTCACGAGACTTTAGAAAAAAAAGGAAGTACAAATCCATGAATTCCTCGATGATATCTTGTATAACAAGATCAAAGTACATGGGATATACGTCCAACAAGAGTTCAGTTATAGCAGGACAGGCACATGTGCAAACGGTTGCAATCCGGATTTCTACAGATGTACACTTGAATATAAAGTAAATTTGTGCATCATTAATGCCAGGCTATTTCATGCTTATCACGAAGAAGAAATTTGGTACAAGGGTGAAAAAATTACACTCTAAACTCTCCTTGACTTTGGGTTAATTAAACAAATTATTATCCCATCCAGTGAAGACCTTTCTCAGTACAGTTGGTTGGGGAAGACATTTAAAGAGGTGATTACCAAATACAAAGAAATGATTAAAGAACATTACATCTTGGTAAGGATCACTTCAAAATCTCCAGAATGGATCAAACACGTGTTTGAACCATCAATACATCTGGTTCTTGTGGAAGGATTATCAAATACGGATTTTATCCAAAGCCACGTCCTGATAAACAAAGATCACAAAGCACATTGCAAGGGCACCCTCCGAGAAAAAATCAACAGATGGACAAGTACTAACCTTGCATTAAATTTCAATGAATGCAAAATACTTCAAAACTATATGACAGATAACATTGTTGTATATCAAAACCAAATATACAAAATCTACACTACAAGTACATTTACAAAAGTAAGAAGCAGGATGTACACCATCATCAAGGCCAGCACAAACTTGCCAGAGTTCGTAGAAAAATATAAGGCTGAAGAATATGCTGCAAGAAACAGAAGAATGATACCACAACCAATCTTCTTGGGCAATGATAATGATTTCAAATGTGATGGTTCATCACTGGAATGATGACACATGCATTAGAAATGTTGGAAATATTATTTATGTTTTGATGATGATTCGTCACGTAATTAGACAATCACTTACAACCCATGATGATGAAGTCGTAACTAATTGTTATAGTGCATAATGAAAGAAGAAGCAAGAAATGGTCTAGAGATAAATGTATAAGTTCTATCTAGAGTCTGAACTTTGTATAGGTTGTTTCAGACAAGCAGTGTAATAGAATAGGAACTAGGCGAACAGCTGAGTCACAACAAGAAAACTGAGTTATAGCAAGAAAACTTAATATGCACATGAAGAACTGAGGGTTCAAACTCAGTTATGCTAGAACTGAAGAAGATAAGTTCGCTGAGGGACTCAGACTCAGTTGGCTTATCTAGAAAGACGGAGAACGAGGGACACGGACTCGCACGAGAACGAAGAACGAGGTGGCAAACTCGGTTAGAAGGCGATTAAGTCGTGACTATAAGTCAGGATTCAGGCAAGTCTTTGGTGACCTGAAACTGAGTTATAGATCATGTAAAACTGAATAATCTTAAGGACAAAGATTATCAGTTACCTGGATAAGAAGAAACTGATTGGTATACTCTGACTTAGTCAATTGAAGTCAGATATTAAGTATACAAGGTACTCAGTTTTGAAGAAGAGTAGAAAACTGAGTTAAGGCCTTATTAAATTCAAACTGACTATACGACAAAAGATCGTACATGTGAACGTTGGCTAAACGACAAGTGTAACGGCTACAAGAGCTAGTGACCGTTACATCACCCCTATAAATACACAAGAGAATCACTTAAGAAGAGAGAGAGGAGGATCAGAAAAAGAGGTTTACAAGCATATATTCAAAGATCCAAATCCAGATCCATAAAATCAGATCAGATATATCTAGAAAAAGGGGAAGCCAACTGAATTGCCTTGAAGACTTCAAAGAAAGATCCAGTAACCCATCAAGGGGGAAAGAAGGCATCTTAGAGCTACAAAGTCAGATCCAGAAGAATCAGACAGCTCACTGAATTAATCCTTGATTAATTCTAAACCTAACCTTTGTGAAAAAGGGTTGCTGTGCATAGTTTGAAGAGAGCAATTCTACCTTTCTTCATACGGTTGCAACTTGGTTGCCACGACCGTTGTTGGTGCGGTTGCGGATTTGTGTGTTGGTGTTAGTGGTGAGCTGGTGAAGGGGCAATTCCACCTCCGAAAGATCAGTGTGCAGGATGAAGGGAGCAATCTCACCTTTCTTCATTTTGTGTAGACAGTGAAACTAGGGTGTTGTGAAGGACTGTCATAGTGCTAGGATTTTGTAACGGTTATCTCATTATTCTAGTGGTACCTCCTACGCAACAGGAGAAGGGGAGACGTACGGGATTACACCACCCGGAACTTCCATAAACAAATCTTGTGTTGATTTACTTTAAGCATTTGTGTTTGTTTTTTTTATTGCATTATCACTCAGCAAACCCCAGACACTGAGTCAGCACAGAACTGATACATAAAGAGTCTTAGAACTTAACTGACTCATCTATTGCACTAAAGGCTAGTTTTATCCGCTGCCAGTTAACAAGACTAAATATAAGTCAGCATTGACTTATATTCAGTTGAGCTAACTGAACTCCGCACAAGTTAAGGGACAGGAACAAAATTGAATTGAGATCAGTTTGAGTTTCAGAGAAACTCAGTTCCTGGGGCTTTTCCAGCTCAAGATTAGTTTTTGGTGACAAGTTTATTCACCCCCCCCCCTCTAAACTTGTGTTAGCCTTTCCAAGTGACCAGCAATTGGTATCGGAGCAAATCTTCCTTTGGAAGAGATCCGAATTGTTACTGCTCAAGGTGATAACTGTGAATCAGTTATTTGTTCGGAGCATCCAGATGTTGAAGACCCTTCACTGTATCAGTTGTAAAACACTTAGTTTCAATGTCTACATTTGGAGATAGAAGTTGGCTTACTCACCCCCTAACTAATTGCTTGCAAAATATATCTGATTTTCAGGATCAAATGTTTGAAAGGTTCAGTGCGACAAATTTACATACAAATCCAGAACCTCAACTCTGTGATGATGTGGATACAAACTTCAATGTTTATATTAACGAATCCAGAGGAGTTCCATCACTAAGAGACCTCTCAAAAGAAGAAGGAAATGAGTTGTTGCAAGTGATTGTTGATATAGAAGATTCATCACAGTAACAAAAGAGTGTACATTCAAATCCTAAAACAGCATCAAATCATCAAGAAAAGGTACATTCTTCAAATCAGTTATCATTCGCTGAACTCAGTCTGAGAAACTCTGATCTTGTCAAGGTAACTGAAAAACTTACAATGGAACTAAAATTAAAGGACATGGAACTTGACAAAGCAAAAGATTGGAATGAGTTTCTTGAAACTCAGGTGTCAAATCTAGCTGAAAGATTAATGTCTAGTAAATTTGACAAAAGCAATGATAATCCCCCACCCCTACCCAGTCTTGAGACTTCAAAAGGTATAAACTTTAGAAATCAAAATACTGGAAGATCTAGTGGATTACACAAGGAAACTAAAAATGTTAAATCTAAAAGAATCCTTGTGAAATCAACTAAGATTGAGCGTAATGGTTTATCCAGAAAAGAGTTGAGAAGGTTCAATTCTCTCAACAAAGAAACTGAAAGTAATACTTCAGCAACTAACTCAGCCGGACCCAAAAAGGTATGGGTACCGAAGAAAACTTAAACTGTTTTGCAGGAAAAGTCGGTTCACATTGCAAAATCCTCAGAAAACTGACTTCTATACAAAACTGAGAAGGCAAAGGCTGATGAAGGACAAATTGGTCAAAAGCAGAAAACTTTCCAGCTACCATCTGACGTTTGGGCTGACATGACAAATCACTCGAAGCCACGTGTCAATCTGGGAGAAAAAGTAGGTGTACATCCCTACAAAATCTCATTGATTGTGATATGACTCTCATTTTTGAAAACGATTGATCGACGCAATCTTGACGAAATCCTGCTCACCTAAAATCAAGCATTCAAGAATCCTTAACTCAAAAATCAATGGATCGTTACAACATTGATGAAGGAATCACTACAAGCCTGGACGAATTTTGTCAAAAATTCTCAAACTCCACTCTTTCAATCCAAATTGCACAGAAGATCAAAAAGATTCGAGGATTGGAGAACCTGATTCATACAAAGGTCACTACTTTGTGTCCAGATGGCATCAGAGATTTCTACAGGAATGCCGAAATCATCAACAATGGAAAAGCTTTAAAACGACTGTTCAAGATAAAAGCTTAACTGTTGATGAACATTTGCTATCACTTATCTTCGGGTTAGATATAATCGGAGGATCTTCATCTTTCACTTTTGGGAACGAAGAAAAAGGCAAACTTTGGAGTGTCACTGCAATCAACAAGAAGGAGAAGAATTTCATTGGCTCCATCTATCAAAAAAAGAGAGAATTTGCAATCTTGACGATACTTCTGACCAGAAACGTCATTGGTCATGTTCGAAATTTCTACACTCTCTCAACAAATAAAATGAAGATGATTTATGCTATTTGGTTTGGAGAGAAACTGGATTGGAACAAGTTTGTTCTCAATCAGTTGATAAAACAAATTTCAGAAGAGAAGGAGAGAATCAAAGAAAGAAAGGAAGTTACTGGAGAAATGTTTCTACTGAAAAAAGGATTTAATTATCTAGTGCAAAGGATACTAGATCATTTCTCCATTTCAAAAGTCACAGAAACCAAAGCAAAACTCAAATCAGTGTCCACTGGGACAAAGAAAAGAAAAATCATTGAAGAAGAAGAATGGAGTAAAGTTTCTGACTCCAGTTCAACTGGAACTGTGAATCTAGACGAAAGAACTCTGAGAAGGCAGAAGAGGATGTGGAACAAGTTTCAGTCAAAGAAAACTGAAACTGAGAATGTAATCCAGATTGAGGATGAAACTGAGGAGAGTGAACAAGATGAAGATGAGGAAAGTGAAACTGAAGAAAATGAAGAAATTAAAGAAGATGATGATGATGATGATGATGATGAAACTGAAGATAGTGAATCTCCAACAGAGTTGTATGGGGAGTACACTGAAAAGCAGAGAGAAGCTGTGGAAGACGCTGAATTTTGTGAAGCTGTGTATGAAAAGGAACTGACAGTTCATGATACTCACTTTTATTATCCAGAAACTGGCTCCTCATCGCAAGTTCATGAGGCATCCACAAGCAGATTGGCAACTGACGGTTCTCAGCATCAAGAAACTGAAGCTGAAAGAAGGAAGAAGGTGGAAGAAATCTTTGAAGGCGTAATGAAGACCTTAGAACAGAAGCTTTTCGATCTACACGACTTCATTGGAAGATCTCATTATTCAGGATTGAACAAATACTCTAACCTCATCACCCTCCGTAGGTTATTTGAAGATTGCTATCACTTATCTTCAAACAAGGGGGAAGATAAAGCTGGTGATAAAGTTAAGGATCAAGCTGGTACTAGTGGAAGTGATGCTAAAGCTGAAACAACTGATGAGATCCTTGCCAAACAGTTGATGGAAGAACAAGACAAACAGATAAGAACAAGACAAACAGTTGTTTCCGTCAACATACTACTTACTGTTCCGCGAGATCTGTGGTGACTCTTTCAAATAAGATTGGGGGTTCTCACGATCGTTTAATACTGTTCCGTCCAACTGGTCCTTAATCCAGTTGTTACTTTTTTTATTTTTTTATTTTTATTTTATTTTATTTTTGTCATTTTATTTTTGTTATTTTATTTCTGTTATTTTATTTTATGTTTATACAACTAATCCACTGAGTTATCTTCTCAGTCGTGATTATAGTATATATTATTATTATATTATATATATATACACTACTTATAATATAAAAAATATAAAAAAGAAGTTCGGTAATTACCGACATATTTCTATTCATATTTATATTTATTATTCCGCTGTGTTATCTTCCCAGCTGGGCTCATAACTGGTCATCTTCCAGTTTATTGTTTATGTTCTTACTTTCTTTTTAATTTTTGTACTTATTAATTGTATCTTTATATATCGTTCTATATCCGTATCCTTCCCCGTCCCGTTGTCCCCCCTTGCTCGATCATTGTGGCCGTTCTGGTATCAGAGACATGAGGGGGTAGTGTTGTGTGTGGTGTAGAGGTCTGGTACAGTCTGTGTCTTGTCCTTGTTGTAGAAAGGATTGTGTTCTTGCGAGCATATTTGCCCCGCACGGTACCGAAGGTGTAGTAAGTCCTCAGGTGAAGGCAGTTTATCCTTATTTTGTTCAGGGGCCGTAGTAAGAATACAAGCCCCATATAATAGGTTGAGAAGCAGAGATGGATTCGCACCAATCTGGCTCTACTTCATCTGATTCTGTTTGAAGATCGTTATTCGTAGATCTAACTAGGAAGATAACGAACGGAGAAAATATTGATATGATTATCAATTTACGATTGATAAACTGCTAAAATTAAACAGTCCTGAGAATAATAAAGAATTTAAACCTGATAAACAATTCCTTCACAATAATTTTTGTGCTGATTATAACCTTGAGAAACGAATATGGTTTTTCAAAAACTTCCTTAAAACTAGACAGTATGTTCAAGACAAGTTCTATGAGTTCGTCTTCGAATATAGGGTCAATATTCTATTCTTTGAATGGTTTGAAATCTATGCATATCAAAATTCCATCGACTATCCTTTTGAAAACTCTCTTGATTATTCTATTCCTTCCTGGAAAATAATTATTGATTCTAAGAAAAACTCGTATCATCATTCAGCTTTTACATAAAGCAATGAGTAACGACAAAACCTATTACCAAGAATCAATAAAGAAAGAATCCTATGTCATTAAAGAAAGGGATATGATAAATACAAAATCTTTAGGTAAAAAGGCCATCCCTATTCCTCCAACTTGCCAAAGTGAAATAATTAGAATATAAAAGATTGAGCCAATCAGAAAGGTTTCAGAGAAAAACTCTGTGGAAACCTCCCAAGGCAATCATTCCTTGTATGAACAGATGACTACTAGAGCAATTCTAGTTGAATCCACTCCTACAATGATCCCGTCTAAATCTATAAGTAATGATTCGTATGATGAGAAGATAATTCGATCTCCAACACAATCGTTATTAACAAAATTGTCTAATGAGGAAACTGAGAAATATTATACCAAAAAAATAGTTCTAAAACAAGACACTACTGAAACCCAAGAGTCTAGTAAGGGTCAATTGATTCCTACCAGCCAACGAGTTCCTCCTCGAAATCTCATCAGTACAACATCCATGTCTCAAAACGTGTATGACAATAGTCTAGGATTTAATGTGAACAAAGGTTTCAATATTAACCAAATACATATTATGTCCACAAATCTAGACATGGTTATTGGAAACAAATTAGATCGTTTACAACAAAGTAATCCTGACAAGAAAACCTTGAAAGGATCTTTAAACATTATGAATGATTCATCTACATCAATTTTAAATCTTTATGTTTTCCGAACCACTTTTCATGTGGAAACATCATCCAATATTAGACCATTTTGGAAAGAAAGATTTCTGAAAAGATTATTATTTCTTTTAAAAAGAGATTTCGAAAGACACAAGGTTTTAAAAGACTACTTCTTTAAAACCCAAATATATTATGCTATCAGAGAAAGGGATGATCACAGTAATACTTATTTTTACTTAATCATTTTTTTTTCACATAGGCAATATATTAGAATATGTCTTAATAAGATATATAAAACCTCTATTTTTACTAATCTAAGAAATATTCGTCCATCTAACATAAAGAACGTTATCCCAAGATTAGTTGGTCTACCTATGGGCACTAGTTATGATCTTTTTGAATATTGTTTAACAATCTATTTTGTTAACAAGTATATTTTCAAAGGATTTGACTTATATCAAAGTCATACTAGACCAATCAAGGCTCTTTACAATGTGCGTCATAAATGGCTTGAAGGCGCTAATATAAATCTGCTAAATAGGTTCTGCGGTCATGATAAATCCAAAACCTTCATAAATTACTTGTTTTTGGATATAATGATAGATGAAGAAAGGATTGTTCAAAATACAAAACCTCATAACATATGCAAAAACAAAATTCATATGTTTCCTAACAACATATACGAACATCCCTAAGGGGAAAATTGTTCGCCACAAGAAAGAACATAAAAAAACATGATAAAATTAAACATTATATTCGATACGTACTACAGAAAAAGGATGATATTTCAAAATATTCATTCCATTACATAAGTATTCAGAATTCTGTGAATACTTGGCTATTAATGAAATATCGGATTCTATGTGGAAAATACATAAAATCCAGATACTGGTTACGAAAGAAATTTGAAACCACATTCAAATATGAATGGGTTCAAAAGGGAAAGATATTACATCCATTTTCTTACAAAAAAATAAACACCTTCATACAGATGGAATACAAGGAAGGGATGCCCCCACGACATCCAAAAGATATCATTTTAATATCCAAAAAAGAAAAAGATGAGTTGGTTAAAAATTGGAGGGGGTCCAATGAATTACATTACTATGTGGTTGTTGAGGGTCACAGACCAGGGATAAACAAAACATTGTCTCTTGCAGAAAATCGTTCTCAGCCATAAACTCCCTTTTTTTACAAATTCCCATCTTTAAATAAAGCCGTTGAATTCCTAAGTACAGTCCCACTGACTGACTACTTCATGGATGATTCAATCAAAGAAGAATTAATACAAAACAAAAAAATTCTATCTATGACAGGGGTTTCTCGGGAAAAGGGTGATATGACTAATAAAGAAATACAAACCTTTGGAGATTTTGTAGCAAAAGAAAGAACAAAAAGGAGATACAAAGAAGAAGAACATGAGATACTTCATCAAGTAAAAACCTTTTTCTTTCCTCACCAACAAATTCAAAGTTTGCCAAACTCCATTCAAGACCTTATCTTTGAAAAAGCAAGAGAGAAGTTCAATAAGGAAGAAGATATTCATGACTTCCTCGACTTGTTATGGAAGAGAAGGCTCTATGTATCTGGAATAACCATTCAGCATGAGTACCATCATAGCAGACAACGAAAATGTCTGAAGCATTGTCACTACAAACAATGTGGGTGTACATTGGACTACAAAATCAACAAATGTGCAATTGATTTTGAAGTATTTCAGACATTTTATCCTGAGGGATTACCATTTGAAGGGAATATAATCACAATACAAACCCTGCTAGATTTTGGTCTAGTAGACTGGATTCTTTTCAAGACATATGGAAACCTTCTTGAACAAAACAGCCTGGGGAAAACATTTGTTACCCTTGTCAAGAGATTCCATAGTGAAACATCACCCGGTGCATCATGGATCATTGCTGACATTGATTCAAAATCCCCAGAATGGATTGGTGATAAAATCGAACCAGCATGCCATGTAATATACCTCGAAAGAATACAAGAAAATCCACTTGAAAACTATCAGCTAGGTGAATATCATTATAATATGGATAGTATAATGACAAGAAAAGAACAAATCAACAATTGGAGATCTAGAACCCTAGCTTTTGATTCATGGGAAGGACTCCATCTCCACAACTCTGAGATATATAACAGACTTGTCTTCAAAAATCTGATATACAAATTCTATGTAGAAGATCCCGACAATCCTATAAAAAATGTCTCTTATTCACCTCTAAAAGCAGAGACCAAGTATCATCAGCTCGTCAACTAGTATAAATCTGAGGGATATGAACAAGAAGGGATAAATCGTTTATTATCCTTAATCACAAGAATAAACCATTTGATCAATATATATGTAGTTTTATTCTCTATACTCCGATGGAATTACAAGAAAGAAGCAATTTGTTCGCTTATGTGATTATCCTGATGGTAATGAAAAGTTACTACATCAAAATTACCATTTACAAAACAAAATTTACTACCAAGGATATTTACAACATGGGACCCACATTTCCAACAAAATGATGTATTTTTCCATGCTAATTGCTAAAATCACTATATGGTATCATCATATCAAAGACTTAGAAAATATCACTATTCTACACTATTCATGACATACTATTTGCACCCAAAATTTTCTATAAATAGGAAGGATTAGACATGAAGGAAGGAGGAAACATAAAGAGAAAAAATAATGAGGCAAAAGAGAGAGAGAAAGCTAGAGAAAGAAAGAAATTTTTCTTTGAAGAAAACCTCCAACTCTTTTCTAGTTTCCAACTTCCAAATTTCTTCTTTCAATACTATAAATCTTTGTAATGTTCTTGCTTGATCTTTCTTCTATACTATAAAGAAGATAGATTCAACTTGAACTTTGATCTTTAAGTTGAAGTTAAGTCCAACATGGACTTGTTTTTGAAGTTTGGTTCCACCTGGAACTTGTATAACAACTCCGGTGAGCGGTGGTTTCCGGCAACCGGTAGTCAAAGTTTCAGATCTACTACTCTTCTGTAAAGATCTACTATTCTTCTATAAAGGTAGCTTCTTTACCTAAATACTTTCATCGAATACACGTGGTTGCGATTATAAGCACCGCCTTTTTATTTTCTTTTTCTGTTTGCCGGACATCTGTCAACGTCATACATGTCTATCACTACGTGATGTGGCCAAAGCGAGAGGTCCAATCTAACCGGCTGTGTACCGGGTCGACTGTAGTCTAGTTTGGTGAGTCAAGGTCGTCTCCTCGGGGATCACACACTTATGAGGTTACACACTAAAGAGTCTATATTAATTCGATCTAGGTCGCAGTTTAGTGAAAAATTAATCAATAGCATAAATAAAGTACTGAATTAACTAAGATGATAAATTATAAAAGAAGCTAACCAAGATAATATGTAGTCTAGCTATCCTCTTGCAACGTCATGGGAACGACTTCCTACCATCCTACCATTCATGCTTGAAAATGTGAAACGGTGCATTCCTAATCAAGCAATTCCCCCTCATACGAGTGAATGAAATAGCTTTCTACCTCCTCCTTGGTCTAGACGAACTAAACCTAATGATTCGGTATGCTACGCCCGTGAATGCAATGGCAAAGCCAACTATCCCCGGATAAGAAATCGAATGCCTCAAAGAGGTCGATTTTACCTTCCGGTTCACCTACCCTCTTCCTACAATTAACATCTCCTTTCGGTATCCGTTAACGTGTAAATGCTAACACTAGGCAATTACTCCAATGCAAGCAACAATGCAAAAAAGTAGGCAAAGCTTCACAATACTCAAAACTAACAACATAAACAATCATTCCCAATCAATCACAAGAGGATAAACTAATACTACAACATAATCTTGGCTAGAAAAACCTAGCCACTCATGTCTACAAACATAATCATCTCAAGATTAACATTCATAAACATAAGAACAACTGAATGATAACTAAGATTAGAGATTACCACTTCAAATGGTGAAATTCGAGTTGGTGTTCATCATCCAACCTCAAAAGCTTTAATGGAGCCAACACTAGTGTGTTAAACTTCAACAAGAAATCAAAGCTAAACTAGAATCCTTAGCCTTTACAATCAAATTCAAGTGCTAATTTCTACTAAAATTCGGCTATAAGAGCCTTGGGGTGAATGGTGCCTGGAAGATGGAAGAGTTGGAGAAGATAAAGTCTGTTTTTTTGTTGATAATGTGAATGGAAGAATAAAAGAGATTAAACTTTTGCTGACTCTACACTCTTGACGCGCGTCACCACATAATTGACGCGCGCCAGCCAAAAATTGCACTAGTGGCGCATGTCATAGATTCTTGGCGCGTGTCACGTCCAATTGTGGTGACTGACTGAATGACATCTGCATTAATTGCTCAACCACTCCATGACGCAGGTCAATGTGACATGGCGCAGGTCATCAACATACAAAATCACGAAATCATAATTTTATTCTCCCGGCTGGCATGTATTGAACCCTCTAATGTGTATCAAACAATGGGCTGGAATCCTTGCCACGGCACAAAATCATCACAAAAGAATCAAAAGCCACCCTGAGGTCAGAATCCACACTCCAATCCATGATATCTGTGCTGCAAAATAGACACAAAGTTACCACGAGTAAATCTGAAAATAAAATCGGCTAATAACTAATATAATACAACTAAAACGTGGTTTTTCTGAAAATCTATGTACAAAAAATATGGTGCCCATCATCATTCAAATTGCTCAATTTGATGTCAAAATATCGCTAATTGCATCAGAAAATGGGGTAAATCATTGGATTTATATCATCAGGTTGACTTACATCAACCACTTCCCACTTAGCTTTTGCTCGTCCTCGAGCAACTAGAGCGATAAGGTTATCTAGATACACAAAAAATACGATCATGCAACATCAAGAAGTGAGAGTCCAATTAGGCGATGCAACCTATCAAAATCACAAGGACATGTTCTCCATAATCTAAAGAAGCAGTGGAGTGTGTGAGTGAATATTCGTTAAGCTTGTTATCAACTAACGATCATGAAATCATGCAAACATTGTTCAAAACATGCAACCAAAAGTTTAGGAATGAGATCAATCTCCACTCATGAGGCACTCGGAATAAAGGAACTAGGTCAGGTAGTTGACAAATCGGCTTGTAATGTTCAGGCTAGGGTAGTGGCTAACGAAAGGAAATAAAAGGATAATCAAAAGAATAAGGAAAGATAGCAAGAATCCGCACCTTCTCCTTCATGATACCACTCTTCCAAATAAGTCACTTCCTACCCGTACATCACTTAAGATCTTACGATTCGCTTCAAAATCGCCTTCGATGACTCATTATTGATGGTGAAGTATTTACAACTTGTAAGCTTCCTTTTGAATTGAGGTCGAATTATTAGAAGCTTTTATTTGACTCTTGAAATATATACAAAATAAAAGAAACTATTTTTTTTAATATTTTTTTTTTACCACCAATGGCTTCTAAACAACTTCACAAGATGCCATCTCAACCTACTAGCACTTCCATCCAACTCTTAGCTCCAACCATCGCTCTCACAAATACTAGACTCTTGCTATGCTTGTGGGAGGTCAAAGGAATGTAGACCAAAATCTTGGGTAAGGGTCGGATTATAATGAGGCTAAATATGAACGGCTAGTTCGAGTGGGGTCTCACCACTCTACAAGGCTAAGATGGGGACAAAAGGGGAAATTCACGTTCAGGAAGGCCATTTGGCTACGGTTGAGTCAAAGTAATGCCAAAAATCGTCATCCCTATTCCGATTCCAAGTACCTGTTATTTCGTCTCAAAAGAATAACATTCCTAAATTCACGTTGCAAATAAGAGTATGCATGCACAATTTCATGAAAGGTTGTTTGTTAACACCGAGATCGGAATATACGTGCACAAAGGATCACACTACCAACAAAGATTAGTGAATAACATGCACCTATGTTTTGTCAGAGTTACTCGTTTTTATTGAAATACTCGCTCTATCAATTACAAGATCGTAATTCTTGCCAAAAGATAATTTATACAGCTCTAAATTCTTGGGGATGATCAAAGGTAAGCTTTTTTTTAAGCAATTAAAGGCATTACCCGTTGTTAGACTAACTATACACCCACTCCCCACTTACGAGTCTGCATTGTCCTCAATGCGAAGTGAGTAATGAAGATATAGTTAGGGGAACAATGGGGAATCAACATGAGCAAAATGAATGAGATGACCATAAACAAAATTAGGGCAAAAATTGGGGTAAAAGTCTTGGTGGCGCACGTCAAGAGCAAAATGGCGTGCACCAAAGTTACAATTGCTATACAGAGAGTTTAGCCTATAAAACTGGCGTACGCCAACATTAGTGAGACGCGTGCCTTTCTCAAAAGTAAGAGGTATGACGTGCGTCAGAGCATTATTGGCGTAGGTCAGTAGTGCAAAAACTCAAGAAAATTAGGGTTTTCATGCAGGGGGGTGGGTAACAAGCAAAATTAAATTTGTACAAAGGCATGAAACTTGAAACAAGCAAAATTAATGAAAAGAAAGACAAATATATTACATTATTCAGATTGCAACAGCATAGTTTTCAACATGAAAGCACAAGTGCAACAAGGATTCGAAGCAACATCAAAAGATAAACAAATAAACTACAAACTAGGCCAACCAACCAACAAACAAACACGCAAACTAATCAGACTCGATGTCAGGCTCATCAGAAGGCTCATCAGAAGACGGGGAAGCACCAAGCATATCTCGGGGGACAAGACCACGATGTGCTACCAGACTAGGGAAAAACTCATCGTGAGAGTAGGCAGGAACTCGGGCTACACTAGTGCACAAATGTGAGATCAGCCACGCAAAGGGAATGAAGGGGAAAGTGCATGTAGGCCTGGCATAGGACCATGCAGCTTGATGGATCAACTTACCCCAATTGATATACATCTCGCGCCTGATTGCGTAAAGCAAAAGCAACTCGTTATCCGTCATCTGCTCAAAGTTGTCTGTAGGAAGAATGCGGTTATTGATAAAACGCTTCCACGCCCGCGTCTCAGAAGATAGAGTAGAAACTAAATAGTCCACCCTAGGGCCTTCCCGTCCCGGGAAAAGCGCAGCAGTAGCGGTAGAGAGATGAGCCATGAAACTACCAATGTTGTTGAGACCCCACTTAATCTCATAATGCTGATGAGGAGCAACGGTGGTGGAAGAGAGGTTAAAAGCATCATTGATATCCATCCAGTGGAAGGGAACCTCAATTCCACGAACCATGATCGATTTAGTGGATCGTTCTTCAGGCTCAACTGACAACATGGCATAGAACTCACGAACGAAAGTCTCGTTGATGCGCCCCCGCGGTGGTGCGACCAAACGATTCCATCCTCCCACTCTATGCGATACTCGGTCAAATCTGACAGCTTCTTGGATTTAATACCTCGTTCCAAGAGAATTGGACGACGACTGAAGAGTTCGGTGTAGTTGTGCACGGCATCTGCACCAGCCATGTCAAAGAAAAGCACGGGACGATCATCTTGAGGAGAAGACATGGTGACAGGAAATAGAAGAAGAAAAGAGGGCAAAAGGGACGGAAAGAAATAGAGGGGTAGTTGTGGAGTTAAAATAGAAGATTTTAGGGTTTGAGGCATTTAATAGGCTGAAAACGCGTAGGTGACGCGTGTCAAGCCTATCTTGACGTGCGTCAAGGGGACAAAGACTGATCCTAGGGTTCGGTGGCGGCAGAGGCGTGACTGATGGTTGTCAAGTCGGTTGACAGGCGCCACGGGTAGGTTGGCGTACGCCAAGCCTATTGTGTGTGCGTCAGGTGTGGACAAAAGGCAATGGCGTGCGTCAAAGAGGGATGTCATACCTCAACAAGACAAAAAGACACTGACGCACGCCAAAATGGTAATGACGCAAGTCAAAACACTTGGACAGACATATCTACCCAAATTAATCACAAATAATTTAACAATACTGGGTAGACAGATAAAACACAAATTCAACACACTGGTAGTACTTGAATACAAAGCAGCAATCCCAAAATGAAACAACATTTGCAACATCCACACAAAGATCAAAATGACAAAATAGTTCAACAAAACGACACAACTGCAGAAAATAAAAACAAAGCTACATACGGCTAGATAATAAAAAAAAACAAAGTCTGGTGAACAAAAGTACTAAACGGCATCGGCAAAGGATGCAGGAACAGAGGGAGAAGTAAGGGGAAGCTCCTCTTCATCATCCTCATCAACAAGCACGTGAGCAGCCAAAGGAGTAATCGTACTGGTAGGCAGAATCGTCGAAGGATGGAACAAACCAGCACCCTGATCATCAGCCGCAAACGGGTTGGAAAGCATCTGAATTGGAGAATCCGGGAAACCAGCGGAAAGCATAGACTGAAAAGATGAACTGCCAGCTCCGTCACCAATAGACGTAATCATCGAACCAGACAAACTCTGTCCTACATAAGCAACAAAACCAGCACTGGCCGAACTTCTACCTGCAGAAGAAAAGGCAGATGCGCTACCCGGAGCAACAGGATGGGATGGAGGTCTAGCTGGCCTAGGGAAAAGATGAATCCAAACAGGGATCAGATAGTCGTCCTCAGCGGGGGTATCAAAATCATCGGCACGATCCGCATAACCGGGATGACAAACCTCATCAAAGGAACGATGACCACGGGAACCAATCCATAGATCATTCAAACCACGCAACACACTCAAAATCCTAGCCTAGAATTGGTGTCAGCCGCCCACAATGCTCCACGCATAGCTGCCATCTCAGACTCAAGTAGCTCAAACCTAGCTCTCACGTCCGCATCACGAATGCGAGTAAGCGACGAGACAGGTGGACCGAGGTAGGACCATCATCAGGAGGCGGAGCACTAGCTGAGACAGGGAATTCAGGAGAGGGATCAGATGGCTTAACATTCTCTGGGATACTAGGACCACTCATAAGAGTAGCTGGTGGGAACAAGTGATCATCAGGCAAAGTAGGGACTGCGGCAAGGACACAAAGCTCATGAATCAGCCAGGGCAGGGGCAGATACATGTAGTATCCAACGTCCACAGGTAAACCGATGAAAATGGCAAGGGCTAGGCAGGACTCGGTATAATTAAAAGTATTAACCTTGTGGGATGGAATGATGTTATGACTAATGAAATGCTTCATCACCCTTACATCCTTAATCGCGTGACCATACTTGAAACGCTTACCTACCTAAGTGGCGGACGGACAGAGATAGTTTTTAGCTTCTCGAGCCTTAGCCCATAGATTTCCGTCCTCACTCAACTTCCAAACATTAGAAAAGACAGTATCGGCAGGGATCTCGGGAATACCAAAGAAGTTATTGATAACCCCGACTGAAAAAGCAACGTTCTTACCACGCACGGTCACCGAACCTTTGGCTGCCTCAACAAGATCAACGGCTAAATTAGCGTAAAACTCAGCCACAATCGTGCCATTGACCGTAGAAGTACGGTTGGCCGCCAAGAGTTCCCAGTTACGGTCTGTAACAATTTTCTGAATTCTAGGACTGACCGACTTGAAATCAATACTGCGCTCGAAATGCAATGTGCACTGACTAAAGAACGACGTAAAATGCTTCCTTGCTCTCCTACCAAAGGGTGTTGCAGGAAAAGAGACAACAGGTTCAGGCTCAACAGGGGCAGGGGCTTTCCTCTTCTTATTCTGGTCAGCCTGACGACCACTAGAACGAGCAGAAGATTCAGACATGGCTGCGGTGCCACAACAACCCAACAAAAGAAAGAAAAGAAAATAATCAGCCCTTCCTCCGGTTTGTAAAAAAAGAAAAAGGCGCAAAACATCACAATGATTAAAAGAGATTAGATTGCAAAAGGAGGATTGAGCCAAAATACCTTATTGGAATGATGAACACCGCAGACAGAAATGGAAGTCGCCGGAAACTATGGAGATGACCGGAAATTCAGAAAATGCCTTGGAAGCAAAAAGATGAGCCTCCACTTCTTCAAACCAAAAGAAGAAAAGGAATGGAGAAAGAGTAAGTTATGAGGGGTTGTGATAAATGGAGAAATTTGTGGAGTGGTGGGTGAAAACTGAAGAAAATGGGAAGTAAAAAGAGGCGAATTCGAGTTAAATGGGAGTTATGAAGGCAGAGAAAAGAGGAAAACCGTTTTATTTAAAAACTGCCCTATTGAAGCGTGTCAAACACCCAATGACGCACGCTAAAGGCACACTGACGAACGCCACCAATTTGCCCAAACTCTCAGTATGTGAATAGTGGTTGTTGGTGCGCGTCAAGAAGCCTTGGCGTGAGTAAAGAGACTCTCAACCAAACAATTAATCCGAAAATAAAATGCTAAGGTTCACCAAACTTATCAAAATATTCAATAAAAATAACTGCAATTATCACGAAACGGGTTGCCTCCCGAGAGCTCTGTTGTTTTACGTCGTTGGCTCGACGAGATTATACGGTAGAGATGATGGAATTATACAGATTATCAAATTGGGATATCACCACAATTACTCAAGTAAGCATCGAGCAAATAAGCACATAAGACACCCAAAAGATAATGCTTAAAAGATAAATTGGAAGGTAGTACCCGTGGTGCGCTATATTTATAGTCTTTAGCTAGACTATGCAAATTTTTTTTCCCAGTCCAACGGGGGGTCTTCGAGGAACAACACCTCCTCCTCTCGAGGTATGCCCTCTCCTTCAATAAAATTCTTAATGCGATGACCATTGGCAACAAATGTCTTCTTTCCATCATTTAGCTCAACTGCACCAGATTTATACACCTTCGTAACAATGAATGGACCTGTCCACCTCGATCTAAGTTTTCCTGGAAACAATTTCAAACGTGAGTTATACAGGAGCACTTTATCATTCACATGGAACACTCGATTAAAAATCTTCCGGTCATGGAATGACTTGGTTCGTTCCTTGTAAATTTGGGCGTTCTCATATGCATCAAGGAGAGACTCGTCAAGCTCGGTGAGTTGGAGTAACCTATGATCTACTACAAGCTCGGGGTCAAAGTTAAGAAACTTTATAGCCCAATAAGCTCGGTACTCCAATTCAACGGGTAAATGACAAGACTTGCCAAAAACTAATATGTATGGTGAACATCCTATTGGTGTTTTAAAAGCATGCGGTAGGCCCAAAGTGCATCGTCAAGCTTCACCGATCAATTCTTACGGTTAGTGTCCACCGTTTTTTCAATAATCCGTTTTACCTCACGGTTTGACACTTCAACCTGCCCACTTGTTTGTGGGTGATACGGTGTGCCGACTTTGTGTCTTACACCATAGCTCTCAAGAAGTTTAGTGAATGGTCGATTACAACGATCACTAATGATAGCTCGGGGGGTGCCAAATCGAGTAAAAATATTCTTCTTTAAAATTTTTAGCACCACCTTAGAATCATTAGTGGGATAGGCTTGTGCTTCAACCAATTTAGAAACATAATCTACCATTACTAAAATGAATTTATAACCGAATGAGTGAGGGAATGGGCCCATGAAGTCGATGCCCCATACATCAAATATTTCACACTCCAAAATAGGTTGGAGGGGCATTTCATACCTCTTAGACACATTTCCCCACTTTTCGCATGCAACACAAGACTGTGCAAAACGATGTGCATCTTTGTAAAGAGAGGGCCAATAAAATCCGCATTGTAAAACTTTGTATGCCGTCTTCCATCCTCCGTGATGGCCTCCGGTATCTTGGCCATGGCAAAAGGAGAGTATGCTTGAGATTTCATTATCGGGGACGCATTTTCTTATGATACCATCCGAACACCTCCGAAAAAGGTTCAGTCTTTCCCAATAATAAAATTTCAAATCGTGGAAGAATTTCTTCTTCTTTTGCCATGTCCAATTTGGTGGAACATACTCACATGAAACATAATTCACAATATTAGCAAACCATGGTGAGCTCTCCTTCGGTTTCGAACCGTCATGAATAAATTGCATCTTCGGGGGAGCATCCACCATCATGAGTTGTTCATCCGGGAAATAATCATCAGTCTCTCTTCTTTTTCCTTCATCTTCAACGAGATCCAATCGGCTTAAATGATCCGCCACGACATTCTCGCTACCCTTTTTGTCCTTGATCTCGATATCAAATTCTTGAAGAAGGAGAATCCATCTAAGCAATCTCGGTTTAGCATCTTTCTTGTTCAACAAATATTTCAAAGCCGCATGGTCGGAATAAACAATGACCTTGGAACCAACAAGATAAGATCTATACTTGTCGAGGGCGAATACTATAGCGAGTAACTCTTTCTCGGTTGTTGCATAGTTGACTTGAGCGGAGTTCAACGTGTGAGAAGCATAATATATGACTTTGAGTACCTTGCCATGACGTTGGCCAAGCACAGCCCCAACTGCTAAATCACTTGCATCACACATTAACTCGAAAGGTATTTTCCAATCCGGCACTACCAGAACGGGTACGCTAACTAGTTTTTGCTTCAAAGTCTCAAAAGCCTCTATGCACTTTTCATCAATAACAAATGGTACTTCTTTCTCAAGAAGATGACTGAGAGGTTTGGCAATACGGGAGATATCCGCAATAAATCTTCTATAAAAGCCCGCGTGCCCTAGAAATCCTCTCAATGTCTTCAAATTAACCGGTGGAGGTAACTTCTCAATCACTTCAATTTTTGCTTTGTCCACCTTAATACCACCTTCAGAAATTCTGTGACCCAGCACAATACCTTCTGATACCATAAGATGACATTTCTCCCAATTGACCACTATGTTCATGTCTTCACATCTTTGCAACACACGCTCCAAATGAGAGAGGCATTCTTTAAAAGAGTCCCCAAAGACACTGAAATCATCCATGAAGATCTCCAAAAATCTTTCCACCATATCAGAAAAAATGGCTGTCATACATCTTGAAATGTAGCAGGTGCATTGCATAAACCAAATGGCATTCTCTTGTATGCAAACGTTCCATAAGGACAAGTGAAAGTCGTCTTCTCTCTATCTCTAGCCACAATGAATATTTGCAAGTAGCCTGAATAACCATCAAGAAAACAATAGAATTTATGCCCACTCAACCGCTCCAACATCTGGACAATATACGGAAGGGGATAATGATCCTTCTTGGTATGGTCATTGAGTCATCGAAAATCAATACACATGCGGTATCCTGTGACTTCCCTTGTTGGTGTCCACTCATTTTTATCATTTTCCTTCACAGTAAATCCACTTTTCTTAGGCACGACTTGAGTAGGACTCACCCACTCACTATCAGATATAGGAAAAATAATACCCATCTCCAGTAATTTGATAACCTCTTTCTTGACAACCTCTTTCATATTGGGATTCAAATGACGTTGTGGTTGAACACATGGTTTAGCGTCATCGTTGATAATGATCTTGTGAACACAGATTTCGGGACTAATTCCCTGAATATCAGCCACAGTCCAACCAAACGCTTTCTTGTGTTTCCTTAGCATCCTCAATAGCAAGTCTTCCTGCACATTGGTTAGTGATGCAGAAATAATAACAGGAAGTAGATTATCATTTTCAAGAAAAAGCAGATTTCAAGGTAGGAGGTAAAATTTTCAACTCAAGGTTCCTTGGTGGCTCCTTTATGGACGGTTTCAACAACGGGCCATCATTTTCCAATTCCAGATATCGGTGCCACGGTTGTTTGTTAAATACATGGCCGATATCCAAATAAGAAATCACTGCTTGCATTTCTTTATCATCACTCTCACATTCAAATATGGATAAAGTTAGGCACTCTTCAAGCTTATCTTCAAAGACCTGCAAGTTAGCATTTTCCGTACAAACACAAGATATTGCATCAACAAAAGAACATGACTCTTGTGAATTATATGGGTGTTTCATGGCTTTGAAAATATTGAAGGTGACCTCATCCTTGTTAACTCTCAAAATCAATTCTCCACGTTGAACATCAATCATTGTCCTTCCCGTGGCTAGGAATGGACGACCGAGAATAAGGGGCGTTGAATACCCTTCTACCATATCCATAACCACAAAATCCACGGGGAAGTAGAACTTATCAACTTTCACTAACACGTCTTCTATGACTCCTTTAGGACGTTTTATGGACCTATCTGCTAATTGTAGAGTCATCTCAGTGTTTTTCAACTTTCCTATTCCAAGTTTCATAAAGTCCTCATATGACATGAGGTTAATGCTAGCACCAAGGTCGCAAAGCACCCTCTTAAACAAAAAGCCCTCAATTTGACACGGGATGGTAAAACTCCCGGGGTCTTTGAGCTTAGGTGGAAGCTTATTTGCAACACGGCTGAGCATTCCTCATTGAGACAAATGTTCTCATATTCCTCTAACCTCTTCTTCTTAGTAAGAATATCCTTCAAAAATTTACCGTACACAGGCATGCTAGTAAGTGCTGCTATGACTGGAATATTAACACAAGTGTCTAAACGTGTCAAGGAAGCGAGCAAACTTTTTATCTAGCTTCTTCTTCTTAATTTCTTCTCTAGGTGGGTAAGGTAATGACTCAAGATCAATAACTTTAGGTTTAGAGTTCATACCTTCATTACCTTTGTCGCTTGATGCATCATCGGAAGCTTTCCTCAATGTTTGAGCTGCTCGTGGCCTCCATTCATCTTCGGTGTGCACTACTTTCTCTTTACCTTTCTTAGAAAATGCCTGCTGAGAATTGGGTTGGGTCAAAGTATGCTTGACGTGCGTCATGTCCTTAATTGGATCACCCTTGATGCACGTCGAGGTATCCTTGGCGTCCGTCAGGGTCCTATTGGCGCAGGTCAATTTTTGCCCAAAACTCTCTGAATGTGAATAGTTACTGCTGGCGCGCGTTAGCTCATCCTTGGCGGGGGTCACTGAGACATGTTCCTTAAAAAGGGTCCTCAAATCACTTGCTCTCGGATTCTTCAAAATCCTCGGGACTTTCACCACATCCTCGTTTTCTTTTTCAACATTGACATATCCGTCATTCTGCAAAAACATATCAACAATTTCCTCCTATTCTTCGCTCAACTTTCTCTCTTTTTCGGCATCATGCAAATCATTTTCAACTTCGTTTCCAACTTGATTTTCATGAAACTCCCGATTTCCACAAACTTTTCCGCTTCGGGTTATGATAGCATTCACTCCCCTCGGATTCCTTTCTGTATTTCTTGGCAAACCACCTAGTGGTCTACTAGCATTCCTCTCACCTTCTCTACTCAAGTGTTCCTCCACATTCCTCATGGATGCCTCAATCGTTTTCATTCTCACATCATGTCCACTCATAGCCGTTTTCATCATTCCCATGTCCCTTGTGACTGTACTAAGCGAAGTCATCACATTTTCCATGATCTGAGCTTGAGTGGCAACTACTCCCAATAGTTTATCCAAAGTGTTGTCCCATCTATCTCCTCGTGCTTGATTGGAACTCTCGGTTATTGGGATAGTTTGTGTGGTAGGTTGAGGATAAGAATGAGTGTTTGGTAATTGAGCTGAGGTGTTGGTGTTATAGGAGTTTCGTGGTTGTGGAGCAAAGGGGGGTTGTCCTTGCTTATACGAGCTCTCATTCCAACGATAATTCGGATGATCTCTCTTAATAGCATTGAAAGAGTTAGAGTATGCATTGTTCAAATTCCGGTGTTGTTGCATAAAGCTTACTTCCTCCGCTTGTAAATCACCGGGCTCTTCCGTCTCGATAGATATTTCATCCTTATTGCCATAAACATTGTCTCTCTTGCTTTCAATCAAAAAGTTTCCTTCCACTCTCTTGCCTGACTGCAAATTATCAAACTTCTTTGATAACTTATCAATTTTTTCCATAAGCTCGGAATTTTCCTTTGGTCCTTCTGTAAAACTAACCTTCCTTGTGCTAGCTCCAGCTTCCCACATCTGATGGTTGTTTGAAATTCTCTCGATAGCATCATAAACTTCTTGAGCATTGCAGGACATCAAACATCCTCCACATGCATGGTCAATATTAGCATGGGATTCTGTTCTCAACTGCCTACAGAAAAGTTGTATTTGTGTATCAAATGGATAACCATGATCGGGGCAAGCCTTCAACAATTTCTTGAATCTTTCCCATGCACTTCCTAAAGTTTCATCAGGGCCTTATGCAAAATTAGCTATTTCAACCTTCAACTTCAAATTTCTCCCGGGTGTAAAATATTGCTTTAAGAACTCGTTTTGTACTTCATGCCAAGTAGTCAATGAATGATGGGGTAAAGATACAAACCATTCCTTAGCTCTCCCGGCCAGAGAGTATGGGAACATGGACAATCTTGTCAACTCCTTTTGAATTGCATGACTCTTGGCTGTGTTACAAAGTTGTTCAAAAGAGTAGAGGTGATAATGTGGATCTTCAAAATCTTCTCCGGCAAATTGGCATTTGTTATCAATCAACCCAAAAAGATGCCCTTTCACTTCAAAATTATTTGCCCCTTCATTGGGGAGTCTAATAGGATCATTGGGTGCATTCCTTCTCAAAGGTTGATCACAAAGAGGTCTCAAAAGTTGGTTATTTTGGCCTTGGTTTTGATTGTGGTTTTGGTTTTGCCGGTTTCGGTTGTTTCGGTTATTTTGGTTATTGTGGCCTTGGTTATTGGGATTTGGTTGGGGACTTGGATCTTCCAAAAGAGGATCAATTTTTGCATTGTCAAGATTTTCCGCCATCTCTTCTCGGGTCGATGATTCTCGGGATGATTCTTCATCAAGTGATTCTCCACTAGACTGAGCAACCTTATGCTCAGCTCTCAATTGTCTTTCGTACGTGTTAATGTCCGAACGATATGGAGTAAGGGGAGCTTTACCGGTTCGGGACCGAGTCATCAACTATAAAAGTGAAACAACAAGAAAACGATCAAACGCACTTGGTAACTTACCAAATGGTAAGTACCATATAAGTAAACAGAAATGTGATTAGAAAGAGACTTGACCTATGCTCGAAAATTTTAAGACTGATACAAGTAGTAACTTTTACTCAAAAAGAATGAAAATAGCTTTCCTCGGCAACGGCGCCAGAGAGCTTGATGTGGCCAAAGCGAGGTCCAATCTAACCGGCAGTATACCAGGTCGACTGTAGTCTAGTTTGGTGAGTCAAGGTCATCTCCTCGGGGATCACACACTTATGAGGTTACACACTAAAGAGTCTATATTAATTCGATCTAGGTCGCAATTTAGTGAAAAATTAATCAATAGCATAAATAAAGTACTAAATTAACGAAGATGATAAATTATAAAAGAAGCTAACCAAGATAATGTGTAGTCTAGCTATCCTCTTGCAACGTCATGGGAACGACTTCCTACCATCCTACCATTCATGCTTGAAAATGTGAAATGGTGCATTCCTAATCAAGAAATTCCCCCTCATACGAGTGAATGAAATTGCTCTCTACCTCCTCCTTGGTTTAGACGAACTAAACCTAATGATTCGGTATGCTACGCCCGTGAATGCAATGGCAAAGCCAACTATCCCCGGATAAGAAATTGAATGCCTCGAAGAGGTCAATTTTACCTTCCGGTTCACCTACCCTCTTCCCACAATTAACATCTCCTTTCGGTATCCGTTAACGTGTAAATGCTAACACTAGGCAATTACTCCAATGCAAGCAACAATGGAAACAAGTAGGCAAAGCTTCACAATACTCAAAACTAACAACATAAACAATCATTCCCAATCAATCACAAGAGGATAAACTAATACTACAACATAATCTTAGCTAGAAAAACCTAGCCACTCATGTCTACAAAGATAATCATCTCAAGATTAACATTCATAAACATAAGAACAACTGAATGATAACAAAGATTAGAGATTACCACTTCAAATGGTGAAATTCGAGTTGGTGTTCATCATCCAACCTCAAAAGCTTTAATGGGGCCAACACTAGTGTGTTAAACTTCAACAAGAAATCAAAGCTAAACTAGAATCCTTAGCTTTTACAATCAAATTCAAGTGCTAATTTCTACTAAAATTCGGCTATAAGAGCCTTGGGGTGAATGGTGCCTGCAAGATGGAAGAGTTGGAGAAGATAAAGTCTGTTTTTTTGTTGATAATGTGAATGGAAGAATAAAAGAGATTAAACTTTTGTTGACTCTGCACTCTTGACGCGCGGCACCACATAATTGACACGCGCCAGCCAAAAATTGCACTAGTGGCGCAGGTCATAGATTCTTGGCGCGCGTCACGTCCAGTTGTGGTGACTGACTGAATGACATCTGCATTAATTGCTCAACCACTCCGTGACACAGGTCAAAGTGACATGGCGCATGTCATCAACATACAAAATCACGAAATCATAATTTTATTCTCCCGGCTGACATGGATTGAACCCTCTAATGTGTATCAAACAATGGGCTGGAATCCTTGCCACGGCACAAAATCATCACAAAAGAATCAAAAGCCACCCTGAGGTCAGAATCCACACTCCATTCCGTGATATCTGTGCTTTAAAATAGACACAAAGATACCACATGTAAATCTGATAACAAAATCGGCTAATAACTAATATAATACAACTAAAACGTGGTTTTTCTGAAAATCTATGTACACAAAATATGGTGCCCATCATCATTCAAATTGCTCAAGCTGATGTCAAAATATCGCTAATTGCATCAGAAATGGGGTAAATCATCAGACTTATATCATCAGGTTGACTTACATCACTACGCGGACTACCGCATGAGATAAACGTGGCTCCGACGAATGAACAGTTGTTTCCGTCAACAGACTACTTACTGTTCCGCGAGATCTGTGGTAACTCTTTCAAATAAGATTGGGGGTTCTCACGATCGTTTAATACTGTTCCGTCCAACTGGTCCTTAATCCAGTTGTTACTTTTTTGTTATTTTATTTTAGTCATTTTATTTTTGTCATTTTATTTTTGTTATTTTATTTTTGTTATTTTATTTTATGTTTATACAACTAATCCACTGAGTTATCTTCTCAGTCGTGATTATAGTATATATTATTATTATATTTTATATTAATATGTATATACCCTACTTATAATATAAAAAATATAAAAAAATAAAAAATATAAAAAAGAAATTCGGTAATTATCGACATATTTACTATTCATATTTATATTTATTATTCCGCTGAGTTATCTTCCCAGCTGGCTCATAACTGGTCATCTTCCAGTTTATTGTTTATGTTCTTACTTTCTTTTTAATTTTTGTACTTATTAATTGTATATTTATATATCGTTCTATATCCGTATCCTTCCCCGTCCCGTTGTCCCCCCTTGCTCGATCACTGTGGCCGTTCTGGTATCAGAACCACGAGGGGGTAGTGTTGTGTGTGGTGTAGAGGTCCGGTACGGTCGCGTCTCGTCCGGACCTCTACACCACACACAACACTATCCCCTCGTGGCTCTGATACCAGAACGGCCACAGTGATTGAGCAAGGGGGGACAACGGGACGGGGAAGGATACGGATATAGAACGATATATAAAGATACAATTAATAAGTACTAAAATTAAAAAGAAAGTAAGAACATAAACAATAAACTGGAAGATGACCAGTTATGAGCCCAGCTGGGAAGATAACCCAGCGGAATAATAAATATAAATTTGAATAGTAAATATGTCGGTAATTACCGAACTTCTTTTTTATATTTTATATATTATATTTTATATTATAAGTAGTGTATATATATATAATATAATAATAATATATACTATAATCACGACCGAGAAGATAACTCGGATTAGTTGTATAAACATAAAATAAATTAACAGAAATAAAATAACAAAAATAAAATGACAAAAATAAAATAACAAAAAATAAAATAACAAAAAAGTAACAACTGGATTAATGACCAGTTGGACGAAACAGTATTAAACGATCGTGAGAACCCCCGAATCTTATTTGAAAGAGTCACCACAGATCTCGCGGAATAGTAAGTAGTCTGTTGACGGAAACAACTGTTCATTCGTCGGAGCCACGTTTATCTCATGCGGTAGTCCGCGTAGCAATAGACATATATGACTTTGACAGATGTCCGGCAAACAGAAAAAGAAAAGAAAAAGGTGGTGCTTATAATCACAACCACATGTATTAGATGATACTATTTAGCTAAAGAAGCTACATTTATAGAAGAATAGTAGATCTTTACAGAAGAGTAGTAGATCTGAAACTTTGACTACCGGTTGCCGGAAACCACCGCTCACCGGAGTTGTTATACAAGTTCCAGGTGGAACCAAACTTCAAAAACAAGTCCAAGTTGGACTTAACTTCAACTTAAAGATCAAAGTTCAAGTTGAATCTATCTTCTTTATAGTATAGAAGAAAGATCAATCAAGAACATTACAAAGATTTATAGTATTGAAAGAAGAAATTTGGAAGTTGGAAACTAGAAAAGAGTTGGAGGTTTTCTTCAATGAAAACATTCTTTCTTTCTATAGATTTCTCACTTTATTTTGCCTCCTTTCTGAATGAGCCCCCAAGGTGTGCTTATATAGGCAGTTGGGTGCCAGATAGGTCTAAATATGAACAGTAATCGAATCTTTCTTTTACTATTTGAACAGTAAAGGTCATGATATAATGGACGACATGGGTCCCATGTATCTTTTACTTGTCAATTAGCCACTATGAATATTATTTCCAATGCCTATGTCATTATCCCAGAGATAAATCATCACTCTCATAATCTCTATCATTGTCCATGAAGATTGGTTGTGAGGTTATACACCTTGTTGCCCTTTCCTCAGTTTTAAAATTTTCTACTAGCTCTGGGTAGTTGGTCTTGGCCTCAATGTGTGTAGACATCCTATTTCTTATTTTTGTAAATTTGCATGCCGTGTATATTTTATATATCTTGTTTTGATACACGAGTATATTGGAGTCTGGAAGTATTCTGTCTTCGTCTAGATTTGATGCAATTTTAGAACTTCTCTAGCGATTGATGTTAATTCTGAGAGTACCTTTACGAGGTTCAAGATGTTTTCTGTTGACCAGGATCATGCTTTGGATAAGATCTGTACGCGAGTAGCCTTCAATGAGTACTAGATGTGTTGACGGTTCAAATACTTGTTTGACCCATTCTGGAGATTTCGAAATGATTCTTATCAAGATGTGGACCTTGTTGACTAGCCCTTTGTATTTGAGGATCGCATTCTTGAATGTTCTCCCCAAATAACTGAAATGTGAATGGTCTTCGCTGGATGGAATGGCGATTTGGCTAACAACTCCAAAGTCAAATAGGGTTTGGACTGTAATGTTTTCACCTCTATATTTAACTCCCTCCTTGTGATAAGCATAAAATAGCCAGGCATCAATGGTGCACAAGTTTATTTTATATTCAATTTTGCAGCCACAGAGATACTGCCTACAACCATTCCTACATGTGCTTCTTCTGAATTCCATTATATCATGACTTTTACTGTTCAAATAGTAAAAGAAATATTCGATTACTGTTCATATTTGGACCTATCTGGCACCCAACCGCCTATATAAGCACACATTGGGGGCTCATTCAGAAGGAGTCAAAAGAGAGAGAGAAAGCTAGAGAAAGAAAGAAAATTTTCTTTGAAGAAAACCTCCAACTCTTTTGTAGTTTCCAACATCCAAATTTCTTCTTTCAATACTAGAAATCTTTGTAATGTTCTTGATTGATCTTTCTTCTATACTATAAAGAAGATAGATTCAACTTGAACTTTGATCTTTAAGTTGAAGTTAAGTCCAACTTGGACTTGTTTTTGAAGTTTGGTTCCACCTGGAACTTGTATAACAACTCCGGTGAGCGGTGGTTTCCGACAACCGGTAGTCAAAGTTTCAGATCTACTACTCTTCTGTAAAGATCTACTATTCTTCTATAAATGTAGCTTCTTTAACTAAATACTATCATCTATTACATGTGGTTGCGATTATAAGCACCACCTTTTTCTTTTCTTTTTCTTTTTAACGGACATCTGTCAAAGTCATACATGTCTATCGCTACGCGGACTACCGCATGAGATAAACGTGGCTCCGACGAATGAACAGTTGTTTCCGTCAACAGACTACTTTCTGTTCCGCGAGATCTGTGGTGAATCTTTCAAATAAGATTGAGGGTTCTCACGATCGTTTAATACTGTTCCGTCCAACTGGTCCTTAATCCATTTGTTACTTTTTTTGTTATTTTATTTTTGTCAATTTATTTTTTTTTATTTTATTACTATTATTTTATTTTATGTTTATACAACAAATCCACTGAGTTATCTTCTCAGTCGTGATTACAGTATATATTATTATTATATTATATATATATACACTACTTATAATAATAAAAAATAAAAAATAAAAAATATAAAAAAGAAGTTCGGTAATTACCGACATATTTACTATTCATTATATTTATTATTCCGCCGGGTTATCTTCCCAGCTGGGTTCATAACTGGTCCTCTTCCAGTTTATTGTTTATGTTGTTACTTTCTTTGGATCCCGACAATCCTATAAAAAAGGTCTCTTATTCACCTATAAATAAGAGCAGAGACCAAGTATCATCAGCTTGTCAACTAGTATAAGTCTGAGGGATATGAACAATAAGGGATAAATCAAACCATTTGACCAAGATAAATGTAGTATTATTATCTATACTCCGAAGGAATTACAAGAAAACAACAATTTGGTCGCTTACGTGATTACCCTGATGGTAATGAAAAGTTACTACATCAAAATTACCATTTACTACAAAAAAAGTTACTACCAAAGATATTTACAACATGGGACCCACATTTATAGAACGATATATAAAGATACAATTAATAAGCACAAAAATTAAAAAGAAAGTAAGAACATAAACAATAACCCGAAAGATGACCAAGTTATGAGCCCAGCTGGGAAGATAACCCAGCGGAATAATAAATATAAATATGAATAGTAAATATGTCGGTAATTACCGAACTTCTTTTTTATATTTTATATTTATTATTTTTTATATTTTTTATATTATAAGTAGTGTATATATATATATATATATATATATATATATATATATATATATATATATATATATATATAATAATCATATATACTATAATCACGACCGAGAAGATAACTCGGTGGATTAGTTGTATAAACATAAAATAAAATAACAGAAATAAAATAACAAAAATAAAATGACAAAAATAAAATAACAAAAAAGTAACAACTGGATTAAGGACCAGTTGGACGGAACAGTATTAAACGATCGTGAGAACCCCCAATCTTATTTAAAAGAGTCACCACAGATCTCGCGGAACAGTAAGTAGTCTGTTGACGGAAACAACTGTTCATTCGTCGGAGCCACTTTTATCTCATGCGGTAGTCCGCGCAGCGATAGACGTATATGACTTTGCCAGATGTCCGGCAAACAGAAAAAGAAAAGAAAAATGTGGTGCTTATAATCGCAACCACATGTATTAGATGATAGTATTTAGGTAAAGAAACTACCTTTATTGAAGAATAGTAGATCTTTACAGAAGAGTAGTAGATCTGAAACTTTGACTACCGGTTGCCGGAAACCACCGCTCACCGGAGGTTTTATACAAGTTCCAGGTGGAACGCAACTTCAAAAACAAGTCCAAGTTGGATTTAACTTCAACTTAAAGATCAAAGTTCAAGTTGAATCTATCTTCTTTATAGTATAGAAGAAAGATCAATCAAGAACATTACAAAGATTTATAGTATTGAAAGAAGAAATTTGGAAGTTGGAAACTAGAAAAGAGTTGGAGGTTTTCTTCAAAGAAAACTTTCTTTCTTTCTCTAGCTTTCTCTCTCTATTTTGCCTCTCTATTTTTGCCTCCTTTCTGAATGAGCCCCCAAGGTGTGCTTATATAGGCAGTTGGGTGCCAGATAGTTCTAAATATGAACAATAATCGAATCTTTCTTTTACTATTTGAACAGTAAATGCCATGATATAATGGACGACATGAGTCCCATGTATCTTTTACTTGTCAATTAGCCACAGTGAATATTATTTCCAATGCATGTGTCATTATCCCAGAGTTAAATCATCACTCTCATAATCGCTATCATTGTCCATGAAGATTGGTTGTGAGGTTATACACCTTGTTGCCCTTTCCTCAGTTTTAAATTTTTCTACTAGCTCTGGGAAGTTGGTCCTGGCCTCAATGTGTGTAGACATCCTATTTCTTATTTTTGTAAATTTGCATGCCATGTATATTTTATATATCTTGTTTTGATACACGAGTATATTGGAGTCTGGAAGTATTCTGTCTTCATCTAGATTTGATTCAATTTTAGAACTTCTCCAGCGATTGATGTTAATTCTGAGAGTACCTTTACGAGGTTCATGATGTTTTCTGTTGACCAGGATCATGCTTTGGATAAGATCTGTACGCGAGTAGCCTTCAATGAGTACTAGTTGTGTTGACGGTTCAAATACTTGTTTGACCCATTCTAGAGATTTCGAAATGATTCTTATCAAGATGTGGACCTTGTTGACTAGCCCTTTGTATTTGATGATCGCATTCTTGAATGTTCTCCCCAAATAACTGAAATGTGAAATGTCTTCGCTTGATGGAATGACGATTTGGCTAACAACTCCAAAGTCAAATAGGGTTTGGACTGTAATGTTTTCACCTCTATATTTAACTCCCTCCTTGTGATAAGCATAAAATAGCTAGGCATCAATGGTGCACAAGTTTATTTTATATTCAATTTTGCAGCCACAGAGATACTGCCTACAACCATTCCTACATGTGCTTCTTCTAAATTCCTGTTGGATATATATACCATGGACTTTGATTTTGTTTTGTAGGATTTCCTCAAGGAACATATGGATCCGTTCCTCTTTTTCTTCAAAACTTTTGTAGACCTTTTGAAAGATGCAGTCCTGGATTTCTTCAGGTAGACCACCAATCTGACGGTTGGTAAAGAAGAACATTCTTGCTGGATTAAGAGTCTTTGTAGATGACTCATCCATGTGTGTTAATTTGTTCTTGAGTTCAAGAACATGTTTTTCAAGTTTTAGGCAATCTATTTTTAATAAGTGCCTTTCAAAGCGTAGCAACTTTATTTTTGGGCAATCATCGATGTTTTTTATGATATTTTCAATGTAGTAATCATTTTGCAGCCTTTTGGATGCTAAAGCTTTTGCTTCTTTTAATGTATGAAATCCATAAAATTCAGGATCATGAACATTTATTGAGTCTTTTATTAATGACCATGTTTTGTAGATTCCTAGGGTTTTACCCCTTAGTATCACAAAATAGATAAAGTTACTTTTAGTAACAAGGTATTCTTCAAGATTCTGTAGACACTTATAGTGTCCAACCTTGTCTTCCCTATTTTGATAAAGTTGATCAATAATGTTTTGGTGATCTTGTGCTAATTTTTTGTCCGTGGCGCTTTGACATTTTGTTTCTTTCTTGGAGCATGACTCCATCTGTGATAATTTAGTGGAGACATGATTTATTGATAATTTTTTCTTTCTGAAGCCTTTATTTTTTACAAGACTCTGAACAGAATTTTTGTTCTTCATATTAATTTCCCCAGATGTTTCAAGGAATTCAAATTGTATGGTTTCATTCATAATATCAAATGAAATGGAATTCAACGCAACAGTATAAGGAGTAATCAAAGAAATAAATGGGGTTCCTAAGATTACTGTATGGTTTATATTTCTAACAAGGACAAAAGTTGTTTTAAATAAAAATCCATTTTTACTATCGAGGCCTTTGTTTTGGCATCGATGTGTAACTTGGAATTGTTAGCGGCTGATAATTGATCTATGGTTCTTTCCCTAAAATTTTCAGGTACTAAATCTGGTTGAATACAATTTAGGTCAGCGCATGTTTCAAATAGTGCGATAGTATCAATCTTGACACATTCAGAAAATTGGATAGTGATTTTTACCAAATGTTTTCTTACGAATATTTCTTTAAATCTTAGGGATGTATCTGGTATTTTCTTCTTTTCTGGATGGTCTGTTTTTGAGAGAGTATCTTTTATGAAACCAATCTCTTAATCCTGAGATTCCGTAAAAGAGATTATTTCTAGTCTAATGTCTTTTAGCATATTCTGAATATCATTTGTAATATCAAGCTTTGGTCTTAATTTGAGAATTTCTGTTAGATCATAAGGTTTCCTTTTTTCTATATGATCCATATTTTTAAAAGGGATCAAGGATTTTTTCAAGATAGTTTTGAAAAAGGCTAGAATCATGTATATCTTTTGATCCTCCTAACCGGAACTCTTGGTTTTTTGTAAGAACATTGATACGTTCTCCTGAGTCCGTAGTAGAGGAGAGTATAACATCTTGCTGAATACACTTTTCTATATCAGAGAAATCAGTGTTTGTATCATTAAGCAAGAGGGATATTTTATTTGTTAATTCCTCTTCTAGGTTTAAATCATGTAGCCTTTTATTAAGTCTACAATAATTTGCTGTGTGTCCTTTCTTATGGCATATGTAGCATTCAATATCTTTGTATCTACCTTCATATTTTTTCTCCTCGAAGGATTATTACGGTAGTAATCCTTATCTTGGAATCTCTTCCTAGATTCTTTCTTTCTTGTTGTGAAATGATCTTTTGGGGGTGTTTTATTTGTACTACAACCACCCTCCTCCTTGCATTTTGTGACTAGTTGTTGTGAGTTGATATCATATTTTTGACAGAAATTACCTAATTCCTGATTAGTTAGTTTTAGTTCTCTCTTAAGATTAGGCAAACCGGCTAAGAACTTTTCTTTCCAAAAAGGTTGATTAGAATCTTCCCTTAGCATTATTCTGGTTAAGAAAGTATTCTTGTAATCCAAAAAATCACTAATTTGGGCATTATTTGTCCTAAATGCATTAGCATACATTGTCATTTGTTGTAGTACACTTATGATTTCATATTCTGATTTTCCATTGATATTCCAGTCATAGATCGAGTCACTACTGAACCGGGGTTGGGACACTGGTTTAGCAATACTAAGATCTGGGACAGAGTCCCACTCGATCTTATTGACCTGATCTTGAATTTTTTCAATGGTTGGTACTCATCAATCGTAATATGTTTCAAAGTGTTTATTCGCTTTCCTAGAGATCGTTCAGGAGTATCTGGAATGATGTAGGTAGAGCTACTTCCTGTATACTCATTGTTTCCTTTTGAAGAGATCTAGTAAGGTTTAAACATAGGACCTTGGGATTTAATATTCTTAGTTAATATCTCTTTGTTTGGATTATTAATTATGACTGAATGGGTTTGAACCAGACTTTCTATTCGTTCAATTTGTTTTCCTATAGCTCATAGGTAAGTATTGGTAAAATTTATTTGTGATACAATACTCTTCCTATTTGGTTCTAAAGGGTCATTAATAGGTACTGCTTCAACCTTTCTCTCTCCTAATGGTAATAGTATATCTTGGAAAGGTGGGTGTTTTGACAGGACTTTTTTGGCGCTATTTTTTGTCTCCCATTCCGTAATTCCTTTTTTCTCTGAGAATGGATTAGCTATATTTTTGAAGGGATAGTCAATAGAATTTTATGAGCAATATATTTTAAACCAATTGAAGAACAATATATTAACCTTATGTTTTATCACAAAATCATAAAATTGTTCTTAGATGTTTTGCCTTATTTCTAGAAAGTTTTTTAAGAACCATAATCTTTTGTGGCGATTATGGTCAGCCACAAAATCATCATGAAAAAACTTTTTGTTGACTCTAAATTCCTTTTCTAGAACATTGATCATTTCCCTGATATTTTCTGATACAGAAGAATAAGTCGGGCTAGAAGGAGCATCATGAGTAGAAGGTATTTCAGTGTCACCCAAATAATCAACCTTTCTTATATTAGAATTTGGTATAATAGAAATTGATCTCCTATGGTTAATTGGTGTATTAATTTGAGAAACTCTTCCTAAATCAATAGTACTTGATTCAGTGAGGTTTTCGGGATACATAACGCTTTGGGATTTTGTAAAAGAAATACCGATTCTTCCATCCTCATATTCTGTAACATAACTAAGTTGATTGTTCGGCCTTAAGTTTTTACTAGAAGGTGGTTTTGTTTCTCCTTCGAGGAACCATTCATCAGGAATAGTTATACCTTTCCATTGAATAGTTCTAGGGATATTAGCATTTGCACGAGAGAAGTCTGTCTGTAATAAAAGGGTTGAGCCTTTTGGACATGTATTTCTTGCTCTAGTTGCAAAAGCTGTCATCATAGTCTTGTAGTAGACTCTATAGATGATTGCAATAGGTATAGATCCTTCAAGCATACTATAATTATGAGTCTTTATTTGCAAGACTAGAATTTTCGAACATTTTTGTCCGAGAGTGATACCGTAATGTTAAGGCCATATTTATATGATTATTAAGGGTGTATTTCATTATTATTTTCCCCACATTTGCATAATTTATATAAGAATTAAGGGTTTAAGTGCAATTATTTAGTAAGGATGATTTTAGTATGGTTATTTGCAAAATTGGTTATTTTAAGTGTTGAATTGATTGATTTATTATGATTTGGACTTTATTACATTTTTGCAATGTTTATTTATCCTTTAGGAGGCTTAATTTCGAGTGCTATAAGTGGATTAATGAAGCTCAAGTCGAATTATTCAAGATAGAGTTGGAATTGGCTCAAAGAAATTGGATAAAGATGAAGAAATCCGACCTCAAAGCAGTCCAGCCGAGCGTCTGCATCCCGTCCATTCCAGACGGGCGTCCACTGATCTTGGACGAGCGTCCGGATATTCAAACGGGCGTCCAACCGTCCGGATATTCAAACGGGCGTCCAACCCAGTTACTGTAGCAGCCGACATCAAATTCCTATAAATAAAGCGGCAGCCCCAACCCTAATTCCATACTTTTTTTACACAACATTGAGATCGCAATTTTCACCAAAAAGCTGCGCCCCAAAACCACTTTTACACAGAGATGAACTTCTCCAACCCAACAATCATCTCCAATATGATTGTTGGCTAGAAACCTTGCAGTGAGACGACGAAGGAAGCTCATCATCAACACAACCAACTGGAGATTTTATGCCTATGTTTAGTGAGTAAAAGATTTAGTTTTTCATTACTTTAACGCTGGTTTGCGTTGTTATGTTTTATTGGATTATGAATTTGATGAAACGATCTATTTATATTTGATGCTTGGATTAATATATGAAAATATATTGTTTAAGTTTGATTCGTTCAAAGTAATGCAATTAATTGTGTTTTAAGAGATTATGCATGATTAGTTGAGTAAGGGTTTGGAAACGATCTCGTGACTACGTTTTGATTGCTGTTTAGTTTACTTGAAAAAGATAAACGAAGCCTTAGAACTTGATTAAAGAAATTTAGTCAACTTCGCGATAGATCACTACTAAAAACTATGTCTTTAGATCACCATCTATTTGGGGGTTGTTTGTTGATGGGTGGATTCGTTGCCTCGCTGTGTTTTCCTTTAATTGTTTGAATCGAATTGTTTAGATCAAGTTTAGTTTAAGTTCTAGTTTTATAAACCCTAATTTCCTGCTGTTTTCCTGCACTTTTCTGTTTATGTTCGTAGTTAGACGCTCGTCCGAAATATCGAACGAACGTCCATTAGATTAAGCTTTCAGACGCTCGTTCACTTTAGTGAACGCTCGTCCATCTTTCTGTTTCTATTTTCTAAGCTGTTTTCATTCCTGTTTTAGTTTTAATTCTTAGGTTTAGGTTTTAGTTTAGTTTCAACCGTAGTTTAGTTAATAATTGTGACATAATCGATATAGATTTATACTTGAATCCGATAAACATTCCACTCCCTTAGGACGACCCGTTAACATCCTATACTACGATCCTTATACTTGGGGTGTTTCGGTTATAAATTGTAAAACTCGTTTTTACCGAACAACACGATTCACACACATTCATTCACAAGTTATCTTGGATTATTATCTTATCTAAAGAAGCGTTTCCTCTTCCGATTTATCACGACATTAATTAGTTTACCTTCCGGTCTTAACTAATATCGATACAAATCAAAGATATGGATTAAATCATAATCTAACAACATTATCCCTCAACTTCTGTTTGTTGGAATAATAATTGTCAATCTCTCTCACGGCAATCTAACGAATCTATCAACTTCCGTTATCTAAATTCGATTAACATAAACCAGACAAAACATGAAAGAGAACAAGAACAACGCAATGAAATAAACACATGAAAAATCTCATCTTTCCGGTAACGGTGACATCCCTCAACTTCAATCTAAGATAATCTTGCATCGAATTAATTAAATTGTGGTTCTCTCGTAAACCTAGATATTTAACCAAACAACTCTCGTTAAAAAGGTTAAAGCTCTAATCTTTCCTATGGTGATCTAAACTACACCGACTTCCTTCATACGGTAGCATCAAATCATACAATCATCTTTCGATATAAAATTGCAAGATAACAAATAAACATAGAAAAGAAAGCAACTTTAATTTAAACTTACAAAACATCCAAGACTTGAAATTGAGTTCGTTGTCGAAACAGTTTCACATGCTCGTTCGGACGGCTTAGCTCATCCTCGCTTGCGTAAACGGATGAAAAACAAAATAAAAAAAATATAAAAGTGGCTCGGTCGACCGAGCAGAGCACTCGGTCGACCGAGCGTCCGGCTTCTTGATCTCGCGGTCGCTTCGGTCTCTAGGGTTATGATGCTCATCGTTCTGCATGCTTGCTTATATAGATGTTGTTTAAACCGACTTAAGACTTAATAATTATCCTTTTCTTTGAAGGAATAAAAACTAAAACCCTAGTAAGGATAATTCCACATTTATCCCTTCCTTTTAATCCTCTTGGACGCACGTTTAACGTGATGGACGCCCGTCCATCCATGTGTAAACACTAGTTTGTGCATGCAAACACTCGTTCACGTAAACTCTCAACATCTTGATCTCAGTTGCTCTTCTTGGACGCCAGTCCAGCTAGATCAATCAACTTGATTTCTTTCCTTATCTCTTTTATTCTTCCATAAACTTGATTGATTCTCTCCAACTTCGAATTTCTCTCTTTAAGATCATCTTTCCCATAACCAATGTGTATCTACAATGTAAGAAAAACATACCAAAGCGTAACATAATTCCAAAATAATATAAAATCACAATTTAAGCACATAATTCGTTACGTTTTGCAATTTAACTATTGTAAACACCACTTGCTCAATATTTCAATATAAAGCTCGATTTCTATGAAAATCCTAAGAATATGGGGAATATTGACATAAAATATATCCTTATAAAACGTATAAAATCACCCTTAACAACTCCCCCACACTTAAACTTTGCTCGTCCCGAGCAAGACAAAACATAATCAAGACTCGAGACATATAAACATTTATGCAAATATAAAACATATTCAAGTAGTTTAGAGGTTCACCCAAGTGAGTGTGTGCATAGCCATAATAAATTTCCACTAAATCCACACTTGAAATTGATTCAAGCAAAACTAGCCAACATCCCATTTAGATCAGAAATATAAAAACGATTATAACATGCACCTCACAAAACATACATATTCCGAAAAGGATAATAAAATGCGCTTAGGATCTTTCCGACATACTCAGAGGATAATCCCTACAACATATCTTTCAGTTTATACTGGGGATAGTCAGAAGATAACTACGGTTCTCACCCATTCACTAAATTTTTCTTTAAGATTGACTTAATTCCACATATATATAGCATATATGCCCTCATTCCCAGCAATAGGATGTTTCGGGATAACACCCTAGCTGGACTACTATCATCAGGCTGTCGGGAGCTATTAACCTCATAGTGGTATAGGACATTTCGTGATAATGCCCTACCGCACTCAAATCATCGGCCGCTACTTCCGACACTTAAATATATATAATTCATATTATTCATCTTAGATTGGTATACAAACCTTAAATTATATCCCTCCTATCACATTCAAACCTTCAGATATTCACAGTATGTCATACTCTAATTCTAAACACAAACTATTAAAATTTTCAAAATTCGCATGTAAGCAAAGAATCATGCGATAATCATCAAAAATCTCTAATCAAATGGGCATAGCTTTAAAATATAGCTCATCATCTACTATGGCACGTGAAAAATAGTGTCGGGTGAAACATCTAAATTACTAAATATGCAGAATACAGCATCAATGATGTAAGAACTCAAATGAAGACATGCAATGCTTACTTGGGACAAAACAAAATTTTTAAAATCTAGCACTTTTCATAGAAATATAAAAGTATGGCAAATGAATGTAGATAACACATAAGCCATTCCCCTCCCCCGCACTTAAATTACAACATGTCCTCATGTTGTGCAGAAATAAAGAAAAGATAAAAGAACTTAGCTGATTTCGTGATGATCCGAAAATTGGCTGAAGAGGACAACAATGGTGATGTCATATGGAGTCCTTCCCGACTTCAAATCCAAAGCTAGCTTAACAAAGACACTAGAAATGTACCTGCACCACTCGACGAAACATGGCAGTATCTCGGGGACACGGGGGAATAACAAATTGCGAACTCAGGACGTAAGCAAATGATATACCGGCTCAGATGGAAAAATCACCACACAGGTAAAGTACAGGACACCTAAGCATCAAATAAGCCACAGAAGCTTATAATACAAATACAGTCCACATGTGCATACAAAAATAATGATACATGGAACATTACAAAATAGCGGGGCTAGGTGCAACTACATGAAAATATATTACAATGCAGCCTACATGATATGCAATCCTAAAAATAAAAAAAAATGAATAAAAATAAATTCTGACAGGCTCAGGCTGAGCAGGTTTCGAGGACAACCCTATAGTGACTACGGCCTATGCAGAAACTAAAAAAAACGAGGTAGTATTACGGAAACCGACAGTTAACTACACTCAAGAAGAAAAAAAAAATAGAAAAACAATGCAACTAGATGACATGCAACTAAATGATATGCATCTAAATGATATGCAAAAATAAAAGAAAATAAAAGAAAGAAAACTAGCTCACTCATTAGCAACACGACATATATATAATAAACGTCTACCAAATAATGACAGTTACGATAAACGACAGTACTGTTCATTACATGCAGTGTAGACGCGCTTTAAGACTCGTAAAAAGTGATAGCATTATGGAAAACCAACAGTTAGCTATACTAAACAGATATAACTCATACGGTCAAAGACGTAGCATACGGAAAACCGACAGTAGCTACCCATATGAGTTACAAAAACAAGGAAGCACATAAGTCTCAAAGCTTAAAAGATTCATCACAGCGGTATGTAGCATACGGAAACCGACATTAGCTACTAAATAACAATAAGAACAGTTATAGCGTACGAGAACCGACAGTAACTATAACATGCCTAGATGAATCATATATAAGGAATTGATCAATTATCTAACATGGATTCATAGATGGAAAGGTAAAAACATAAGAGTTCAGGACATCTATGTAAACATCAATTAGCCACAGAAGCTCGAATGAAAAATCCACATCAAATAAAAGCATTGAAAATAAAATCATGAAAAATCAGAACATGGACTGGCGTTCAGACTGACGGACGGGCGTTCACCTGCAGATTATGAACTGGACGGGCGTTCACTTACCTGAACGCTCGTCCAACTTTACGAATTTGCACGATGCGGGATAAACACAAAGAAACCCTAAATCAACTCAAAACAAACCAACACGTACACATAACAACACAGCAGCCTCATCAAATTATAGCACAGGGGGTTAGACTAGACTACATCTAAACATATAATTCACGTTTCATAAGTTGAGTAAAAAAACTTTTTGCACATTCTTAACCTTACGGTCATCGAAACACGGCAAAAATAAAAAACTCTCAACTTATTTAACGCTACTTTTATTGAAAACGAAAAATCAAATAAAAAAAATGTAACAAAATCGAGAAATTAATTCAACCAAATTCAACAAAACACCGATTCCCCGGCAACGGCGCCACTTTTGTTGGGGAGATTTTGCATCATTAAAACAAAAGAAAATTTATAAAACCTATACTACCATGCAAAACTACCTCCTAACCGGCCGAATACCGGGTAGTTGCTAGTAAAGTTGGATAAGTACGGGTATCGATCCTCAGGGAAAAGGGATGTTGAATCTAATCTAATTAATTCTTCTTTATTAACTAAACCTAAACCTAAACTAAAACATAAAAGTAACTGGACAGAGGATTGTTAATCCAAAGCCAGGAAAGATAATTTCGAACAAACATAAAATAAAACTATATCTACGAAAGCAATAAAACTAACTATCATTGAACAAACATGAACAAGCCATGATCAACCTCTTCCCAACAACCATCACCCCACCAAAAGAAACACGATTCACACACATTCATTCACAAGTTATCTTGGATTATTATCTTATCTAAAGAAGCGTTTCCTCTTCCGATTTATCACGCCATTAATTAGTTTACCTTCCGGTCTTAACAAATATCGATACAAATCAAAGATATGGATTAAATCCTAATCTAACAACATTATCCCTCAACTTCCGTTTGTTGGAATAATAATTGTCAATCTCTCTCACGGCAATCTAACGAATCTATCAACTTTCGTTATCTAAATTCGATTAACATAAACCATACAAAACATGAAAGAGAACAAGAACAACGCAACGAAATAAACACATGAAAAATCTCATCTTTCCGGTAACGGTGACATCCCTCAACTTCAATCTAAGATAATCTTGCATCGAATTAATTAAATTGTGGTTCTCTCGTAAACCTAGATATTTAACCAAACAACTCTCGTTAAAAAGGTTAAAGCTCTAATCTTTCCTATGGTGATCTAAACTACACCGACTTCCATCATACGGTAGCATCAAATCATACAATCATCTTTCGATATAAAATTGCAAGATAACAAATAAACATAGAAAAGAAAGCAACTTTAATTTAAACTTACAAAACATCCAAGACTTGAAATTGAGTTCGTTGCTGAAACAGGTTTCACATGCTCGTTCAGGACGGCTTAGCTCATCCTCGCCTTGCGAAACGAGATGAAAAACAAAATAAAAAAAATATAAAAGTGGCTCGGTCGACCGAGCAGAGCACTCGGTCGACCGAGCGTCCGGCTTCTTGATCTCGCGGCCGCTTCGGTCTCTAGGGTTATGATGCTCATCATTCCGCATGCTTGCTTATATAGATGCTGTTTAAACCGACTTAAGACTTAATAATTATCCTTTTCTTTTAAGGAATAAAAACTAAAACCCTAGTAAGGATAATTCCACATTTATCCCTTCCTTTTAATCCTCTTGGACGCATGTTTAACGTGATGGACGCCCGTCCATCCATGTGTAAACGCTAGTTTGTGCATGCAAACACTCGTTCACGTAAACTCTCAACATCTTGATCTCAGTTGCTCTTCTTGGACGCCAGTCCAGCTGGATCAATCAACTTGATTTCTTTCCTTATCTCTTTTATTCTTCCATAAACTTGATTGATTCTCTCCAACTTCGAATTTCTCTCTTTAAGATCATCTTTCCCATAACCAATGTGTATCTACAATGTAAGAAAAACATACCAAAGCGTAACATAATTCCAAAATAATATAAAATCACAATTTAAGCACATAATTCGTTACGTTTTGCAATTTAACTATTGAAAACACCACTTGCTCAATATTTCAATATAAAGCTCGATTTCTATGAAAATCCTAAGAATATGGGGAATATTGACATAAAATATATCCTTATAAAACGTATAAAATCACCCTTAACACATAATCAGACGAAGTAGAGCCAGAGTGGTGCGAATCCATCTCTGCTTCAGAACCTATTATATGGGGCTTGTATTCTTACTACGGTCCCTGAACAAAATAAGGATAAACTTCCTTCACCTGAGGACTTACTACACCTTCTGTACCGTTCGGGAAAAATATGCTCGCAAGAACACAATCCTTTCTACAACAAGGACGAGACGCAAACTATACCAGACCTCTACACCACACACAACACTACCCCCTCGGGGCTCGATAGCATATGGCCACAGTGATCGAGCAAGGGGGGGACAACGGGACGGGGAAGGATACATATATAGAACGATATATAAAGATACAATTAATAAGTTAAAAAATTAAAAAGAAAGTAAGAACATAAACAATAAACTGAAAGATGACCAGTTATGAGCCCAGCTGGGAAGATAACCCAACGGAATAATAAATATAAATATGAATAGTAAATATATCTGTAATTACCGAACTTTTTTATATATAAAATATATAATATATAATATAATATATATAATAATAATATATAATATAATCACGACTGAGAAGATAACTCAGTGGATTAGTTGTATAAACATAAAATAAAATAACAGAAATAAAATAACAAAAATAAAATGACAAAAATAAAATGACAAAAATAAAATAACAAAAAATAAAATAAAATAAAGTAACAACCGGATTAAGGACCAGTTGGACGGAACATTATTAAACGATCGTGAGAACCTCCAATCTTATTTGAAAGAGTCACCACAGATCTCGCGGAACAGTAAGTAGTCTGTTGACAGAAACAACTGTTCATTCGTCGGAGCCACGTTTATCTCATGCGGTAGTCCGCGTAGCGATAGACATGTATGACTTTGACAGATGTCCAGCAAACAGAAAAAGAAAAGAAAAAGGTGGTTCTTAAAATTGCAACCACATGTATTTGATGATATTATTTAGGTAAAGAAGCTACATTTATAGAAGAATAGTTGATCTTTACAGAAGAGTAGTAGATCTGAAACTTTGACTACCGGTTGCCGGAAACCACCGCTCACCAGAGTTGTCATACAAGTTCCAGGTGGAACCAAACTTCAAAAACAAGTCCAAGTTGGACTTAACTTCAACTTAAAGATCAAAGTTCAAGTTGAATCTATCTTCTTTATAGTAGAGAAGAAAGATCAATCAAGAACATTACAAAGATTTATAGTATTGAAAGAAGAAATTTGGAAGTTGGAAACTAGAAAAGAGTTGGAGGTTTTCCTCAAAGAAAACTTTCTTTCTTTCTCTAGCTTTCTCTCTCTCTTTTGCCTCCTTATTTTTCCTCCTTTCTATGTCTTCTAACCCTTGCTATTTATAGAAAATTTTGGGTGCAAATAGTAAGTCATGAATAGTGTAGAATAGTAATTTTTTCTAAGTCTTTGATATGATGATACCATATAGTGCTTTTTGCATTTAGCATGGAAAAATACATCATTTTGTTGGAAATGTGGGTCCCATGTTGTAAATATCTTTGGTAGTAAATGTTTTGTAGTAAATGGTAATTTTGATGTAGTAACTTTTCATTACCATCAGGGTAATCACGTAAGCGACCAAATTGCTGTTTTCTTGTAATTCCTTCGGAGTATAGATAATAATACTACATTTATCTTGGTCAAATGGTTTATTCTTGTGATTAGGGATAATTAACGATTTATCCCTTCTTGTTCATATCCCTCAGACTTATACTGGTTGACAAGCTGATGATACTTGGTCTCTGCTCTTATAGGTGAATAAGAGACATTTTTTATAGGATTGTCGGGATCTTCTACATAGAATTTGTATATCATATTTTTGAAGACAAGCCTGTTATTTATCTTAGTGTTGTGGAGATGGAGTCCTTCCCATGAATCAAAAGCCAAGGTTCTAGATCTCCAATTGTTGATTTGTTCTCTTCTTGTCTTTATACTATCCATATTCTCCATATTATAATGATATTCACCTAGCTGATAGTTTTCAAGTGGATTTTCTTGTATTCTTTCGAGGTATATTACATGGCATGCTGGTTCAATTTTATCGCCAATCCATTCTGGGGATTTTGAATCAATGTCAGCAATGATCCATGATGCACCGGGTGATGTTTCACTATGGAATCTCTTGACAAGGGTAACAAATGTTTTCCCCAGGCAGCTTTGTTCAAGAAGGTTTCCATATGGCTTGAAAAGAATCCAGTCTACTAGACCAAAATCTAGCAGGGTTTGTATTGTGATTATATTCCCTTCAAATGGTAATCCCTCAGGATAAAATGTCTGGAATACTTCAAAATCAATTGCACATTTGTTGATTTTGTAGTCCAATGTACGCCCGCATAGTTTGTAGTGACAATGCTCCAGGCATTTTCGTTGTCTGCTATGATAGTACTCATGCTGAATGGTTATTCCAGGTACATAGAGCCTTCTCTTCCATAACAAGTCTAGGAAGTCATGAATATCTTCTTCCTTATTTTCAAACTTCTCTCTTGCCTTTTCAAAGATAAGGTCTTGAATGGAGTTTGGCAAACTTTGAATTTGTTGGTGAGGAAAGAAAAATGTTTTTACTTGATGAAGTATCTCATGTTCTTCTTCTTTGTACCTCCTTTTTGTTCTTTCTTTTGCTATAAAATCTCCAAAGGTTTGTATTTCTTTATTAGTCATATCACCCTTTTCCTGAGAAGCTCCTGTCATAGATAGAATTTTTTTTGTTTTGTATTAATTCTTCTTTGATTGATTCTTCCATGAAGTAGTCAGTCAGTGGGACCGTACTTAGGAATTCAACGGCTTTATTTAACGATGGGAATTTGTAAAAAAGGGAGTTTATAGCTGAGAACGATTTTTCTGCCAGAGACAATGTTTTGTATATCCCTGGTCTGTGACCCTCAACAACCACATAGTAATGTAATTCATTGGACCCCCTCAATTTTTTTAACCAACTCATCTTTTTCTTTTTTGGATATTAAAATGATATCTTTTGGATGTCGTCGGGGCATCCCTTCCTTGTAATCCATCTGTTTGAAGGTGTTTATTTTTTTGTAAGAAAATGGATGTAATATCTTTCCCTTTTGAACCCATTCATATTCGAATGTGGTTTCAAATTTCTTTCATATCCAGTATCTGGATTTTATGTATTTTCCACATAGAATCCGAGATTTCATTAATAGCCAAGTATTCACAGAATTCTAAATACTTATGTAATGTAATGAATATTTTGAAATATCATCCTTTTTATGTAGTACGTATCGTTTAGGGAAATGAATATAATGTTTAATTTTATCATGTTTTTTTTGTTCTTTCTTGTGGCGAACAATTTTCCCCTTTGAGATGTTCGTATCTTGTTTCATGAATAAACTGGTTCGATAAATACACCAAAGAAAAGGAATATAAATTGAACCATGAACTTTCAAGGAATCTAGCGACCAAGCTATGTATATTAGAAAATATATTTCATATAAGACTATCATTTTATGTATTGAACTTTTGTTAGGAAACATATGACATTGATGAAGGATGTTTTTAGGATCATAGGGGATTTCCCATATAGATGGTTTAAGATGTGTATGCTTCTCCGTATCAATTATTTGTTTTAGTCAACATCGTGGTTGTCTATCGAATTTGGTACCTATAAAGGCAGGATGAAGCAATAAACCATAGTTTTTCAACCAATCCAATAGTATTTGAATCAGTTGGGCTTTCTTTATAAGGTTTATTATACAAATATTTAAGTGTAACCTTAGCTGAAGAAACTTGAATTTTCGATTTGCTTATTTTGCCATTTTTATAATGAATTGGGAATAGATCCTTGGAAGTAAAGCACATATATTTTGGAAAATCAAAGGATTATTACCTTTGCATAGTGTATGGTTTCGTTGTACCATTTCCTGAATATTAATTACTTTTTTGCCAAGAAACCCATTCATGTTGATATTGAGATGTAATTCTAGTTGAAGAATTTTGGTGGATCTTAGGGCTTGATTCACTTCTTCATTTTCCCCAATAAAAAGGTTCTTTGGAATCCTAGCCTGCAGTTTAATGGCTATCCCCAACAGAACCATTGAGTTGATGCTAATAAGTATTTTTAATATTTGAACTGAATTAATGTTAAAAGCATATCTTAGAGAAACATTTTGGTTTAACTCTGAGACTTGAATCTTATATTTATTTAATCCAAGTTTTTTCAAAGAAAACGTTTCATAAGTTTCTATTAAAGTATTGACATAGTCTTTTGTATAGATATTAACTCGTATGGATGCCTTTAGAATATGGTAGATAAGAGGCCTTCCTTTTTGATTAAGTATGAAATTGATAATGAGTAACAAGGTGTTTATTACTTTAAAAGATAACTTTGAATATCTTTTAAGAAAGTATATGTTTGTATCATTACCCAATTTTCCTAAACATCTTGTTGGATTGTTTGATCTAGGAAAAGCATTTAATCCTTTTTTGGGATTCCGAATATAGTCTGAACGATGAATTTTGCTTTTGCATATGTTATGAGGTTTTGTATTTTGAACAATCCTTTCTTCATCTCTTATTGTATCCAAAAACAAGTAATTTATGAAGGTTTTGGATTTATCATGACCGCAGATCCTATTTAGCAGATTTATATTAGCGCCTTCAAGCCATTTATGATGTACATTGTAAAGAGCCTTGATTGGTCTAGTATGACTTTGATATAAGTCAAATCCTTTGAAAATATACTTGTTAACAAAATAGAATGTTAAACAATATTCAAAAAGATCATAACCAGTGCCCATGGGTAGACCAACTAATCTTGGGATAACGTCCTTTATGTTAGATGGACGAATATTTCTTAGATTCGTAAAAATAGAGATTTTATCTATCTTATTAAGACATATTCTAATATATTGCCTATGTGAAAAAGAGGTGATTAAGTAAAAATAAGTATTATTGTGATCATCTCTTTCTCTAATAGTATAATATATTTGGGTTCTAAAGAAGTAGTATTTTAAAACATTGTGCCTTTCAAAATCTCTTTTTAAAAGAAATAATAATCTTTTCAGAAATCTTACTTTCCAAAAAGGTCTAATATCGGATGATGTTTCCAAATGAAAAGTGGTTTGGAAAACATAAAGATTTAAAATTGATGTGGATGAATCATTTATAATGTTTAAAGATCTTTTCAAGGTTTTCTTGTCAGGATTACCTTGTTGTAAACGATCCAATTTATTTCCAATAATCATGTCTAGATTTGTGGACATAATATGTATTTGGTTAATATTGAAACCTTTGTTCACATTAAAACCTAGACTATTGTTATACACGTTTTGAGACATGGATATTGTACTGATGAGATTTTGAGGAGGAACTTGTTGGCTGATAGGAATCAATTGACCCGTACTAGACTCTTGGGTTTCAGTAGTGTCTTGTTTTGGAACTATTGTTTTGGTATTATCTTTCTCAGTTTCCTTATTTGACAATTTTGTTAACAACGATTGTGTTGGAAATCGAATTATCTTCTCATCATATGTATCATTACTTATGGATATAGAAGGGTTCATTGTAGGAGTGGATTCAACTAGAATTGCTCTAGTAGTTATCTGTTCATACAAGGAATAGTTGCCTTGCAAGGTTTCTACAGAGTTTACCGTATTCTCCGAAACCTTCCTGATTGGCTCAGTCTTTTCTATTCATGTTTTAATTATTTCACTTTGGAAAGTTGGAGGAATAGGGATGACCTTTTGACTTAAAGATTTCGTATCTATTTTATCCCTTTTCTCATTGACATATGATTCTTTCTTTATTGATTCTATGAAATATGTTTTGTCGTTACTCATTGCTTTATGTAAAGCTGAATGATGATACGGTTTTTTCTTAGAATCAATAATTACCTTCCATGAAGGAATAGAAGAATCAAGAGAGTTTTCAAAAGGATAGTTGATGGAATTTTGATATGCATAGATTTCACACCATTGAAAGAATAGAATATTGATCCTATATTCAAAGACGAACACATAGAACTTGTCTTGAACATACTGTCTAGTTTTAAGAAAGTTTTTGAAAAACCATATTCTTTTCTCTAGGTTATAATTAGCTCAAAAATCATTGGGAAGGCATTGTTTATCAGGTTTAAACTCTTTATTATTCTCAGGACTGTTTAATTTTAGCAGTTTACCAATCGTAAATTGATAATCTTCTATATCAATATTTTCTCCGTTCGTTATCTTCCTAGTTAGAACTACGAATAACGATCTTGAAACAGAATCAGACGAAGTAGAGCGAGAGTGGTGCGAATCCATCTCTGCTTCTCAACCTATTATATGGGGCTTGTATTCTTACTACGGTCCCTGAACAAAATAAGGATAAATTGCCTTCACCTGAGGACTTACTATACCTTCTGTACCGTTCGGGGCAAATATGCTCGCAAGAACACAATCCATTCTACAACAAGGACGAGACGCAGACTATACCAGACCTCTACACCACACACAACACTACCCCTTCGTGGATCTGATACCAGAACGTCCACAGTGATTGAGCAAGGGGGGACAACGGGACGGGGAAGGATACGGATATAGAACGATATATAAAGATACAATTAATAAGTACAAAAATTAAAAAGAAAGTAAGAACATAAACAATAAACTGGAAGATGACCAGTTATGAGCCCAACTGGGAAGATAACCCAACGGAATAATAAATATAAATATGAATAGTAAATATGTCGGTAATTACCGAACTTCTTTTTTATATTTTATATTTTATATTTTTTATATTATAAGTAGTGTATATATATATAGTATAATAATAATATATACAATAATCACGACTGAGAAGATAACTCAGTGGATTAGTTGTATAAACATAAAATAAAATAACAGAAGTAAAATAACAAAAATAAAATGACAAAAATAAAATAACAAAAAAGTAACAACTGGATTAAGGTCCAGTTCGACGGAACAGTATTAAACGATCGTGACAACCCCCAATCTTATTTGAAAGAGTCACCACAGATCTCGCGGAACAGTAAGTAGTCTGTTGACGGAAACAACTGTTCATTCGTCGGAGCCACGTTTATCTCATGCGGTAGTCCGCGTAGCGATAGACATGTATGACTTTGACAGATGTCTGGCAAACAGAAAAAGAAAAGAAAAAGGTGGTGCTTATAATCGCAACCACATGTATTAGATGATAGTATTTAGGTAAAGAAGCTACCTTTATAGAAGAATAGTAGATCTTTACAGAAGAGTAGTAGATCTGGAACTTTGACTACCGGTTGCCGGAAACCACCGCTCACCGGAGTTGTTATACAAGTTCCAGGTGGAACCAAACTTGAAAAACAAGTCCAAGTTGGACTTAACTTCAAATTAAAGATCAACGTTCAAGTTGAATCTATCTTCTTTATAGTATAGAAGAAAGATCAATCAAGAACATTACAAAGATTTATAGTATTGAAAGAAGAAATTTGGAAGTTGGAAACTAGAAAAGAGTTGGAGGTTTTCTTCAAAGAAAACTTTCTTTATTTTTCTAGCTTTCTCTCTCTCTTTTGCCTCCTTCTGAATGAGCCCCGAGTTGTGCTTATATAGGCAGTTGGGTGCCAATAAAGGCAAGCATGAATAGTAAGAGAATCTTACTTTTTCCAAATAGTCAATCATGAATAGTAAAGGAATCTTACTTTAATAAGGCGTAAATAGCAAAATGCACTTATAGTTGGAAACAAGGGTCCCATGTGTCTATTACTTATCTTCAAGGGTAACTCGCTTCATAGAATAGATCTTCAGTTGACAGTAAAGATAATTGAAGTCTTCCTGGTTTTCTCTCTCTAGGAAAGGAATCAATCTCTCCTAGCGGAGCCATGATATCAATATGTTTATACCAGTAGACTAAATCAAAATATCTAGTTTCAACCTCAATAGGAAAGTATAACATATTCCTTATAATGTTGCTTGGGTCTTCCATATAGAATTTGTATATCCTGTTCTGAAAGGCAAGTTTGTTGTTTATCCAAGAATTTTGAAGATGTTGTATTTCCCATAAATCAGAAGACAGAGTTCGTGATCTCCAGTTATCAATTTGTCTTCTCTTTGGCTGTTGGCATTCAAGTGAATAATAATATTCATGGAGCTTTGAATATACTGGCACGCTCTTAAGGATTATAACGTGTCTAGCTGGCTCAAACTTGTGACCAATCCACTCTGGAGATTTCGATTCAATATTTGCAAGCACCCATGCTGGTCTTTGAGTCGTTTGAGAGTGAAATTTTTGAACCATGGTGATAAAATTCTCCCCCAAGCAACTTTGTTTAAGCGGTATTTCAGATGTATGGAAAAGGATACAATCTACCAATCCAAAATCCAAGAGAGTTTGAATTGTAATAGTTTGTCCCTTAAATGGTAAACCCTCAGGGTATAGAGTCTGGAATATGTAAAAATCAATAGTACATGTATTGAATTTGTAATCAAGTGTACATCCACAAATGAAACCATCATAGTACATTTCACATTTCCGTTGTCTGCTATGATAGAACTCTTGTTGGATCAATATTGCAGGAGCGTATAATCTTTCTTTTGATATTGATTCAAGAAAGCAATGAATCTCTTCTTCCCTTTTTTCAAATTTCTCTTTTGCTGCCCGTTCAAAGATCGATCTTGAAGTTCACTTGGTAAACATTGGATTTGTTGATGGGGAAAAAGTAAGAATTTAATTGGATTTAGAGGAAAGGTTTTATGGTGGAGTAATTTTTGCCTTTCTGACAATACTTCCTCTTTCCTTCTTTTTCTTTCTCCTAGTAAAAGGACTTTGAATGTTTGAACATGGCTGGTGAGTTTATCACATCGTTCTAGAATGGCTTTTTTCTTAGCTGTTAGTAACAAAATCTTTTGGGTTTCTGTTAGCTCTTCTTTGACAGCATCCTCCAAAGAGTAGTTTATTGTTGGGATATCACATATGAATTTAATGTTTTCATCAAGGGTTTGAAATTTACGAGAGGATGAGTTTGGAGTGGACAAGGCTTCTTTAATAAGAGGTAAAGTTTTGTATATTCCTGGGTTTTGATCATCGGTAACTACAAAGTATTATGCCTCCTCCTTGTTCCCCCATTCTTTGAGGAACTCATCTATTTCTTTTTTGGACCTTGTGAAAGTAATATCTTCTGATTGTAGTGATGGTAATCCTTCCTTGTATTTCATCTGTATGAAGGTATTCATTATTACATGAGAAGATGAATATATCATGTATTCCTTCTGGAGATACAGAAATCTGAAGATCATAATTGTATTTTTGATTTTGATCAGTAACAAGTATCTGGGTTGCATATGTTTTTCACATAGAATCCGAGATTTCATAAGTAACCAGTATCTGGATTTCATATGTATCTTACATAGAATCCTAGATTTCATTAGTAACCAGTATCTGGATTTCATATGTTTCTTACATTGAATCCTAGATTTCAATAGTGGCCAGGTGTTCAAAAGGATTTGAACCCATATAAACCTGTAGGAAGCTATTTGAATAGAATCATTTCTTTGTAATATGTATTGTTCTTGATAAACAATACAAGTCAGATCTTTCATGATAATAGATCGCTTTGTTCTTTCCTCAGAGATTCTATTATTCATAGAGTCTGAAATATTGTCATTAGATTTGTGGTAATATGTTCCATGCCTCCTGTTTATAGTAATCAATCCATATTGATAAAAAAAAATAAAGGAATTATGAATATGGTTGGGATATCTTCCACAATTAGGAACACACCTCAAATCTTGTAAGGAAATATGTGACGAAGCTTTTAGCGATTGAGAAGACCTTTCCTCCGTGGTTATTGTCTTTGATATATTTTTTTGATCAGAACTCGGTTTTGATATATTCAAAACTTTCCTTTTGTCATAAAGGAATGTTTTAAAATATTTAATATTCTCCTTTTTTGGTTTTATATGATTATTGGTATAAGATAATTTCATGAAATCTAAAAAACCCTTACCAATATTTATCTGATAGTGGTTATTTGAATCAAAATGCATATTCCGTTTACATAGTCCAAATAGAATATGGTTCCTCTTGTAAGTATTTAGCTTTTTCCAGAATCTTGATTTTATATTGAATTTGGAATAGAGCCTTAGTAGTAAAGCACATATATTTTGGAAAATTAAAGGATTATTACCTTTGGATAGTATATGTTTTTGTTGGACCATGCCTTGAATATTAATTACTTTTTTGACAAGTAACCTATTCATGATGATATTGATATGTAATTTTAGTTGAAGAATTTTGAATCTTAAAGACTGATTCATCACTTCTGATACTTTTAAAGAAGTGGATTCTACATTTTTAACAATGTTATGTTTATGAATAAAATGGTTCTTTGGAACTCTAGCCTGTTGTTTAATTGCTATCCATAACCAAACCTTTGAATTGATGCTAATGATATTACAGGTTATAATAAGTATCTTTAGCATTAATATTTGGAGTGAATCAACGATACAAATATTTCTTAAAGAAACATTATTGTTTAACTCTGAGGCTTGGATATTAGATTTTTTATTTAATCCAAGTTTTTTCAAAGAAAACCTTTCATAAGTTTCTATTAAAGCACTGACATGATATCTTATATAGGTATTTATAATGTTGGTGTAAAGGTTACTAATAGCCTAAAAATGACGTTTTATAGAAAGGACACCAACTTGTATAATGAAGGGATGATAGACGACAGGCCTTCCTCTTTGATCATAAACAAGTATAAAATTGATAATGAGTAACAAGGTATTTATTAACTTAAAACATAACTTTGTATATCTTTTAAGAAAATATGTGTTTTCATCATTATCGGATTTTCCTAAACATCTTGTTGAATTGTTTAATCTAGGAAAAGTATAGTCCTTTTTTGGGATTTTGAACATAGTACGAATGGTGAATTTTGTTTTTGCCTATGTTATTTTGATAATGTGGTTTTGTATTTTGAAAAATCCTTTCTTCATCTTTGATAGTACCAAAGTAATTTATGAAGATTTTGGATTTATCATGATCACATAATCTATTTGGCTGATGTATATTAGCGTCTTCAAGCCAGTTATGACGCATATTGTAAAGAACCTTCATTGGTCTAGTATGACTTTGGTATAAGATAAATCCTTCAAAAATATTCTTGTCAACATAATAGGTTGTTAAGCAATATTCAAAAGGATTGTAACTAGTGCACCTGGTTAGACCAACAAATCTTGGGATAACATCCTTTTCGTTAGATGGACGAATGTTTCTTAGATTAGTAAAAATAGAGGTTTTATATATCTTATTAAAACATATTTTAATATATTGCCTATGTGAAAGAAAGGTGATTAAGTAAAAATAAGTATTACTGTGATTATCTCTTTCATTTATAGTGCAATATAGTTGTGCTTTAAAGAAGTAGTCATTTAAAACCTTATGTCTTTCAAAATTTCTTTTTAAAAGAAATAATAATTTCTTCAGAGATCTTACTTTCCAAAATAGTCTAGTATTGAATGATGTTTCCAAATGAAAAGTGGTTTGGAAATCATCAAGATTTAAGATAAATGAATCATTAATAAAGTTTAAAGATCCTTTCGAAGTTTCCTTGTCGGGATTAATTTGTTGTAAATGATTCAATTTATTTCCAATAACTATGTCTAGATTTGTGGACATAATATGTTTTCGGTTGATATTGAGGCCTTTGTTCACATCAAATGTAAGACTATTATCATACACGTCAAGAGACATGGGTGTTGTACTGATGAGAATTCGTGGAGGAACATGTTGGCTAATAGAAACCAATTGACCCTTACTGGACTCTTGGGTTTCAACAGTGTCTTGCTTTAGGACTATTGTTTTGGTATTTGTTGGGAATAAAATTTATGTATTGATGATAATTCATCATAATTATTCTAAGTATTACTTTAACCTTATTGATGAAGTGCTGAAGCTAGTTGTTATAGTGAAAAGCTAAAAGATGTCTAGAACTGAATGTTTAAGCTTTACTAGAGTCTGATATTTGTATAGGTTACATCAGACAAGCACTGTAATACTTAGTGTGTCGTAAAACTGAAAACTGGAAATCATTTAGAAAACTGGAAATCATCAAGATAAACAAACTGACTCAGATTACATCTATATGAAACTGAAGAAGATAAGTTCACTGAGGGACACAGACTCAGTTGGCTTATCTAGAAGATTGAAGAACTGAGGGTCACAGACTCAATTATAGAAGATTGAAGAACTGAGGGTCACAGACTCAGTTATAGAAGATTGAAGAACTGAGGGTCACAGACTCAGTTATAGAAGATTGAAGAACTGAGGGTCACAGACTCAGTTACAGAAGATTGAAGAACTGAGGGCTCAAACTCAGTTATAAAGACTACGTTGAGACTGTAAAGTTACACTTCAGGCAAGATTGTGGTGACCTGAACTGACTTTATGGATCTTGTATGAAGACCTAAGAATTATAAGGACAATGAATTCTTAGAAGATAATGAGTCATGGTGTACTCTGATTAAGTCAAATATAATCAGATGAAAAACTGGAGTACTGATATTTAAAGAAGAGTAAAATCTCAGTTAATGCTCCAAGTCAATCAAGAAACTGACAAGTGATAATCTCAGTATAAAACTGATAAGGAAACTCAGTTTTATATGTCAGTCATCCAACAAGCTGATAGTACAGTCGAACGTTATAAAGGAAGCAATTTTATTGGATGAAATACTGACACAACAGAACGGTCAGAAAATATATCCGTTACAAGATAGACGTTGATACAATTCGAATTCAAGCCAAATGAACGTTGGACCTCACACTATAAATAGAGGACTTTGCACCAAGGATTATATACACAGATACACAGAGATTTAACTAGAATTAACGTGTGCATTAATCATTCGAATTGCTATCATCTCTGCGCTATAACAAAATCATATCAAAAATTTCTTCAAGTGTTCAAGCTACAAAGAATTTATCAAGGATCAGACACTTTGAAGAACCACAAACAAGAATCAATTCATTGATTCTCAATCCAACCTTGATTATATATCAAAGGTTTAGACTGTGAAGCAAACCAGGAAGGTTTTGGCAAGGACGATTGTTACGAGCGATCAGCGATTTGTGTTTGTGGTGGTAGCCGGTGAAGAGGCAATTCAACCCTCTAAGGACCGGTGTTCAAGCGCTTGAAGAACAACAATTCTACCCGTTCTACAACTTTTTAGATAGTGAGTGATATGAAAATAATATTTGCTAAGGATCTAGATTTACTTAAGTTGTTCACTTCACAGTACAAATTAAGCTAATAACAAGATCAAGAAAAAGGCTAGTTTTCCGCCGCCGGTTGATCGGTTTTGAAAGAAAACAAGAAGAATGAAAAACAATCTACTTACTTCATACAAATTAGCAATTAAACACGTTTTGGATAAGAACGAAAATGAATAGAACTTACACGAATTTGAAATGATAAGGACGAGCAAGGCTTAGATCCACCCTCGGAATCGCACTTCGGGTTTCTCCAAGTTTGAGAATGTCGCACAAAGGTTGCTCACACCTTTGATATATTCTCGAGTTAACCCTTCACCCGGTCGCAAGGAAAAAGATTAACTAAGTAAAGTCTCAATCACTGAAACTCAAATATGTATAAAATATCACTCAAATATAACTTAGTTTATACAAGGCAAGTTACAATCCTTATATAGAATTCAAAATAACTAGCTACTCCCAAACTAGCAATGTGGGACAAAAATACTTATAGTTTTGAGTTTGGGAGTTAGAATCAAGCTAAAACCGATGTGGGAGACTTAATCCACGTCCAAGGCATGTCTAGGACAAGTCTTGGACATGTCTTGGGTGCAATCTTGGACAAGGTCCATTTTTAGTAGGGATAGTTTCCAAAATTTAAAGTGAAAAAGGTATCGGGTTTTTGAAGGGTAAAAAGGGTAGATTATTGTAGGGTAGGGCCTCAAATACCTTTAAGGTATAGGGTACTTGGGAATGGAAGGTTTAGTTTCCCAAAATGGAAAGCCGAAAGTCGGGTTTGACAAAACTGCCATTTTGGGAAGGGTTGTTCAAAATTGGTCAAAACTCCCAAAAATACCCCTACCCCTTATTACATGTCAAAACAAAATGAAAATAAAGTTTATTACAAGTTATTCATCGAAATAATATATAAGTCTTCAATCTTCTTCGTGTCATTCCCTCCCGGCTGAAAAGGATTCGTCCTCGAATCAACAAAATGTCGTTTGAGTCCTCCGCCGCAAGTATGACATCATAAAACACCTCCAGTCTCCTCGTAAGTATGCCAGGGTCAAAACAAACACGAACAAGTGCACGAGGTCGTGCCTCACTAATCCGCACCAAAGATGTTGGAGGAAATGTACGAGGTTGGGAACTCGTATGAACCTTTGCAAGAATCAAAAATTTTTGTGTAGGCAAAATCGTCCTACATATGTGCTTTATAGCACCCTCCAAACACACGTCCTCCAGAGAAGTATCCGGACATGAATTCTGCAAAACGTGAACATGCTCAACAATACCAAGATTAGTCATAGAATGTACGTGAGCAACATCAATCGTATTATGTACATGATTCTCCACACAAACGTCAGAATTACCCAAATCTTGGATATCCGTATCCGAACCCAATGCAATGTCAACAATAATCTCATCCGGCGTGGTAACCACATCATGCAAAGAAGTATCAACAATACTATCAGAAAAGCATGGCAAAGTAGATTCACCAACAAGTCCATTGACTATAGCATCATCAACGATAACCGAATCAACCACGGTGTTGGCCTCAAACTGAACAGGAGTATCATAGACGACCTCAGTAGAAGGTTGAGGAACAACACAATCATTAGGCATATATTTTGGTGCCTTGCCACGTATAGCTTCTTCGCGGGTGATACCATACTTTTGAAAGAAAAGCTCATCCGCAGCCTTCCACTTTGCCTCAAGTGCTTTCCTCCGCTCCACACGTTCTAATTCCTGCTTTTCTCGTTTTGCCTCAAAATCAAGTAGTCCCCTATCAACCCAACGACCACCAACCCTTTTATCACGACCACGAACAGCACCAAGAGTACCAATTCCACGTTGAGTAATGTGAGATGTTAACTTCGCAATTTGCGCACTCAAATGCGTATGAAAATGGTCAATACGATGAGAAAAACTGTCATTGAATGATTGAATGTCTAGACGCCAAGGAGAATCTTTTTTGTACACTCGAGCCATCGTCAAAGACCTCACAATCCACTCGTGTTTCACTCTCCCTCAATAACTCACGAAAGGTGATGTCCAACCGTCGAAACAAATCAAAGTTGAGCAAATTCGGACAATTCCACAAAAGAAAGAACTAGGGTTTATAATTTCTGGAACAGGAACACGAAATGGCAGCAATTTTCACGACCAAACGGTATGCAATTTGAAAAGACTCAAAGAACAAAACTTGTAGTCCATTAATTTTCCTTCAAGACTGTGAAGTTTCAGGAAAATTGAACATGGATAGCCACGTCAAAATAAATTCGTAAACAGATGACTACACAGACAGATTTTCGGACATAAATAGATTAGCACGTTACGGAGACATTTGGGAAGAATTGGTCGATAATTTGGATAAACACAAAGGACGAAAGTTGTAGAACAGACAATTTCCTATAAGTTCAGAAAAAAAATTCACGCATTTCCGACCACTACAACTCCGAAAAAACGAATTATTTCACAACGGTTCCAGAAAAACGCACAGGATATTGCTGGGCAGATTTGACCAAGCTAAACTCCGAATTTGGCAAAGTCAAAAAGAGACAAAATATACATAAATAAACGATCTATCAACTGGTAAAATTTGATAAATTTACGACGTGTTTTGAATATGAAACGACTTGAACAAATACGGAATTCGGATTGGACAGATTCAAAGAAAATGATGTGAACAAGGATGAACAAGAAATTCACTAGATGAACACCTAAATCCCAAATCTCTGATACCAAATGATATGAAAAACAAGGATCTAGATTCAAGTGTTCATACAAATTAGCAATTAAACACGTTTTGGATCAAGAAAAACAAGAAGAATAAGAACTTACACGAATTTGAAATGATAAGGACGAAAATGGATAGATGAGCAAGGCTTAGATCCACCCTCGGAATCGCACTTCGGGTTTCTCCAAGTTTTGAGAATGTCGCACAAAGGTTGCTCACACTTTTGATATATTCTCGAGTTAACCCTTCACCCAGTCGCAAGGAAAAAGATTAACTAAGTAAAGTCTCAATCACTGAAACTCAAATATGTATAAAATATCACTCAAATATAACTTAGTTTATACAAGGCAAGTTACAATCCTTATATAGAATTCAAAATAACTAGCTACTCCCAAACTAGCAATGTGGGACAAAAATACTTATAGTTTTGAGTTTGGGAGTTAGAATCAAGCTAAAACCGATGTGGGAGACTTAATCCACGTCCAAGGCATGTCTAGGACAAGTCTTGGACATGTCTTGGGTGCAATCTTGGACAAGGTCCATTTTTAGTAGGGATAGTTTCCAAAATTTAAAGTGAAAAAGGTATCGGGTTTTTGAAGGGTAAAAAGGGTAGATTATTGTAGGGTAGGGCCTCAAATACCTTTAAGGTATAGGGTACTTGGGAATGGAAGGTTTAGTTTCCCAAAATGGAAAGCCGAAAGTCGGGTTTGACAAAATCGCCATTTTGGGAAGGGTTGTTCAAAATTGGTCAAAACTCCCAAAAATACCCCTACCCCTTATTACATGTCAAAACAAAATGAAAATAAAGTTTATTACAAGTTATTCATCGAAATAATATATAAGTCTTCAATCTTCTTCAAGTTTATTCACCCCCTCTAACCTCCTTTCCAAGGGACCAACGGTATTTTCATATGGATAGATTTCAAACCATTGAAAGAATAGAATATTGACCCTATATTCGAAGACGATTTCATAAAACTTGTCTTGAACATATTGTCTAGTTTTAAGGAAGTTTTTGAAAAACCATATTCTTTTCTCTAGGTTATAATCAGCACAAAAATCATTGTGAATGAATTGTTTATCAGGTTTGAACTCTTTATTATTCTCAGGACTGTTCAATTTTAGCAGTTTACCAATCGGAAATGATAATCTTATATATCAATATTTTCTCCGTTCGTTATCTTCCTAGTTAGATATACGAATAACGATCTTGAAACATAATCAGACGAAGTAGAGCCAGAGTGGTGCGAATCCATCTCTGCTTCTCAACCTATTATATGGTGCTTGTATTCTTACTACGGTCCCTGATCAAAATAAGGATAAACTGCATTCACTTGAGGACTTACAACACCTTCTGTATCGTTCGGGGCAAATATGCTCGCAAGAACACAATCCTTTCTACAACAAGGACGAGACGCAGGTTGTACCAGACCTCTACACCACACACAACACTACCCCATCATGGCTCTGATCCATTCCGCATCGTATCGAGCCACGAGGGGGTAGTGTTGTGTGTGGTGTAGAGGTCTGGTACAGTCTGCGTCTCGTCCTTGTTGTAGAAAGGATTGTGTTCTTATGAGCATATTTGCCCCGAACGGTATAGAAGGCGTACCAAGTCCTCAGGTGAAGGCATTTTATCCTTATTTTGTTCAGGAACCGTAGTAAGAATCAAGCCCCATATAATAGGTTGAGAAGCAGAGATGGATTCGCACCACTCTGGCTCTACTTCGTCTGATTCTGTTTCAATTCAGTCTAGTAATCGTTCAACTAAGATAATAAACAGTGAAGAATACGTTATAAAAGATTTTAATGAGTCAATTGATAATTGGAAAATTCCTATGGTAAGTAAAAAACATATCTATAAACCCTGGTGTCCTATATTATCTGATTATACCGTTAAAATAGAATAAATGGATATACAAATACAAAACCCCTCTGAAACTATTAGCCTACTTACTCCCAAAACTATACAAAAACACATGGAACGAAAGTATGGATATATAAATATTGGTTTAGTTTAGGTTGGAATTAAACCCCTCACAAAAGAAGGCTTGAATACTCCTATTCTGGTCATGCTCAGGGACGCTAGGCATACAAGCTATGAAGATTCCCTTCTCAGTTCAATTGAGTCCAGTCTTTGTACAAGACCTATATCTTTAATTGTTTTCCAAACCTATCAGTATCACTCTCAGACAAAAATGTTCTTAAAAGTCTAGTCTTCCAAATAAAGACTCATAATTATAGAATGCTTGAAGGATCTATACCTATTGCAATCATCTATAGAGTATACTATAAGACAATGATGACAGCATTTGCAACCAGAGCAAGAAATACATGTCCAAAAGGATCAACCCTTTTGTTACAAACAGACTTCTCTCGTGAAAATGCTAATATTCCTAGAACTATTCAATGGAAAGACATAACTATTCCTGATGAATGATTCCTCGAAGGAGAAACCAAACCATCTTCTAGTAACAACTTAAGGCCAAACAATCAACTTAGTTATGTTACGGAATATGAAGATGGAAGATTTGGTATTTCTTTCACAAAGTCTCAAAGCAATAGGGAACCTGAAGTCATCTCTGACCAAGGTATTCTTAACCCACAAGAAACTTCTCAACCAAACACGCTAATCAAGCATAGGAAATCAACCTCCGTTATACCAAATTCCCATATTAGGAAGATTGATTACTCTAGTAAACTACCTATGCCAAATTATACATCTAATGAAGATCTCAGTAATACTCCCACTAGTCCCTCTTATTCCTCTGTATCAGAAAATATTGGGAAATTTTTAAATGTACTAGAAAAGGAGTTCAAGATCGACAAGAAGTTTTTCCATGATGATTTTGTTGCTAAACATAACCACATCAAAAGAATATGGTTCTTAAAAAATTTCCTAAAAACAAGACAATATATTCAAGAACAATTATATGATTTTGTGATAAAACACAAAGTCAATATATTGTTCTTCAATTGGTTTAAAATATATTGTTCTGAAAATTCCATTGATTATCCTTTTAATAATACTGTTAATCTAGTATCTGAGAAAAAAGGAATTGTATAATGGGAAACCATGGATAAAGCTATAAAGGTCTCGTCTATTCATCCTCCTTTACAAGGAATAATCTTACGAACAGAGAAGGAACAAGTTGAAGCTATACCTATTAGTAACCCTACAGATCCTAGTGATAAGGAGGGGAATGATATAGTCAAACAACTAAATTATACCAACATCCATCTCAAAACAGTAGGAAAACTTCTTGACAAGATTGAGGATCTTGTTCAAAACCAGTCTATTATTATGACTTCTACCAATAGGCACCAAGACCCCGTCTTCAAACCATTCCAAATATCTAAAGAGGGTAGAAAAGAATTCAATGATAATCATTCTGAATATCTGGAAACTATAAAAAAGATTAAAGAGAAACTATATAATGAGGCTATGACTAAACATAATCACACCAATGTGGTTCCTGACACAGCTGAAATCTCTTCAAATAAAAGGATAAATACCCTAGACCATGGTTCCAGTTCAGATTCTGATAAAACAATAGAACAGTTCCAAGAAGGAGAAAATTTGATCAATAAGATTGAATGGGATTCTGTTCGAGATCTATACACTGTCAAACCAATATCACAACCACAGTTTAGCAGTGATTATATATATGATTGGAACATAAATGGAAAATAAGAATATGAGATACTTGGCATACTACAACAGATGACCATGTATGCTAAAACTTTTAGAAAACATGATATAAATGTATCTGATAAAACCATAGCAGAAACAATTATATCAGGTTTTTCTAGACAACTAAAAAGATGGTGGGATTTCTACCTAACCCCAACAAACCAAGATGGAATTCTCAATTCTGTAAAAACTAATGACAGAGGAGAAACTTACATTAATTCTAGTGGATTTGCGGAGCAAAATGCTGTTGACACCCTTATTCTATCAATTTCTATACATTTCATAGGAGATCCATCTCACATAAGGCATAAAAATGCGGAATTACTATCTAACCTTAGGTGCAGAAAACTAAGTGATTTCCAGTATTACAAGAATACCTTCCTAACAAGAGTAATGCTTAGAGAAGACCCCAACCAACCATTTTGGAAAGAACAATTCTTAGCCGGATTACCAACACTCCTTGGAGAGAAGGTCAGAAATAAGATCCGAGAAAATTGTGGTAAACAAATAATTCCCTATGATGAGTTCACCTACGGACAGTTAGTTTGTTTAACCCAGCAAGAAGGATTAAAAATATGTCAAGACTTAAAACTTCAAAAGCACCTAAAATGGGAGCTAAAGCAAACTAAACAAGAACTAGGAACATTTTGTACACGGTTTGATATAGATCAACAAAAACCTGTTTTAAAATTTAAAGGGGATTGTAGCAACAAACAATACAAAGAACCTTTCAAAAAGAAATACCCGAAGAGGAAGCCTCAAAAGCCTAAAGGGGATTATCACCAGAGGCACCAAGATGCCAAACCAAGACAAGATACCAAACCGTGGTATAAAGATATTGAATGTTATAAATGTCATAAAAAATGACATACTGAAAAACTACTGTAGGTTTAATAAAAAACTACATGAGTTAAATATAGAGGAAGAGGTAGCAAATAAGTTATCAGTACTACTCAATGACTTGTCTGAGACGGATTCTTCTTCTGATAATGAGGAAACACGTCAACATGATGCCTCTAACTCTGGAGAACATATTTATGTTCTTACCAAGGACCAGGAATTCCAAATTGAAGTTTTAAAAAATCTAAGTGATCCTAACCTTCAACAAATCTACCTTGAAAAAATCTTAGACCCCATAAGGAAAAAATGACAATAGGTTAGCTGTTAGTCCAAGAAAACCTTATGACTTAACAGAGATCCTTAAAACGAAACCCAAGGATGACGTTACACTTAATAAACTCCAAGAACAAATAATGGAAATTAAAGCGGAATTGAAGGATTTATGGGATTATAGAAAATGAGAGGTTGAAGAAATAAAAAATATCCTTTTCTTAAATAAAGATAATAACAATCTTTCTGATAAGGATGATGATCCTGAAATTGAGAAAGTTTCAGAAAACTTCTTGTTCATCCTTAAAGAAATTACATCAAAACAATATTTAATGAAAATCAAAATATATTTCTCTAAAGACTTCCATATCGAAACAATTTCGTTATTTGATACTGGTGCAGATCTTAATTGCATACAACCAGATCTAGTACCCAAAAAATTCTGACAAAAGACCATTGATCAATTATCTACTGCTAATAATTCTAAATTACAAATTGATTCCAAGGTTGAGGCATCAATATCTAAAGATGGATATTTGTTAAAAACATCTTTCGTCCTCATCAAAAATATGAATCACAAAGTAATATTAGGAACACCATTCATTGCACTAATAACACCATACACAATCAGAAATAAATCTGTTTACTTTGATATTGGAAGCGAAACTATAAATTTTGATTTTGTTGAAACACCCACAAAAGACAAACCATTGATACAAAGTCTTAATAATAATAAAGCATCTCAGCCAAAACTTTTGGCTAAAGAGCAAAATTCATTACAGATGAAACCAGTCTTTAAAGTTTCCAAGCATAAAAGAAAATATAGAAGCACAAAAGGCAATATATTAACAAAAGATCATCAAAACCTGCTTGACCATCTTAACCAAAGCAGGGATGATAAAGATAGATACATGAAAGGTCTACAAGATCTTGAGAAATATTTTATCACCAAAAGTAACTTTAAATACTTTGTGGTATTGAAGGGTAAAACCCCTGGAATATATAAAACATGGTCACATGTGAAAGAATCAATTAATGTTCTTGAACCTATATTCTACGGATTTCATACATTAGCACCAGCTAAAAAATTGGCATTTAGAAAACATAGAGCCAATTTCTATATTGAGAAATTCATTAGAACTGAGATCAGTGACTTGTCCGATATGCCGCTGGTGAGTTTTAAGAAAAATTCCCTCCAAATATACTATCAAAAACTACAAAAAGAGATACTTGATCTCAAAAATAGACTTGTCATAAACCTATCAAAAAATTATGGATCAGCACCTCTTGATCCAGTAAAAACATTTTTTCATCCTCATTCACAAATACTCGGATTACCAGTTACAAGAAGGCAACATATCTTCAACATTGCACGACAAAACTTCGAAGCAAGGGAAGAAAAGATACATGAATTTCTTGATTTCATCTTAAAAAAAAAGTTATATATTAAAGGAATCTTCAAACAACAAGAATACTACCATAGCAGGACAAAAGAATGCCACAGCCCAGAATGTATACGACAACCATGTAGCTGCACGCTAGATTACAAGATAAATAAGTGTGCAATTGACTTTTAGCAATTTAATATACACCACCAAGATGGAACAATGTTCAAAGGAGAAACAATTACAATACAAACTCTCCTAGACTTTGGATTGATCGATTTTATTCTCTTCCATCCTAATACAATATCTAACTGCTGTCTGGGGAGCAAATTTAAACAAATCATCAATGATTTCCAAATACTATCACAACAATCCTCCTCCAGCTCAGTCCAATGTGCCGTGGTGGCAAACATCGAATCAAAATCTCCAGAATGGATAGATCATATCTTTGAACCTGCAAAGCATATCATATTCCTAGAAAAATATCAGGTCAACCCAGCAACACGAAACTGGTACAATGGAGAGTTTGAATATATGATAAAATGCAATTATCCAAAAAGACTACAGATAGACAGATGGAGAAGTAGAACCATCGCCTTCAATCTTTGGGAAAAGAACCATCTCACATTCTCATGGCTGCGTCATGAATTAATATATCAAAACCACATCTACAAAATATATATACAAGAAGATGAGGAAAAGAATCAGCATATATGTATTCCGTACAATATACATACCAAGTTCACAGACCTGGTGAATTGGTATCAGACGGAATATTTCATAAAAGAGGAAACAGACTCTTTTCCAAAGGAAAGAAAACCGGGAAGGATTTGATCTTTTAACATTGGTAAAAAGTGCTCAATAAAAACAAAAGTTACTGTGACTAGTTGACAGGTAAAAGATACATGGGACCCATGTCGTCCATTATATCATGAATTTTACTGTTCAAATAGTAAAAGAAAGATTCGATTACTATTCATATTTGGACCTATCTGGCACCCAACCGCCTATATAAGCACACCTTGGGGGCTCATTCAGAAGGAGTCAAAAGAGAGAGAGAAAGCTAGAGAAAGAAAGAAAATTTTCTTTGAAGAAAACCTCCAACTCTTTTGTAGTTTCCAACTTCCAAATTTCTTCTTTCAATACTATAAATCTTTGTAATGTTCTTGATTGATCTTTCTTCTATACTATAAAGAAGATAGATTCAACTTGAACTTTGATCTTTAAGTTGAAGTTAAGTCCAACTTGGACTTGTTTTTGAAGTTTGGTTCCACCTGGAACTTGTATAACAACTCCGGTGAGCAGTGGTTTCCGGCAACCGGTAGTCAAAGTTTCAGATCTACTACTCTTCTGTAAAGATCTACTATTCTTCTATAAAGGTAGCTTCTTTACCTAAATACTATCATCTAATACATGTGGTTGCGATTATAAGCACCACCTTTTTCTTTTCTTTTTCTGTTTACCGGACATCTGTCAAAGTCATACATGTCTATCGCTACGCTGACTACCGCATGAGATAAACGTGGCTCTGACGAATGAACAGTTGTTTCCGTCAACAGACTACTTTCTGTTCCGCGAGATCTGTGGTGATTCTTTCAAATAAGATTGGGGGTTCTCACGATCATTTAATACTGTTCCGTCCAACTGGTCCTTAATCCATTTGTTACTTTTTTTGTTATTTTATTTTTGTCAATTTATTTTTGTTATTTTATTTCTATTATTTTATTTTATGTTTATACAACAAATCCACTGAGTTATCTTCTCAGTCGTGATTATAGTATATATTATTATTATATTATATATATATATATATATATATATACACTACTTATAATATAAAAAATATAAAAAATAAAAAATATAAAAATTATAAAAAAAGAAGTTCGGTAATTACCGACATATTTACTATTAATATTTATATTTATTATTCCGCCGGGGTTATCTTCCCACCGGGCTCATAACTGGTCCTCTTCCAGTTTATTGTTTATGTTGTTACTTTCTTTAGATCCCGACAATCCTATAAAAAAATGTCTCTTATTCACCTATAAATAAGAGCAAAGACCAAGTATCATCAGCTTGTCAACTAGTATAAGTCTGAGGGATATGAACAAGAAGGGATAAGTCAAACAATTTGACCAAGATAAATGTAGTATTATTATCTATACTCCGAAGGAATTACAAGAAAACAACAATTTGGTCGCTTACGTGATTACCCTGATGGTAATGAAAAGTTACTACATCAAAATTACCATTTACTACAAAAAAAATTACTACCAAAGATATTTACAACATGGGACCCACATTTATAGAACGATATATAAAGATACAATTAATAAGCACAAAAATTAAAAAGAAAGTAAGAACATAAACAATAACCTAGAAGATGACCAGTTATGAGCCCAGCTGGGAAGATAACCCATCGGAATAATAAATATAAATATGAATAGTAAATATGTCGGTAATTACCGAACTTCTTTTTTATATTTTTTATTTATTATTTTTTATATTTTTTATATTATAAGTAGTGTATATATATATATATATATATATATATATATATATATATATATATATATATATATAATATAATAATCATATATACTATAATCACGACCGAGAATATAACTCAGTGGATTAGTTGTATAAACATAAAATAAAATAACAGAAATAAAATAACAAAAATAAAATGACAAAAATAAAATAACAAAAAAGTAACAACTGGATTAAGGACCAGTTGGACGGAACAGTATTAAACGATCGTGAGAACCCCCAATTTTATTTAAAAGAGTCACCACAGATCTCGCGGAACAGTAAGTAGTCTGTTGACAGAAACAACTGTTCATTCGTCGGAGCCACGTTTATCTAATGCGGTAGTCCGCGTAGCGATAGACATATATGACTTTGACAGATGTCCGGAAAACATAAAAAGAAAAGAAAAATGTGGTGCTTATAATCGCAACCACATGTATTAGATGATAGTATTTAGGTAAAGAAGCTACCTTTATAGAAGAATAGTAGATCTTTACAGAAGAGTAGTAGATCTGAAACTTTGACTACCGGTTGCCGGAAACCACCGCTCACCGGAGGTTTTATACAAGTTCGAGGTGGAACCAAACTTCAAAAACAAGTCCAAGTTGGATGTAACTTCAACTTAAAGATCAAAGTTCAAGTTGAATCTATCTTCTTTATAGTATAGAAGAAAGATCAATCAAGAACATTACAAAGATTTATAGTATTGAAAGAAGAAATTTGGAAGTTGGAAACTAGAAAAGAGTTGGAGGTTTTCTTCAAAGAAAACTTTCTTTCCTTCTCTAGCTTTCTCTCTCTTTTGCCTCTCTATTTTTGCCTCCTTTCTGAATGAGCCCCCAAGGTGTGCTTATATAGGCAGTTGGGTGCCAGATAGGTCTAAATATGAACAATAATCGAATCTTTCTTTTACTATTTAAACAGTAAAGGTCATGATATAATGGAGACATGGGTCCCATGTATCTTTTACTTGTCAATTAGCCACAGTGAATATTATTTCCAATGCATGTGTCATTATCCCAGAGTTAAATCATCACTCTCATAATCGCTATCATTGTCCACGAAGATTGGTTGTGAGGTTATACACCTTGTTGCCCTTTCCTCAGTTTTAAATTTTTCTTCTAGCTCTGGGAAGTTGGTCCTGGCCTCAATGTGTGTAGACATCCTATTTCTTATTTTTGTAAATTTGCATGCCGTGTATATTTTATATATCTTGTTTTGATACACGAGTATATTGGAGTCCGGAAGTATTACTCGTCTTCATCTAGATTTGATTCAATTTTAGAACTTCTCCAGCGATTGATGTTAATTCTGAGAGTACCTTTATGAGGTTCATGATGTTTTCTGTTGACCAGGATCATGCTTTGGATAAGATCTGTACGCGAGTAGCCTTCAATGAGTACTAGTTGTGTTGAAGGTTCAAATACTTGTTTGACCCATTCTAGAGATTTTGAAATGATTCTTATCAAGATGTGGACCTTGTTGACTAGCCCTTTTGTATTTGATGATCGCATTCTTGAATGTTCTCCCCAAATAACTGAAATGTGAAAGGTCTTCGCTGGATGGAATGACGATTTGGCTAACAACTCCAAATTCAAATAGGGTTTGGACTGTAATGTTTTCACCTATATATTTAACTCCCTCCTTGTGATAAGCATAAAATAGCCAGGCATCAATGGTGCACAAGTTTATTTTATATTCAATTTTGCAGCCACAGAGATACTGCCTACAACCATTCCTACATGTGCTTCTTCTGAATTCCTGTTGGATATATATACCATGGACTTTGATTTTGTTTTGTAGGATTTCCTCAAGGAACCTATGGATCCGTTCCTCTTTTTCTTCAAAACTTTTGTAGACCTTTTGAAAGATGCAGTCCTGGATTTCTTCAGGTAGACCACCAATCTGACGGTTGGTAAAGAAGAAAATTCTTGCTGGATTAAGAGTCTTTGTAGATGACTCATCCATGTGTGTTAATTTGTTCTTGAGTTCAAGAACATGTTTTTCAAGTTTTAGGCACTCTATTTTTAATAAGTGTCTTTCAAAGCGTAGCAACTTTATTTTTGGGCAATCATCGATGTTTTTTATGATATTTTCAATGTAGTAATCCTTTTGCAGCCTTTTGGATGCTAAAGCTTTTGCTTCTTTTAATGTATGAAATCCATAAAATTCAGGATCATGAACATTTATTGAGTCTTTTATTAATGACCATGTTTTGTAGATTCCTGGGGTTTTACCCCTTAGTATCACAAAATAGATAAAGTTACTTTTAGTAACAAGGTATTCTTCAAGATTCTGTAGACACTTATAGTGTCCAACCTTGTCTTCCCTATTTTGATAAAGTTGATCAATAAGGTTTTGGTGATCTTGTGCTAATTTTTTTTCCGTGGCGCATTTGACATTTTGTTTCTTTCTTGGAGCATGACTCCATCTGTGATAATTTAGTGGAGACATGATTTATTGATAATTACCTTTATTTTTTACAAGACTCTGAACATAATTTTTGTTCTTTATATTAATTTCCCCAGATGTTTCAAGGAATTCAAATTGTATGGTTTCATTCATAATATCAAATGAAATCTTAGTATAAGGAGTAATCAAAGAAATAAATGGGGTTCCTAAGATTACTGTATGGTTTATATTTCTAACAAGGACAAAAGTTGTTTTAAATAAAAATCCATTTTTACTATCGAGGCCTCTGTTTTGGCATCGATGTGTAACTTGGAATTGTTAGCGGCTGATAATTGATCTATGGTTCTTTCCCTAAAATTTTCAGGTACTAAGTCTGGTTGAATACAATTTAGGTCAGCGCCTGTATCAAATAGTGCGATAGTATCAATCTTGACACATTCAGAAAATTGGATAGTGATTTTTACCAAATGTTTTCTTACGACTATTTCTTTAAATCTTAGGGATGTATCTGGTATTTTCTTCTCTTCTGGATGGTCTGTTTTTGAGAGAGTATCTTTTATGAAACCAATCTCTTAATCCTGAGATTCCTTAAAAGAGATTATTTCTAGTCTAATGTCTTTTAGCATATTCTGAATATCATTTGTAATATCAAGCTTTGGTCTTAATTTGAGAATTTCTGTTAGATCATAAGGTTTCCTTTTTTCTATATGATCCATATTTTTAAGGGGATCAAGGATTTTTTCAAGATAGTTTTGAAAAAGGCTAGAATCATGTATATCTTTTGATCCTCCTAACCGGAACTCTTGGTTTTTTGTAAGAACATTGATATGTTCTCCTGAGTCCGTAGTAGAGGAGAGTATAACATCTTGCTGAATACACTTTTCTATATCAGAGAAATCAGTGTTTGTATCATTAAGCAAGAGGGATATTTTATTTGTTAATTCCTCTTCTAGGTTTAAATCATGTAGCCTTTTATTAAGTCTACAATAATTTGCTGTGTGTCCTTTCTTATGGCATTTGTAGCATTCAATATCTTTGTATCTACCTTCATATTTTTTCTCCTCGAAGGATTATTACGGTAGTAATCCTTATCTTGGAATCTCTTCCTAGATTCTTTCTTTCTTGTTGTGAAATGATCTTTTGGGGGTGTTTTATTTGTACTACAACCACCCTCCTCCTTGCATTTTGTGACTGGTTGTTGTGAGTTGATATCATATTTTTGACAGAAATTACCTAATTCCTGCTTAGTTTGTTTTAGTTCTCTCTTAAGATTAGGCCAACCGGCTAAGAACTTTTCTTTCCAAAAAGGTTGATTAGAATCTTCCCTTAGCATTATTCTGGTTAAGAAAGTATTCTTGTAATCCAAAAAATCACTAATTTGGGCATTATTTGTCCTAAATGCATTAGCATACATTGTCATTTGTTGTAGTACACTTATGATTTCATATTCTGATTTTCCATTGATATTCCAGTCATAGATCGAGTCACTACTGAACCGGGGTTGGGACACTGGTTTAGCAATACTAAGATCTGGGACAGAGTCCCACTCGATCTTATTGACCTGATCTTTAGTTTTTTCAATGGTTGGTACTCATCAATCGTAATATGTTTCAAAGTGTTTATTCTCTTTCCTAGAGATCGTTCAGGAGTATCTGGAATGATGTAGGTAGAGCTACTTCATGTATACTCATTGTTTCCTTTTGAAGAGATCTAGTAAGGTTTAAACATAGGACCTTGGGATTTAATATTCTTAGTTAATATCTCTTTCTTTGGATTATTAATTATGACTGAATGGGTTTGAACCAGACTTTCTATTCGTTCAATTTGTTTTCCTATAGCTCCTAGGTAAGTATTGGTAAAATTTATTTGTGATACAATACTCTTCCTATTTGGTTCTAAAAGGTCATTAATAGGTACTGCTTCAACCTTTCTCTCTCATAATGGTAATAGTATTTCTCGGAAAGGTGGGTGTTTTGACAGGACTTTTTTGGCGAAATTTTTTGTCTCCCATTCCGTAATTCCTTTTTTCTCTGAGACTGGATTAGCTATATTTTTGAAGGGATAGTCAATAGAATTTTCTGAGCAATATATTTTAAACCAATTGAAGAACAATATATTAACCTTATGTTTTATCACAAAATTATAAAATTGTTCTTGGATGTTTTGCCTTATTTCTAGAATGTTTTTTAAGAACCATAATCTTTTGTGGCAATTATGTTCAGCCACAAAATCATCATGAAAAAACTTTTTGTTGACTCAAAATTCCTTTTCTAGAACATTGATCCTTTCCCCGATATTTTCTGATACAGAAGAATAAGTCGGGCTAGAAGGAGCATCATGAGTAGAAGGTATTTCAGTGTCACCCAAATAATCAACCTTTCTTATATGAGAATTTGGTATAATAGAAATTGATCTCTATGCTTAATTGGTGTATTAATTTGAGAAAGTCTTCCTAAATCAATAGTACTTGATTTAGTGAGGTTTTCGGGATACATAACGCTTTGGGATTTTGTAAAAGAAATACCGATTCTTCCATCCTCATATTCTGTAACATAACTAAGTTGATTCTTCGGCCTAAAGTTGTTACTAGAAGGTGGTTTTGTTTCTCCTTCGAGGAACCATTCATCAGGAATAGTTATGCCTTTCCATTGAATAGTTCTAGGGATATTAGCATTTGCACGAGAGAAGTCTGTCTGTAATAAAAGGGTTGAGCCTTTTGGACATGTATTTCTTGCTCTAGTTGCAAAAGCTGTCATCATAGTCTTGTAGTAGACTCTATAGATGATTGCAATAGGTATAGATCCTTAAAGCATACTATAATTATGAGTCTTTATTTGCAAGACTAGAATTTTCAGAACATTTTTGTCTGAGAGTGATACTGAAAGGTTTGGAAAACAATTAAAATATATAGGACCTGTACAAAGACTGGACTCTATTGAACTAAGAAGGGAATCTTCATAGCTTGTATGCGTAGCGTCCCTGAGCATAACCATAATAGAAGTATTTAAGCCTTCTTTTGTGAGGGTTTTAATTCCAACCTGAACTAAACCAATATTTATGTATCCATACTTTCGTTCCTTGTGTTTTTGTATAGTTTTGGGAGTAAGTAGGCTAATAGGGGTTTTGTATTTGTATATCCCTTTCTTCTGATTTAACGGTATAATCAGATATCATAGGACACCAGGGTTTATAGATATGTTTTTTTACTTACCTTAGGAATTTTCCAATTATCAATTGACTCATTAAAATCTTCTATGACGTATTCTTCACTGTTTATGATCTTAGTTGAACGATTACTAGACTGAATTGAAACAGAATCAGATGAAGTAGAGCCAGAGTGGTGCGAATCCATATCTGCTTCTCAACCTATTATATGGGGCTTGTATTCTTACTACGGTCCCTGAACAAAATAAGGATAAACTGCCTTCACCTGAGGACTTACTACACCTTCTGTACCGTTCGAGGCAAATATGCTCGCAAGAACACAATCCATTCTACAACAAGGATGAGACGCAGACTGTACCAGACCTCTACACCACACACAACACTACCCCCTCGTGGCTCTGATACCAGAACGGCCACAATGATCGAGCAAAGGGGGACAACGGTACGGGGAAGGATACGGATATAGAACGATATATAAAGATACAATTAATAAGTACAAAAATTAAAAAGAAAGTAAGAACATAAACACTAAACTGGAAGATGACCAGTTATGAGCTCAGCTGGGAAGATAACCCAGTGGAATAATAAATATAAATATGAATAGTAAATATGTCGGTAATTACCGAACTTCTTTTTTATATTTTTTATTTTTTTATTTTATAAGTAGTGTATATATATATAAAATATAATAATAATAATAATATGTACTATAATGATGACTGAGAAGATAACTCAGTGGATTAGTTGTATAAACATAAAATAAAATAACAGAAATAAAATAACAAAAATAAAATGAGAACAATAAAATAACAAAAAATAAAATAACAAAAAAGTAACAACTGGATTAAGGACCAGTTGGACGGAACAGTATTAAACGATCATGAGAACCCCCAATCTTATTTGAATGAGTCACCACAGATCTCGCGGAACAGTAAGTAGTCTGTTGACGGAAACAACTGTTCATTCGTCGGAGCCATGTTTTTCTCATGCGGTAGTCCGCGTAGCGATAGACATGTATGACTTTGACAGATGTCCAGCAAACAGAAAAAGAAAAGAAAAGGTGGAGCTTATAATCGCAACCACATGTATTAGATGATAGTATTTAGGTAAAGAAGCTACCTTTATAGAAGAATAGTAGATCTTTACAGAAGAGTTGTAGATCTGAAACTTTGACTACCGGTTGCCGGAAACCACCGCTCACCAGAGTTGTTATACAAGTTCCAGGTGGAACCAAACTTCAAAAACAAGTCCAAGTTGGACTTAACTTCAACTTAAAGATCAAAGTTCAAGTTGAATCTATCTTCTTTATAGTATAGAAGAAAGATCAATCAAGAACATTACAAAGGTTTATAGTATTGGAAGAAGAAATTTGGAAGTTGGAAACTAGAAAAGAGTTGGAGGTTTTCTACAAAGAAAAATTTCTTTCTTTTTCTAGCTTTCTCTCTCTATTTTGCCTCTTTATTTTGCCTCCCTATTTTGCCTCCTCCCTTGAATGAGTCCCCAAGCCTTGTTTATATAGGCGGTTGGGTGCCAGATAGGTCCAAATATGAACAGTAATCGAATCTTTCTTTTACTATTGGAACAATAAAAGTCATGATATAATGGACGACATGGGTCCCATGTATCTTTTACTTGTCAATTAGCCACAGTAACTTATTATGTCTAATGCAGGTGTCATCATTCCAGGGATGAACCATCTTTTTTGAAATCGTTATCATTGCCCAAGAAGATTGGTTGTGGTATCATTCTTCTGTTTCTTGCAGCATATTCTTCAGCCTTATATTTTTCTACCAACTCTGGCAAGTTTGTTCTGGCCTTGATGATGGTGTACATCCTGCTTCTTACTTTTGTAAATGTACTTGCCGTGTAGATTTTGTATATTTGGTTTTGATATACAAGAATGTTATCTGTCATATAGTTTTGAAGTATTTTGCATTCATTGAAATTTAATGCAAGGTTAGTACTTCTCCATCTGTTGATTTTTTCTTGGAGGGTGCCCTTGCAATGTGCTTTGTGATCTTTGTTTATCAGGACGTGGCTTTGGATAAAATCCGTATTTGAGCATCCTTCCACAAGCACCAGATGTATTGATGGTTCAAACACGTGTTTGATCCATTCTGGAGATTTTGAAGTGATCCTTACCAAGATGTAATGTTATTTAATCATTTCTTTGTATTTGGTAATCACCTCTTTAAATGTCTTCCCCAACCAATTGTACTGAGAAAGGTCTTCACTGGATGAGATAATAATTTGTTTAATTACCCCAAAGTCAAGGAGAGTTTGGATTGTAATTTTTTCACCCTTGTACCAAATTTCTTCTTTGTGATAAGCATGAAATAGCCAGGCGTTAATGATGCACAAATTTACTTTATATTCAAGTGTACATCTGCAGAAATCTGGATTGCAACCGTTTGCACATGTGCCTGTCCTGCTATAACTGAACTCTTGTTGGACGTATTTGCCATGTACTTTGATCTTGTTATACAAGATGTCATCGAGGAGTTCATGGATTCGTTCTTCCTTTTTTTTCAAAAGTCTCGTGAACCTTTTGGAAGATGTAATCTTGGATTGGTTCAGGTAAAACGGCAATTTCTCGGTTGTGGAAGAAGAACATTCTTGATGGGTTAAGAGTCTTTGTAGATGACTCCTCCATATGTGTGAACTTGTTTTTGAGTTCAAGAACATGTCTTTCAAGTTTTAGACAACCTTTTTTTAACTAGTGCCTTTCAAAGCGTAGCAACTTTATTTCAGGATAGTCATCGATGTTTTTGATGATATCCTCTATGTAGTAATTTTTTTGTAGATTTTTGGATGCTAAATTTTTAGCTCCTTTTAATGTATGAAATCCATAATATTCAGGATCAGGAACATTTAATGAGTCTTTTATTAGTGACCATGTTTTGTAGATTCCTAGGGCTTTACCCTTTAGTATTACAAAACATGCAAAGTTACTTTTAGTAACAAAGTATTCTTCAAGACTCTGTAGACACTTATAGTGTATAGCCTCATCTTCCCTGTTTTGATAAATTTGATCAATAAGGTTTTGATGGTCTTGTGTTAATTTTTTGTCTGTGGTACTTTGATATTTTGTTACTTCCTTGAAGCATGACTCCATCTGTGATAAATTATTGGAGACATGATTTATTGATAATTTTCTCTTTCAAAAGCCTTTATTTTGTACAAGACTCTGAACAGAATTTTCGTTCTTCATATTAATTTCCCCAGATGTTTCAAGGAATTCAAATTGTATGGTTTCATTCATGACATCAAATGAAATGGAATTCATCCCAACAGTATAAGGAGTAATCAAAGAAATAAATGGTGTTCCTAAGATTACTGTATGGTTTATATTTCTCACAAGCACGAAAGTTGTTTTAAATAAAAATCCATTTTTTACTATTGAGGCCTCAGTTTTGGCATCGATGTGTAACTTGGAATTGCCAGCGGCTGATAATTGATCTATGGTTGTTTCCCTAAAATTTTCAGGTACTAAACCTGGTTGAATACAATTTAGGTCAGCGCCCGTATCAAATAGTGCGATAGTATCAATTTTGACACATTCAGAAAATTGGATAGTGATTTTTACCAAATATTTTCTCACGACTATTTCTTTAAATCATAGGAATGTATCTGGTATTTTCTTCTTTTCTGGATGGTCTGTTTTTGAGAGAGTATCTTTTATGAAACCAATCTCTTGATCCTGAGATTCTTTAAAAGAGATTATTTCTAGTCTAATATCTTTTAGCTTATTCTGAATATCATTTGTAATATCAAGCTTTGGTCTTAATTTGAGAATTTCTGTTAGATCATAATGTTTCTTTGGTTCTATATGATCCATATTTTTAAGGGGATCAAGGATTTTTTCAAGATAGTTTTGAAAAAGGCTAGAATCCAATATATTTTTTGATCCTTCGAACCAGAACTCTTGGTTTTTTGTAAGAACATTGATATGTTCTCCTGAGTCCGTACTAGAGGAGAGCATATCATCTTGCTGAATACACTTTTCTATATCAGAGGAATCAGTGTTTGTATCATTAAGCAGGAGGGATATTTTATTTGTTAATTCCTCTTCTAGGTTTAATTCATGTTGCCTTTTATTAAGTCTACAATAATTTGCAGTGTGTCCTTTCTTATGATGGCATTTGTAGCATTCAATATCTTTGTATTTAACTTCAAATTTTTTCTCCCATGAAGGATTATTACGGTAGTAACCCTTATCTTGGAATTTCTCCCTAGATTCTTTTTTTTCTTGTTGTGAAATGATCTTTTAGGGGTGTTTTATTTGTACTAAAACCACCCTCCTCTTTGCATTTTTTGACTGGTTGTTGTGAGTAAATATCAAATTGTTGACAGAAATTACCTAATTCCTTCTTAGTTTGTTTTAGTTCTCTCTTAAGGTGTTTCTGGAGTTTTAAATTTTGACATATCTTTAAACCTTCTTGTTGGGTTAAATAAACTAATTGACCATATATAAAATCATCATAAGGAATAATTTGTTTTCCACAATTTTCTCTTATCTTATTTCTAACCTTTTCTCCAAGAAGATTAGGCAAACCGGCTAAGAACTTTTCTTTCCAAAAAGGTTGATTAGAATCTTCCCTTAGCATTATTCTGGTTACGAAAGTATTCTTGTAATCCAGAAAATCACTAAGTTTTCTGCATCTTAGATTTACCAGTAATTCAGCATTTTTATCTCTAATATGGGACGGATCTCCTATGAAATATAAGGAAATCGCAAGTATTAGAGCATCGACCGAATTTGATTGGGAAAATCCTTCAGGATCCATAATAGCCTCCCCTTTCGTATTGAGCTTAACAACGTTAATAATGGAAGTCTGATTTATAGGTGTTAGATAGAAATCCCACCATCCTTTTAGCTGTCCGGAGAAGCCAGATATAATCATTTCTGCTATACTTTTATCACTAATTTGGCCATTATTTGTCGTAAATGCATTAGCATACATTGTCATTTGTTGTAGTATACTTATGATTTCATATTCTGATTTTCCATTGATATTCCTGTCATAGATCGAGTCACTACTGAACCGAGGTTGGGACACTGGTTTAGCAATACTAAGATCTGGGACCGAGTCCCATCGATCTTATTAACCTGATCTTTAGTTTCTTTAAATGATTGGTACTCATCATTCGTAATATGTTTCAAAGTGTTTATTCTCTTTCCTAGGGATCGTTCAGGAGTATCTGGGATGATGTAGGTAGAGCTACTTCCTGTATACTCATTGTTTCCTTTTGAGGAGATCTGGTAAGGTTTAAACATAGGGCCTTGGGATTTAATATTCTTAATTAAAATCTCTTTGTTTGGATTATTAATTATGACTGAATGGGTTTGAACAAGACTTTCTATTCCTTCAATTTGTTTTCCTATAGCTCCTAGGTAAGTATTGGTAAAATTTATTTGTGATACAATACTCTTCCTATTTGGTTCTAAAGGGTCATTAATAGGTACTGCTTCAACCTTTCTTTCTCCTAATGGTAATAGTATTTCTTGGAAAGGTGGGTGTTTTGACAGGACTTTTTTGGCGCTATTTTTAGTCTCCCATTCCGTAACTCCTTTTCTCTGAGACTGGATTAGCTATACTTTTTAAGGGATAGTCAATAGAATTCTCCGAGCAATATATTTTAAACCAAATGAAGAACAATATATTAACCTTATGTTTTATCACAAAATTATAAAATTGTTCTTGGATGTTTTGCCTTATTTCTAGAAAGTTTTTTAAGAACCATAATCTTTTGTGGCGATTATGTTCAGCCACAAAATCATCATGAAAAAACTTTTTGTTGACTCTAAATTCCTTTTCTAGAACATTGATCCTTTCCCCGATATTTTCTGATACAGAAGAATAAGTCGGGCTAGAAGGAGCATCATGAGTAGAAGGTATTTCAGTGTCGGTTTCAAATGTATAAAAAGGTCTTGGTATTTCACCCGAATAATCAACTTTTCTGATATGAGAATTTGGTATAATGGAAATTGATCTTCTATGCTTAATTAGTGTATTAATTTGAGGAACTCTTCTTAAATCAGTAGTACTTGATTCAGTGAGGTCTTCGGGATACCTAACACTTTGGGATTTTGTAAAAGAAATACCGATTCTTCCATCTCCATATTCCGTAACATAACTAAGTTGATTGTTTGGCCTTGATTCAGTGGTTTGGTTTGGTTTGGTTTCGCCTACGAGGAACCATTCATTTGGAATAGTTATTTCTTTCCATTGAATAGTTCTAGGGATATTAGCATTTGCACGAGAGAAGTATGTCTGTAATAAAAGGGTTGAGCCTTTTGGACATGTATTTCTTGCTCTAGTTGCAAAAGCTGTCATCATAGTCTTGTAGTAGACTCTATAAATGATTGCAATAGGTATAGATCCTTCAAGCATACTATAATTATGAGTCTTTATTTGCAAGACTAGACTTTTCACAATATTTTTGTCTGAGAGTGATACTGATAGGTTTGGAAAACAATTAAAAGATATAGGTCCTGTACAAAGACTGGACTCAATTGAACTGAGAAGGGAATCTTCATAGCTTGTATGCCTAGCGTCCCTGAGCATAACCAGAATAGAAGTATTTAAGCCTTCTTTTGTGAGGGGTTTAATTCCAACCTGAACTAACCAATATTTATGTATCCATACTTTCGTTCCCTGTGTTTTTGTATAGTTTTGGGAGTTAGTAGGCTAATAGTTTCAGAGGGGTTTTGTATTTGTATACCCCTTTCTTCTGTTTTAACGGTATAATCAAATATGATAGGACCCCAGGGTTTATAGATATGTTTTTTACTTACCTTAGGAATTTTCCAATTATCAATTGACTCATTAAAATCTTCTATGACGTATTCTTCACTGTTTATTATCTTAGTTGAACGATTACTAGATTGAATTGAAACAGAATCAGACGAAGTAGAGCCAGAGTGGTGCGAATCCATCTATGCTTCTCAACCTATTATATGGGGCTTGTATTCTTACTACGGTCCCTGAACAAAATAAGGATAAACTGCCTTCACCTGAGGACTTACTACACCTTCTATACCGTTCGGGGCAAATATGCTCATAGGAACACAATCCTTTCTACAACAAGGACGAGACACAGACTGTACCAGACCTCTACACCACACACAACACTACCCCCTCGTGGCTCTGATACCAGAACGGCCACAATGATCGAGCAAGGGGGGACAACGGGATGGGGAATGATATGGATATAGAACGATATATAAAGATACAATTAATAAGTACAAAAATTAAAAAGAATGTAAGAACATAAACAATAATCTGGAAGATGACCAGTTATGAGCCCAGCTGGGAAGATAACCCAGCGGAATAATAAATATAAATATGAATAGTAAATATGTCGGTAATTACCGAAATTCTTTTTTATATTTTTAATTTTTTATATTTTTTATATTATAAGTAGTGTATATATATATAATATAATAATAATATATACTATAATCACGACCGAGAAGATAACTCGGTGGATTAGTTGTATAAACATAAAAGGATTAGTTGTATAAACATAAAATAAAATAATAGAAATAAAATAACAGAAATAAAACAACAAAAATAAAATGACAAAAATAAAATTACAAAAATAAAATAACAAAAAATAAAATAACAAAAAAGTAACAACTGGATTAAGGACCAGTTGGACGGAATAGTATTAAACGATCGTGAGAACCCCCAATCTTATTTGAAAGAGTCACCACAGATCTCGCAGAACAGTAAGTAGTCTGTTAACGGAAACAACTGTTCATTCGTCGGAGCCACGTTTATCTCATGCGGTAGTCCGCGTAGCGATAGACATATATGACTTTGACAGATGTCCGGAAAACAGAAAAAGAAAAGAAAAATGTGGTGCTTATAATCGCAACCACATGTGTTAGATGATGGTATTTAGGTAAAGAAGCTACCTTTATAGAAGAATAGTAGATCTTTACAGAAGAGTAGTAGATCTGAAACTTTGACTACCGGTTGCCGGAAACCACCGCTCACCGGAGTTGTCATACAAGTTCCAGGTGGAACCAAACTTCAAAAAAAAGTCCAAGTTGGACTTAACTTCAACTTAAAGATCAAAGTTCAAGTTGAATCTATCTTCTTTATAGTATAGAAGAAAGATCAATCAAGAACATTACAAAGATTTATAGTATTGAAAGAAGAAATTTGGAATTTGGAAACAAGAAGAGAGTTGGAGGTTTTCTTCAAAGAAAACTTTCTTTCTTTCTCTAGCTTTCTCTCTCTCTTTTGACTCTCTATTTTTGCCTACTTTCTTCATGTCTTCTAACCCTTCCTATTTATAGAAAATTTTGGGTGCAAATAGTATGTCATGAATAGTGTAGAATAGTGATATTTTCTAAGTCTTTGATATGATGATACCATATAGTGATTTTAGCAATTAGCATGGTAAGATACATCATTTTGTTGGAAATGTGGGTCCCATGTTGTAAATATCCTTGGTAGTAAATTTTGTGTTGTAAATGGTAATTTTGATGTAGTAACTTTTCATTACCATCAGGATAATCACATAAGCGAACAAATTGCTGCTTTCTTGTAATTCCATCGGAGTATATAGAATAATACTACATATATATTGATCAAATGGTTTATTCTTGTGATTAGGGATAATTAACGATTTATCCCTTCTTGTTCATATCCCTCAGATTTATACTTGGTCTCTGCTATTTTAGGTGAATAAGAGACATTTTTATAGGATTGTCGGGATCTTCTACATAGAATTTGTATATCAGATTTTTGAAGACAAGCCTATTATTTATCTTAGAGTTGTGGAGATGGAGTCCTTCCCATGAATCAAAAGCTAGGGTTCTAGATCTCCAATTGTTGATTTGTTCTCTTCTTGTCATTATACAATCCATATTATAATGATATTCACCTAGCTGATAGTTTTCAAGTGGATTTTCATGTATTCTTTCGAGGTATATTACATGGCATGCTAGTTCGATTTTATCGCCAATCCATTCTGGGGATTTTGAATCAATGTCATCAATGATCCATGATGCACCGGGTGATGTTTCACTATGGAATCTCTTGAAAAGGGTAACAAATGTTTTCCCCAGGCTGCTTTGTTCAAGAAGGTTTCCATATGTCTTGAAAAGACTCCAGTCTACTAGACCAAAATCTAGCAGGGTTTGTATTGTGATTATATTCCCTTCAAATGGTAATCCCTCAGGATAAAATGTCTGGAATACTTCAAAATCAATTGCACATTTGTTGATTTTGTAGTCCAATGTACACCCACATGGTTTGTAGTGACAATGCTTCAGACATTTTTGTTGTCTGCTATGATAGTACTCATGCTGAATGGTTATTCCAGGTACATAGAGCCTTCTCTTCCATAACAAGTCGAGGAAGTCATGAATATCTTCTTCCTTCTTTTCGAACTTCTCTCTTGCTTTTTCAAGGATAAGGTCTTGAATGGAGTTTGGCAAACTTTGAATTTGTTGGTGAGGAAAGAAAAAGGTTTTTACTTGATGAAGTATCTCAAGTTCTTCTTCTTTGTATCTCCTTTTTGTTCTTTCTTTTGCTACAAAATCTCCAAAGGTTTGTATTTCTTTATTCGTCATATCACCCTTTTCCCGAGAAGCCCCTGTCATAGATAGAATTTTTTTTGTTTTGTATTAATTCTTCTTTGATTGAATCTTCCATGAAGTAGTCAGTCAGTGGGACTGTACTTAGGAATTCAACGGCTTTATTTAAAGATGGGAATTTGTAAAAAAAAAGGGAGTTTATGGCTGAGAACGATTTTTCTGCAAGAGACAATGTTTTGTTTATCCCTGGTCTGTGACCCTCAACAACCACATAGTAATGTAATTCATTGGACCCCCTCCAATTTTTAACCAACTCATCTTTTTCTTTTTTGGATAATAAAATGATATCTTTTGGATGTCTTGGGGGCATCCCTTCCTTGTATTCCATCTGTATGAAGGTGTTTATTTTTTTGTAAGAAAATGGATGTAATATCTTTCCCTTTTGAACCCATTCATATTTGAATGTGGTTTCAAATTTCTTTCGTAACCAGTATCTGGATTTTATGTATTTTCCACATAGAATCCGAGATTTCATTAATAGCCAAGTATTCACAGAATTCTGAATACTTATGTAATGGAATGAATATTTTGAAATATCATCCTTTTTCTGTAGTACGTATCGAATATAATGTTTAATTTTATCATGTTTTTTTATGTTCTTTCTTGTGGCGAACAATTTTCCCCTTAGGGATGTTCGTATCTTGTTTCATGAATAAACTGGTTCGATAAATACCCCAAAGAAAAGGAATATAAATTGAACCATGAACTTTTAAGGAATCTAGTGACCAAGCTGTGTATATTTGAAAATATACTTCACGTATTGAACTTTTGTTAGGAAACATATGACATTGAGGAAGGATGTTTTTAGGATCAGAGGGGATTTCCCATATGGATTGTTTAAGATGAGTATGCTTCTCCGTATTAATTATTTGTTTTAGACAACATCGTGGTTGTCTATCGAATTTAGTACCTATAAAGGCAGGATGAAGCAATAAACCATAGTTTTTCAACCAATCCAATAGTATTTGAATCAGTTGGGCTTTTTTATATGGTTTATTATACAAATATTTAAGTGTAACCTTAGTTGAAGAAACTTGAATTTTTGATTTGCTTCTTTTGGCATTTTTATAATGAATTGGGAATAGATCCTCGGAAGTAAAGCACATCTGTTTTGGAAAATCAAAGGATTATTACCTTTGCATAGTGTATGGTTTCGTTGTACCATTTCCTGAATATTAATTACTTTTTTGCCAAGAAACCTATTCATGTTGATATTGAGATGTAATTCTAGTTGAAGAATTTTGCTGGATCTTAGGGCTTGATTCACTTCTTCATTTTCCCCAATAAAATGGTTCTTTGGAATCCTAGCCTGCTGTTTAATGGCTATTCCCAACGGAACCTTTGAATTGATGCTAATAAGTATTTTTAATATTTGAAGTGAATTAATGTTACAAGTATTTCTTAAAGAAACATTTTGGTTTAACTCTGAGACTTGAATCTTATATTTATTTAATCCAAGTTTTTTCAAAGAAAACATTTCATAATTTTCTATTAAAGTATTGACATAGTCTCTTGTATAGATATTTATAATGTCGGTGTAAAGGTTATTAATGGCCTTAAAATGACGCTTTTTGGAACATATATTAATTCGTATAGATGCCTTTAGAATAAGGTAGATGAGAGGCCTTCCTCTCTGATCATAAACAAGTATGAAATTGATAATGAGTAACAAGGTTTTTATTACCTTAAAACATAACTTTGAATATCTTTTAATAAAATAAATTTTTGTATCCTTACCCGATTTTCCTAAACACCTTGTTGTATTGTTTGATCTAGGAAAAGCATTTAATCCTTTTTTGGGATTCCAAATATAGTATGAACGATGAATTTTGTTTTTGCATATGTTATGAGGTTTTGTATTTTGAACAATCCTTTCTTCATCTCTCATTATATCCAAAAACAATTAATTTATGAAGGTTTTGAATTTATCATGACCGCAGAACCTATTTAGCAGATTTATATTAGCGCCTTCAAGCCATTTATGACGCACATTGTAAAGAGCCTTGATTGGTCTAGTATGACTTTGATATAGTCAAATCCTTTGAAAATATACTTGTTAAAAAAATAGATTGTTAAACAATATTCCCAAAGATCATAACTAGTGCCCATAGGTAGACCAACTAATCTTGGGATAACCTCATTTATGTTAGATGGACGAATATTTCTTAGATTAGTAAAAATAGAGGTTTTATATATCTTATTAAGACATATTCTAATATATTGCCTATGTGAAAATAAATGATTAAGTAAAAATAAGTATTACTGTGATCATCCCTTTCTCTGATAGCATAATATATTTGGGTTTTAAAGAAGTAGTCTTTTAAAACCTTGTGTCTTTCGAAATCTCTTTTTTAAAGAAATAATAATCTTTTCTGAAATCTTTCTTTCCAAAATGGTCAAATATTGGATGAGGTTTCCACATGAAAAGTGGTTCGGAAACTATAAAGATTTAAAATTGATGTAGATGAATCATTCATAATGTTTAAAGATCCTTTCAAGGTTTTCTTGTCAGGACTACTTTGTTGTAAACGATCCAATTTGTTTCCAATAACCATGTCTAGATTTGTGGACATAATATGTGTTTGGTTAATATTGAAACCTTTGTTCACATTAAATCCTAGACTATTGTCATACACGTTTTGAGACATGGATATTGTACTGATGAGATTTCGAGGAGGAACTCGTTGGCTGGTAGGAATCAATTGACCCTTACTAGACTCTTGGGTTCAGTAGTGTCTTGTTTTAGAACTATTGTTTTGGTATAATCTTTCTCAGTTTCCTCATTAGACAATTTTGTTAATAACGATTGTGTTGGAGATCGAATTATCTTCTCATCATACGAATCATTACTTATAGATTTAGACGGATTCATTGTAGGAGTGGATTCAACTAGAATTGCTCTAGTAGTCATCTGTCCATACAAGGAATGATTGCCTTGTGAGGTTTCCACAGAGTTTTTCTCCGAAACCTTTCTGATTGGCTCAATCTTTTCTATTCTAATTATTTCACTTTGGCAAGTTGGAGGAATAGGGATGGCCTTTTGACCTAAAGATTTTGTATTTATCCTATCCTTTTCTTTAATGACATAGGATTCTTTCTTTATTGATTCTGTGTAATAGGTTTTGTCGTTACTCATTGCTTTATGTAAAGCTGAATGATGATACGATTTTTTCTTAGAATCAATAATTATTTCCAGGAAGGAATAGAAGAATCAAGAGAGTTTTCAAAAGGATAGTCGATGGAATTTTGATATGCTTAGATTTCAAACCATTGAAAGAATAGAATATTGACCCTATATTCGAAGAACTTGTCTTGAACATACTGTCTAGTTTTAAGGAAGTTTTTGAAAAACCATATTCGTTTCTCAAGGTTATAATCAGCACAAAAATTATTGTGAAGGAATTTTTTATCAGGTTTAAATTCTTTATTATTCTCAGGACTGTTTAATTTTAACAGTTTACCAATCGTAAATTGATAATCATATATATCAATATTTTCTCCGTTCGTTATCTTCCTAGTTAGATCTACGAATAAAGATCTTGAAACAGAATCAGACGAAGTAGAGCCAGAGTGGTGCGAATCCATATCTGCTTCTCAACCTATTATATGGGGCTTGTATTCTTACTACGGTCCCTGAACAAAATAAGGATAAACTGCATTCACCTGTGTGGTGTAGAGGTCTGGTACAGTCTGTGTCTCGTCCTTGTTGTAGAAAGGATTGTGTTCTTGCGAGCATATTTGCCCCGAATGGTACCGAAGGTGTAGTAAGTCCTCAAGTGAAGGCAGTTTATTCTTATTTTGTTCAAGGACCGTAGTAAGAATACAAGCCCCATATAATAGGTTGAGAAGCAGAGATGGATTCGCACCACTCTGGCTCAACTTCGTCTGATTCTGTTTCAAGATCGTTATTCGTAGATCTAACTAGGAAGATAACGAACGGAGAAAATATTGATATAGAGGATTATCAATTTACAATTGGTAAACTACTATAATTTAATAGTCATAAGAATAATAAAGAGTTTAAGCCTGATAAACAATTTCTTCACAATGATTTTTGTGTTGATTATAACGTTGAGAAAAGAATATGATTTTTCAAAAACTTCCTTAAAACTAGACAGTATGTTCAAGACAAGTTCTATGAGTTCGTCTTCGAATATTGAGTCAATATCTATTCTCTCAATGGTTAGAAATCTATGCAAATGAAAATTCCATCAATTATCCTTTTGAAAACTCTCTTGATTCTTCTATTTCTTCATAGAAGATAATTATTGATTCTAAGAAAAAATCGTATCATCATTCAGCTTTACATAAAGAGATGAGTAACGACAAAACCTATTACACAGGATCAATAAAGGTCATTGAGAAAAGGGATAAGATAAATACAAAATCTTTAAGTCAAAAGGTCATCTCTATTCTACCAACGTTCCAAAGAGAAATAATTAAAAAAGGAATAGAAAAGACTGAGCTAATCGGAAAGGCTTCAGAGGATACTGTTAACTCAGTAGAAACCTCACCAGGTAATCATTCCTTGTATGAACAGATAACTACTAGAGCAATTCTAGTTGAATCTACTACTACAAAAAATCCGTCTAAATCTACAAGTAATGACACATACGATGAAGAGATAATTCCATCTCCAACACAATTGTTGGTAACAAAATTGTCTAATAAGGAAACTTGGAATTATAGAGGTCATGAAACAACCATAATAATTGCTCTAAAACAAGATACTAATAAAACCCAAATGTCTTGTAAGTGTCAATTTTGTTTCAGCCAACGTGTTCCTCTCCGAAATCTCATCAGTATATCATTTATGCCTCAAAACGTGTATGATGATAGTCTTGAATATGATATGAATAAATGTATCGGTATTATCCCAAACCATATTATATCCACAGATCCATACATAGTTTTAAAAGATAAATTTGATCATTTACAACAAGGCAATCCTTATAAGAAAACCTTTAGCTTAACACCAAGCTATAATTCGTTTATATACTATATAAATGATTATGATTCTCAAACCACTTTCCTTTTAAGAGAACTATTCAATAATAAACCGTGGTTGAATAAAAGGGATTTTGAAAAATTATTATTCTCTATAAAAAGAATAATTGAAAAACATAAAGTGGAGATTAACCTATTATATTGGTATTCACTCTATTACATTATCAATAGTAAAGGTAACCTTAGGAGGTCCCATTTTACCTCTGTCATTTCCAAAACAAATCAAATGTGTGTCCTCTCTAAATCCCATCAAGACTGTCCGGAAAATATGGACACATATAGTTCTCCTAGGCAGGTTTATTCTAGCATAATTAAACTAGGACAAACCAAAACAATGTCCAACTTACAAAAACAATTGAAGGACACAAAGATGGATTTGAAAAAACTAAGAGAACAACAGAAAAATGACACTCGATTCGTAGGGAAAGTAGCAGAAAACTACCTATTTCCCCTCCAAGAAATTACATCTAGGAAATATTTGATCCAGATAACTCTCAAGTTTTCTAATAACTTCATCATTGAGACTATTGCATTGTTTGATACATGAGCTGATCTAAATTGTATCAAACCAGAGATATTTCCTAGAATATTCAAGGAAGTAACAAATGCAACTCTTTCGGCTGCAAATAGTTCGAAATTAAGTATAGACTCCAAGACCAAAGCTTCAGTCGTCAACAATGGAATTTATTTAGAAACAACTTTTGTCCTTACCAAAGATATCTATCATACTGATATCCTTGGAACTCCTTTCATAAATCTAATCACTCCCTATACTGTGGATACCAACTCGATTTCATCTAAAACAAAACACAAAAAAAATAAAGTTTTCTTTTCTTGAAAAACCTAAGACTAGAAATCTCAATCTTCTCACTGATCAATCGATCCAAGAAGATTACACTAATAAACTTATTCAAGAAAAAACCTTCAATCTTGAAAAAATAAAAATAAAAAGTGATTTCTCTAAAAAGAATACAGGATCAACTCTGTAATCCCAAGATAAAAGAGAAAATTTCTAAATTAGAAACTCTTTTTGAAAAAGAAATATGTTCAGATTTACCTAATGCCTTCTGGGACAGGAAACAACATATTGTTGACCTCCCTTATGAGGAAGGATTTACGGACGCTTTAATCCCAACCAAAGCCAGGCCAATTCAAATGAATCATGATTTGGAAGAACATTGTAGGAAAGAAATTAATGATCTACTGAATAAAAAACTAATCTCTAGGTCTAGATCTCCGTGGAGTTGTGCTTCTTTCTATGTCAACAAACCCTCTGAGATAGAAAGAAGGTACTCCTAGGTTAGTTATTAACTATAAACCTCTAAACAAATCTTTAAAATGGATAAGATATCCTATTCCAAACAAAAAACAATTATTACAGAGACTATTTTCTGCATCCGTATTTTCCAAATTTGATATGAAATCAGGTTTCTGGCAAATACAAATATCTGATAAAGATAAATACAAAACTGCTTTTACTGTTCCTTTTGCACAGTATGAATAGAACGTAATGCCTTTTGGTTTAAAAAACTCTCCATCAGAATTTCAGAGAATCATGAACGAAATATTTAGTGACTTATCAAAATTCTGCATTGTATACATTGATGATGTTTTGGTCTTCTCAAACTCTATAGAAGAACATTTTAAACATCTTGAAACATTCCTATATGTAACTAACAAAGTGGATTAGTTGTCTCAAAACCAAAAATGAGCCTTTCCAAACAAAGATAAGATTTTTGGGACATTATATATTACAGGGAACTATAATACCAATTGAAAGATCTTTAGAATTTGCTAACAAGTTTGCAGACAAAATTCTTGACAAAACCCAATTACAGCGGTTCTTGGGAAGTCTAAATTATGTTATTGATTTTTGTCCAAATATAAATAAAATGGCTAAGCCTCTCCATGATAGGCTTAAGAAAAGTCCAGTGGTTTGGACGAATGAACATACAATTCTAATACAAGAAATTAAAAAACAAGTTCTCGAAATACCCTGTTTGCATATTGCCGATCCTTCTTTACCAAAGATTGCTGAAACAGATGCTTCTGATCTGGGATACGGTGGTATTTTAAAACAAAAACAGAGAGAAAAAGAATATGTGGTACAATTCACTTCCACTCATTGGAATGATACACATAAATCTTACTCCACTATAAAAAAAGAATTTTAAGTATTGTGATGTGTATCCAAAAATTCCAAAGTGATCTGTTAAACCAAAAAGTCTTGTTAAGAATCGATTGTAAAAGTGCGAAAGAAGTTCTACAAAAGGATGTTCAAAATCTTGCATCAAAGCAAATATTTGCACGATGGCAGGCAATTCTGAGCATCTTTGATTTTGATATCGAGTTTATCAAAGGAGAATCAAATTCTCTACCAGATTTCCTCACTAGAGAATATCTGCAAAACAGAATAAATATTTTGTTCATCACACAAAATGATTTATTCAATACAGTTCTAATGCCTCCAAGAAAAGATAAAACTATTATTAAAGAAAATATGAATACTGCTGCAAATGAAGAAAGAAGGACGGGTAGAATAACCCGAAACCATACATCTTCATCATCCTCAGAAACAATTAGAACACAAGGAATAAAGACGAAGCGAGTTCTTCCGAAATAAATAATGTTCCAACCAGCCCTCACGGCATAACCCAAAACAAAGACTCTTACTCAAAATCCTCTCCAAAATGGCTTGAGAAATCTAGGTTGTCATTCATAACAACAATTGAAAAGGGATTCACTGACAATGATCAATTCCGAGCATTACAAAAAGCAGTTGGAGAAGGGAAGTTCTACAAACACTGGGATCCCAAAAATACCGTTCCTTTCTACCAACACATTCTTGAAGCTACTGACTCATCATTTGTGAAAACCTACAATATCAATTCAAGACAGATCTACCAGATTGATGAAACGTTAGGTTTCTCCACCCTAAAAATTTTCAAAGTAATCAAACCAAAAGATTAGGGACATGATCTGTCTGAACCTATATGTCACGAACTGGCAAGAAGAACTCCATTCAACTATGTGCCATTCAACTACTGGGATTATCAACAGGCTTGGTATATTGTACTATACTTAGAGAATCAAAAGCAAAGCCATACTTGGTTAATATATTTTGATCAAAGGGTTTGTCTATCAGATAAATTCCCAAACTGGTGGAACCATTGATGGGAACTACATGGCTCTGACATGGAATTATTAAGAACTCCAGTTAAAGAATCATTCGATTACTTCACTCAACACTACAAACCAACGAGAGGAGAAGAAAGCTTTCATTTACTTCTACTCTTCTGCTCAAAATACTACCTTCCATGGGTGATATCTTGGAATGTAGATGACTCATATGGGAAAACTCTCAAAAGAAAATTCTTCATAAGATGGTGGGAAAGGTTTAATGTTCCACAAGAATTGAGAATAGAAAATGTTATAGAAGATGTGAACCAACAACAAAATATACCATCCCCACCTGAAGAAAACCAAACAACTACCATAATAAATCTAGTTGACAATGCTGTAAACCTCTTTATGTCTTTAAGAAATGACCAACTAGAAGAAATGTATGATAGGCTTGGCCAAATGATTCAACGAAATCCGGAACGAAGGAAAAACTGAGGTAAAAAGAATTCACCAAAACAAAAGTTACTGTGGCTAATTGACAGGTAAAAGATACATGGGATCAATGTCGTCCACTATATCATGACTTTTACTATTCAAATAGTAAAAGAAAGATTCGATTACTGTTCATATTTGGACCTATCTGGCACCCAACCGCCTATATAAGCACACCTTGGGGGCTCATTCAGAAAGAGGCAAAATAGAGAGGCAAAAATAGAGAGAGAAAGTTAGAGAAAAAAGAAAGTTTTCTTTGAAGAAAACCTCCAACTCTTTTCTAGTTTCCAACTTCCAAATTTCTTCTTTAAATTTTATAAATCTTTGTAATGTTCTTGATTGATCTTTCTTCTATACTATAAAGAAGATAGATGCAACTTGAACTTTGATCTTTAAGTTGAAGTTAAGTCAAACTTGGACTTGTTTTTGAAGTTTGGTTCCACCTGGAACTTGTATAACAACTCCGGTGAGCAGTGGTTTCCAGCAACCGGTAGTCAAAGTTTTAGATCTACTACTCTTCTATAAAGATCTAATATTCTTCTATAAAGGTAGCTTCTTTACCTAAATACTATCATCTACTACATGTGGTTGCGATTATAAGCACCACCTTTTTCTTTTCTTTTTCTGTTTGCCGGACATCTGTCAAAGTCATACATGTCTATCGCTACGCGGACTACCACATGAGATAAACGTGGCTCCGACGAATGAACAGTTGTTTCCGTCATCAGACTACTTACTGTTCCGCGAGATCTGTGTTGACTCTTTCAAATAAGATTGGTGTGACTATGTTTACACCACACCACGATTGGTAAACTGCTAAAATTGAACAGTCCTGAGAATAATAAAGAGTTCAAACCTGATAAACAATTCCTTCACAATGATTTTTGTGCTGATTATAACCTAGAGAAAAGAATATGGTTTTTCAAAAACTTCCTTAAAACTAGACAATATGTTCAAGACAAGTTCTATGAATTCGTCTTCGAAAATAGGGTCAATATTCTATTCTTTCAATGGTTTGAAATCTATGCATATGAAAATTCTATCAATTATCCTTTTAAAAACTCTATTGATTTTTCTATTCCTTCATGGAAGATAATTATTGATTCTAAGAAAAAATCGTATCATCATTCAGCTTTACATAAAGCGCTGAGTAACGGCAAAACCTATTACACAGAATCAACAAAGAACGATTCCTATGTCATTGAGAAAAAGGATAGAATAAATACACAATCTTTAGGTCAAAAGGCCATCCCTATTCCTCCAACGTTCCAAAGTGAAATAATTAAAACAGGAATAGAAAAGACTGAGCCAATTAGAAAGGTTTCAGAGAATACTGTAAACTCTGTAGAAACCTCACAAGGCAATCATTCCTTGTATGAACAGATAACTACTAGAGCAAATCTAGTTGAATCTACTCCTACAAAGAACCCGTCTAGATACATAAGTAGTAATACACACGATGAGAAGATAATTCAAATTCCAACACAATTGTTGTTGACAGAGTTGTCTAATTAGGAAACTAAGAAAGATAATACCAAAACAATAGTCCTAAAGCAAGACACTGTTGAAACCCAAGAGTCTAGTAAGTGTTGATTGGTTTCTATTAGCCAACGTGTTCCTCCTCGAATTCTCATCAGTACAACTCCCATGTCTCTTGACGTGTATGATAATAGTCTTACATTTGATGTGAACAAAGGCTTCAATATCAACCGAAAACATATTATGTCCACAAATCTAGACATAGTTATTGGAAATAAATTGGATCATTTACAACAAATTAATCCCGACAAGGAAACTTTGAAAGGATCTTTAAACTTTATTAATGATTCATTATCTTAAATCTTTATGATTTCCAAACCACTTTTCATTTGGCAACATCATTCAATACTAGACCATTTTGGAAAGGAAGATCTCTGAAGAAATTATTATTTCTTTTAAAAAGAAATTTTGAAAGACATAAGGTTTTAAATGACTACTTCTTTAAAGCACAAATATATTACACTATAAATGAAAGAGATAATCACAGTAATAATTATTTTTACTTAATCACCTTTCTTTCACATAGGCAATATATTAAAATATGTTTTAATAAGATATATAAAACCTCTATTTTTACTAATCTAAGAAACATTCGTCCATCTAACGAAAAGGATGTTATCCCAAGATTAGTTGGTCTAACCAGGTGCACTAGTTACAATCCTTTTGAATATTGCTTAACAACCTATTATGTTGACAAGAATATTTTTAAAGGATTTATCTTATACCAAAGTCATACAAGACCAATGAAGGTTCTTTACAATATGCGTCATAAATGGCTTGAAGACGCTAATATACATCATCCAAATAGATTACGTGGTCATGATAAATCCACAATCTTCATAAATTACATTGGTACTATCAAAGATGAAGAAAGGATTTTTCAAAATACAAAACCACATTATCAAAATAACATAGGCAAAATAGAGAGGCAAAAGAGAGAGAGAAAGCTAGAGAAAGAAAGAATGTTTTCTTTGAAGAAAACCTCCAACTCTTTTCTAGTTTCCAACTTCCAAATTTCTTCTTTCAATACTATAAATCTTTGTAATGTTCTTGATTGATCTTTCTTCTATACTATAAAGAAGATAGATTCAACTAGAACTTTGATCTTTAAGTTGAAGTTAAGTCCAGCTTGGACTTGTTTTTGAAGTTTGGTTCCACCTGGAACTTGTATAACAACTCCGGTGAGCAGAGGTTTCCGGCAACCGGTAGTCAAAGTTTCAGATCTACTACTCTTTTGTAAAGATCTACTATTCTTCTATAAAGGTAGCTTCTTTAACTAAATACTATCATCTAATGCATGTGGTTGCGATTATAAGCACCACCTTTTTCTTTTCTTTTTCTGTTTGCCGGACATCTGTCAAAGTCATACATGTCTATCGCTACGTGGGCTACCGCATGAGATAAACGTGGCTCCGACGAATGAACAGTTGTTTCCGTCAACATACTACTTACTGTTCCGCGAGATCTGTGGTGACTCTTTCAAATAAGATTGGGGGTTCTCACGATCATTTAATACTGTTCCGTCCAACTGGTCCTTAATCCAGTTGTTACTTTTTTTGTTATTTTATTTTTGTCATTTTATGTTTGTTATTTTATTTCTGTTATTTTATTTTTTGTTTATACAACTAATCCACTGACTTATCTTCTCAGTCGTGATTATAATATATTTTATTATTATATTGTATATATATATACACTACTTATAATATAAAAAATATAAAATATAAAAAATATAAAAAAAATATAAAAATGAAGTTCAGTAATTACCGACATATTTACTATTCATATTTATATTTATTATTCCGCTGGGTTATCTTCCCAGCTGGGCTCATAACTGGTCATCTTCCGGTTTATTGTTTATGTTCTTACTTTCTTTTAAATTTTTCTATTTATTAATTGTATCTTTATATATCGTTCTATATCCGTATCCTTCCCCGTCCCGTTGTCCCCCCTTGCTCGATCACTGTGGCCGTTCTGGTATCAGAGCCACGAGGGGGTAGTGTTGTGTGTGGTGTAGAGGTCTAGTACAGTCTGCGTCTCGTCCTTGTTGTAGAAAGGATTGTGTTCTTGCCCCGAACGATACAGAATGTGTTGTAAGTCCTAAGCTGAAGGCAGTTTATCCTTATTTTGTTCAGGGACCGTAGTAAGAATACAAGCCCCATATATTACGTTGAGAAGAAGAGATGGATTCGCACCACTCTGGCTCTACTTCGTCTGATTCTGTTTCAAGATCGTTATTCGTATATCTAACTAGGAAGATAACGAACGGAGAAAATATTGATATAGAAGATAATCAATTTACGATTGGTAAACTGCTAAAATTGAACAGTCCTGAGAATAATAAAGAGTTCAAACCTGATAAACAATTCATTCACAATGATTTTTGTGTTGATTATAACCTAGAGAAAAGAATATGGTTTTTCAAAAACTTCGTTAAAACTAGACAATATGTTCAAGACAAGTTCTATGAATTCGTCTTTGAATATAGGGTCAATATTATATTCTTTCAATGGTTTGAAATCTATGCATATGAAAATTCTATCAATTATCCTTTTAAACACTCTATTGATATTTCTATTCCTTCATGGAAGATAATTATTGATTCTAAGAAAAAATCGTATCATCATTCAGCTTTACATAAAGCGATGAGTAAGGGCAAAACCTATTACACAGAGTTAAACAATAATGTTTCTTTAAGAAATATTTGTATCGTTGATTCACTCCAAATATTAATGCTAAAGATACTTATTATAACCTGTAATATCATTAGCATCAATTCAAAGGTTCGGTTATGGATAGCAATTGAACAACAGGCTAGAGTTCCAAAGAACCGTTTTATTCATAAACATAACATTGTTAAAAATGTAGAATCCACTTCTTTAAAAGTATCAGAAGTGATGAATCAGTCTTAAGATTCAAAATTCTTCAACTAAAATTACATATCAATATCATCATGAATAGGTTACTTGTCAAAAAAGTTATTAATATTCAGGGCATGGTCCAACAAAAACATATACTATCTAAAGGTAATAATCATTTAATTTTCCAAAATATATGTGCTTTACTACTAAGGCTCTATTCCAAATTCAATTTAAAAACAAGATTCTGGAAAAAGCTAAATACTTCCAAGAGGAACCATATTCTATTTGGACTATGTAAACGGAATATGCATTTTGATTCAAAAAACCACTATTAGATAAATATTGGCAAGGGTTTTTATGATTTCATGAAATTATCTTATACCAATAATCATATAAAACCAAAAAAGAAGTATATTAAATATTTTAAAACATTCCTTTATGACAAAATGAAAGTTTTGAATATATCAAAACCGAGTTTTGATCAAAAAAATATATCCAAGACAATAACCACGGAGGAAAGGTCTTGGCAATCGCTTAAAGCTTGGTCACATATTTCCTTACAAGATTTGAGGTGTGTTCCTAATTGTGGAAGATATCCCAACCATATTCATAATTCCTTTATATTTTATCAATATGGATTGATTACTATAAACATGAGGCATGGAACATATTACCACAAATCTAATGATAATATTTCAGACTCTATGAATAATAGAATCTCTGAGGAAAGAACAAAGCGATCTATTATCATGAAATATCTGACTTGTATTGTTTATCAAGGAAAATACATATTACAAAGAAAGGATTCTATTCAAATAGCTTCCTACTGGTTTATATGGGGTCAAATCCAATTGAACACCTGGCCACTATTGAAATCTAGGATTCAATGTAAGAAACATATGAAATCCAGATACTGGTTACTAATGAAAAATCTAGGATTCTATGTAAGATATATATGAAATCCAGATACTGGTTACTTATGAATTCTCGGATTCTATGTGAAAAACATATGCAACCCAGATACTTGTTACTGATCAAAATCAAAAATATAATTATGATCTTCAGATTTCTGTATCTCCAGAAGGAATACATGATATATTCATCTTCTCATGTAATAATGAATACCTTCATACAAATGAAATACAAGGAAGGATTACCATCACTACAATCAGAAGATATTACTTTCACAAGGACCGAAAAAGAAATATATGAGTTCCTCAAAGAATGGGAGAACAAGGATGAGGCACAATACTTTGCAGTTACCGATGATCAAAACCCAGGAATATACAAAACTTTACCTCTTATTAAAGAAGCCTTGTCCGCTCCAAACT